>JAUNZM010000580.1:0-448102 GCA_033459285.1 Clamator glandarius
CAGCAGGAGAAGCATCAGGAGGAGATGCAGCAAGAGATGCAGTAGCAGCAGATGCAGCAGGAGATGCAGTAGCAAGAGATGTAGCATTATCATAAGATACATTGAGAGATGCAGCAGCAGGATATGCAGCAGCAGGAGGTGCAGGAGGATATGCATGAAGAGGAGAATCAGTATGAGGTACAGCAGGAGATGCAACAGCAGGATATGCAGCAGGAGATTCAGCAGTAGATGAAGCAGCAGCAGAGCAGCAGCAGATGCAGCAGGAGATGAAATATAAGGAGATGCATTGGTACGAGATGCATCAGGAGATGCAGGAGAAGATGAGGCAGAAGATGTAGCAAGATACAGTGTAGGAGATGCAGCAGGAAATGTATCATGGTATGCAGGAGAATTAGATGAAGCAGGAGATGAAGCAGAAGGAGGTGCAGCAGTAGGAGATGCATCAGGAGATGTAGAAGCAGATGGAGCAGGAGATGCAGATTTAGCAGCAGATGCAGCAGCAGGACATGCTGCAGCAGATGGAGCAGGAGGAGATTCCGCAGGATATTAAGCAGGAGATGCAGCAGCAGAAGATGCAAAAAGAGATGAAGCATGAGCAGATGCAGAAGCAGGCGATGCAGCTTGAAATGCAGCAGCAGGTGATGTAGTAGCAGGAGATGCAGAAGGAGATGTAGCAGCAGGAGATGCTGCAGCAGGACACGCAGCAGAAGTTGATGCAGAAAGTAATAGAGCAGCAGGAGATTCAGAAGAAGGAGATGCAGCAGGAGATTCAGCAGCAGGAGATGCAGCAGCAGGAAATGCAGCAGTATATACGGAAGCAGGAGATGCAGCAAGAGGAGATGCAGTAGGAGGAGAAATAGCAGGTAATGCAGCAGCAGGAGATGCAGCTGCAAGAGATGCAGCAGCAGGAGATGTAGCAGGAGATGCAGCAGTAGATGAATCAGAAGACGGTGTAGCAGCAAATGCAGCTGATGCAGCAGGAGATGCTGCAACAGATGCTGCAGGAGGAGACACAGCTGGAGGTGATGCGGCAGGTAATAGAGCAGCAGAAGATGCAGAAGCAGGAGATGCAGCAGTATATACAGAAGAAGGTTATGCAGTAGCAGGATATGCAGCAGGATATGAGGCAGGAGATGCAGCACGAGATGCAGTAGCAGGAGATGCAGCAGCAGATGCAGCAGCAGATGCCACAGGAGATGCAACGGAAGGAGATTGCAGAAGCAGATGAAGCAGTAGATGCAGAGTCAGGAGATGCATCAGGAAGAGATGCTTCAGATGATACAGCAGCAGGAGATGCAGCAGGAGATTAAGCAGGATTTGCAGTAGGAGGAGAGGCAGGAGGAGATGATGCAACAGACGCAGCAGTAGGAGATGCAGAAGCAGAAGATGCAACAGGAGATGCAGAAGGAGAAGATGAAGCAGGAAATGCAGCAGCAGCAGCAGTTTCCGCAGCAAGAGATGCAGAGAAAGGAGATGAAGCAGTAGGAGATGCTGTAAGAGATGCAAAAACAGGGGATGTATCAGCAGGAGATTGAGCAGGTTATGCAGCAGCAGATGCAGCAGGAAAAGATGCAGAAGGAGGAGATGCAGCAGCAGTGAATGCAGCATCAGAAGGAGATGCAGCAACAGGAAATGCAGCAGGAGATTAAGCAGCAAATGCAGAAGCGACAGATACAGCAGGTGGAGATGCAGCAGCAGATGCAGCAGTAGATGCAGATTCAGCAGGAGATTCAGAAGCAGGAGATGCTGCAGCAGATTCACAGGAGGAGATGCATCAGCAGGAGATGCAGCAGGAGGTGCGGCAGAAGTAGATGCAGCAAGATAATCAACAGGAGGAGATGCAAGAGAAGATGCAGGAGTAAGAGATGCAGCAGGAAATTCAGAAGGAAACACAGCAGGAGAAGCATCAGGAGGAGATGTAGCAAGACATGCAGCAGCAGCAGATGTAGAAAGAGAGCAGCACTAAATGCAGATTCAACAGAAGATGCCGTAGGAAGAGAATCTTCAGCAGATGCAGCAGGAGATGCATCATGACGAGATGTAGCAGGACATATGGCAGTAGCAGATGCATCGGCAGATGAAGCAGGAAATGCAGCAGAAGGAGATGAATCAGCATCAGATGCAGCCGCAGATGCAGCAGCAGGAAATGCAGCAGCATCTGATGTAGCAGGAGATGCAGAAGCAGAAGATGCAGCAGCAGGATATGAAGCCGAAGATGCAGCAGAATATACAGCAGCAGGAGATGCAGCGGGTGATGCAGAAGCAGAAGATGCAGCAGCAGGATATGAAGCCGAAGATGCAGCAGAATATACAGCAGCAGGAGATGCAGCGGGTGATGCAGCAGCAGGAGATAGAGGAGGAGAAAATGCAGCATCAGGAGATTCAGCAGCAGGAAATGCAATAGGATATAGAGCAGCAGGAGATGCAGCAGCAGACGATACATCAGGACATTAAGCAGGAGATGCTGCAGGAAGAGATGCAGCTGGAGATAGAGCAGCAGGAGGAGCAGCAGTATATACAGCCGCAGGAAATGCCAGAGAGAAAGCAGTAGAAGATGCAGCAGCAGATTTAGTAGCAGATTCAGCAGGAGATGCAGCAGCAGGAGATGCAGCAGTAGGAGATGCAGCATGTGATGCAGAAGCAGATGCAGCAGGATTGCAATAGGAGATGCAGCAAGAGATTCAGCAACAGGAGATTCAGAATTATATACTGAAGCAGGAGATGCAGCAGGAAGAGATGCAGATAGGGAGGATGCATCAGGAGATGCAGCAGTAGGAGATGCAGCAGGAAATGCAGCAGCAGTGGATGTAGTAGCAGGGGATGCAGAAGGAGATGCAGCAGCAGGAGATGCAGATAGAGAGGGTGCATCAGCAGATGCAGCAGCAGGAGATGCAGCAGGAAATGCAGCAGCAGTGGATGTAGTAGCAGGAGATGCAGAAGGAGATGCAGCAGCAGGAGATGCAGATAGGGAGGATGCATCAGCAGGTGCAGCAGCAGGAGATGCAGCAGGAAATGCAGCAGCAGTGGATGTAGTAGCAGGAGATGCAGCAGCATCATATGCAGTAGGAGACGAAGAAGCAGGAGATGCTACAGGAGATTAATCATGAGATGAAAAAGGAGGAGATGCAACAGCAGGAGATGCAGAGTAGTAGATGAAGAGAAGAAGATGCAGCAGAAGGAAATACAGCAGGTGATTCAGCCGCAGTAAATGCAGCAAGAGAGAAAGCAGCATCAGGTGCAGCAGCAGATGCAGCAGCAGAGGATGCAACAGCAGGTGCAGCAGCAGGAGATCTATCAAGAGGTGCAGCAGCAGGAAATCTATCAAGAGATGCAGCAGTAGATGAAGCAGCAGCAGATACAGCAGCAGATTCAGCAGGTGCAGCAGTAGTAGATTCAGAAAGAGCTGCAGCAGGAAATGCAAATTGAGATGCATTTGCAGGTGATGCAGAAGGAGATGCAGCAGGTGATGCTCAAGGAGATGCAGCAGGAGATGCAGAAAGAGATGAAGCAGCAGGATATGCAGCAGAAGGAGATGACGCCAGAGATGTTTCATTAGAAGGTGCAACATGAGATAGAGCAGGAGATGCAGCAGCAGACGAAGCAGAAGGAGATGCAGAAACAGGAGATGCAGCAGAAGGACATGGAGCAAGAGATGCAGAAGCAGAAGATGAAGCAGCAGGAGAATCATTAGGGGATGCAGCAGCTGGAGATGAACCAGCAGGAGATGCAGCAGGATGAAGTGAAGCAGCAGGGGATGCATCAGGAGATGCAGAAGCAGCAGATACAGCAGGAGATGCCGTAGCAGGAGATGCACCAAGAAATTTAGCAGGAGGAGATTCAGCAGGAGATGCAGCAGAAGAAGATTTAACAAGAGGTGTAGCAGAAGGAGGTACAGCAGCAGCAGATGCAGCAGCATATATAGCAGAAGGAGATGCATAAGAGATGCAGCGCAATTGATGCAGCAGGAGATGCTGGAGCCGGCAATGCAGAGGGAGATTAAACAGGAGATGCTGCAGCAGGTGCAGCAACAGATGCAGTAGCAGGAGATGTGTCAGGGGTTGCAGCAGTAGGTGAAGCAGCACCAGATGAAGCAAAATATGCCGCAGATGCAGCAATAGGTGATGCAGCAGGAAGAGATGAAGCAGGAGATGCAGAAACAGGAGATGCATCCACAGGATATAAACAGCAGCAGATGCAGCAGCAATTGGATCGGCATGAGATGCACCAAAAAATATAGCAGAAGATGCAGCCGAAGGAGAAAAATTGATGTATCAGCAGATGCAGCGGAAGGAGATGCAACAGGATTTGCAGCAGTGGTAGATACAGCAGCAGATGCAGCAGCAGAACAAGCAGCAGTGGTAGATACAGCAGCAGATGCAGCAGCAGCAGCAGCAGAAGCGGCAGGTGATGCAGCAGCCGATGCAGCAGCCTGAGATGCAGGGGATTCAGCAGGACATGCAGCATCAGGAGATGCAGCTGCAAATGCATTCAGCAGGAGATGCAGTAGGAGGAGATGCAGCAGCAGGATATTCATTAGGAGGAGATTCAGCAGCAGATGTAGCAGGACATCTGCACTTCAAGCTGCTGCATCTTGTTTTCTGCATTGACTTCACTTCATCTCTTGCCTGCTGAATCTCCTGCTGCATCTGCTGCTGCATCGCCTGCTCCTGCGTATCCTGCTGCATCTCGTCCTGCTGCGTCTCCTGCTGCATCTCCAGCTGCTTCATCTCCTGCTGCATTTCCTCTCGCTGCATCTCTTGCTGCATCTCCTGCTGCATATACTTCTGCTTCACCGCCTAAAGCATCTCCTGCTGCTCTATATCCTGCTTCATCATGGCCTGCTGCATCTCCTGCTGCTGCATCTCCTGTTACACCATCTGCTTCTGCATCGCCTGCTGCTACATGTTCTTCTGCATCTCCTCCTGCTGCATCTGCTGCTGCATCCTCTTCTGGTACATGTCCCGCACCATCTCTTGCTGCTGAAGCTCATGATCCTGCATCTTCTGCTGTGGCAGTTCCTGGTGCTTCATTTCCTGCTGCGTTTCTTCCTTTTACATCTCCCGCTGCTGCATCTCCTGCTCCTGCATCTGCTGCAGCATCTTCTGTTGCTACATCTCCTGCTGAATCTACATCTCCTGCTCCATCTCCTGCTGCGGCATCTCTTTCTGCTGAATCTCTGATTCATCTCTTGCTGCTTTGCTGATGCAGCAGGAGCTGCATCTCCTGCTGCTTTATAAACTACTGCTGCATATCCTGCTGCTGCATATCCAGTTTCAGCATATCCTATACTGAATCTCCTGATGCTGCATCTGCTGGTGCTGCATATGCTACTCCATCTGCTGCAGGATCTCTTTCTTAGGCCTCTCATGCCACATCTCCCGACGATGCATCTCCTGCTTCTGTAGATCTTGCTCAGTCTCCTGCTACTGCATCTTTTGGTGCATCTGCTGTAGATTAATCTACTGCTGCATCTCCTGTTGTTTCACCTTCTGATTATTGACATCCTCCTTCATCACCTGATGCTCCATCTGCTGCTGCTGCATACACTGCTGCATCTCCTGCTGAATGTGCTTCTGTATCTGCTGAGTCTTAATCTCCTGCTGCTGAATCTCCTTCTGCTTCTTCTGCTGAATGTGCTGCAGAATATGCTGCTGCATCTCCTGCTTAATATGCATCTCCTGATGCATCTCCTGCTGAATCTCCTCCTGCTACTTCTTCTGCTGCTTCATCTCCTGCATCTGCTGCTGCATGTGCTGCTACATCTCCTTCTGCTCTATGTCCTCTTCCTGGATCTCCTCCTGCATTTATTGCTGCTGCATCCTCTGCTGAACCTTCTGCTGCTGCACCTCTGTCTGCAACTATCTCTGATGCATCAGCGAATTCATCTGATTATGCATCTCCCCTGCTGCTCCATATCCTGCTGCTGTATCTCCTACTGCTGCATCTCCTGCTGAATCCCCTGCATCTCAGGCTGCTGCATCGGCTGCTGCATCACCTGCCACTTCTACTGCTGCTGCTGCTGAATCTGCTGCTGTATCTACCACTGCTGCTTGTTCTGCTGCTGCATCTGCTGCTGTATCTACCACTGCTGCAAATCCTGTTGCATCTCCTCCTGCTGCATCTGCTGATACATCATTTTTTCCTGCCTCCCTTGCTGCATCTCTTTCTTCTTCATCTCATGCTGCTGCATCACCCGCATCTCTTGCAGCTGCATATCCTGCTACATCTCTTGCTGCATCTTCTGCTGCTGCATCTCCTACTGCTGCAATTCCTGCTTCTGATCCTTCTGCTGCTGAATCTGCTGCTGCATCTTCTGCCTGTTTAGATCTTCCTGATTTTTTTGTTAATGCATCTCCTCTTGCAGCATCTCCTGTTACATCTCCTACTGCTGTATCTACTTCTGAATCTCCTCTTTCATCTCCTCTTGCAGCATCACCAGCTGCGTCTCTCCATTTGCAGCTCCTACTTCTGCATCTCCTGCTGCTGCATATTCTGCAACATATCATGCTGCTGGATCTGCTGCTGCTGCATTTCCTTCTGCTGCATCTCATACTGCATCATCTCCTGCTGCATCTGCTGCTGTATCATCTGCTGCTGCATCTCCTATTGCATCTTCTCCTGCTGCAACTGCTTCTGCATCCGCTGCATCATCTGCTGCCGAATCTCTTTCTGCATCTTCTGCCTCAGCTGCTACTGCTGCATCTCCTTCTGCATCTGCTGGTTCATCTGCTACTCCTGTATCTCCTGCTTCATCTCCTGCGTCTCCATTTACTTCTACATCTCCCGATGCTGAACCTCCTTCTGTTTCATCTTCAGCTGCTGCAGTTTCGGCAGCATCTCCTGCTGCTGCGTTTCTTCCTGCTGCATCTTTTGCAATATATCCTGGTGCTGCATCTCCTGCAGCACCTCCTGCTGCATCTTCTACAGCATCTCCTGCTTCACCTTCTACTCCTTAATCTCCTGCTGCCGATTCTGATTTGCATCTCCTTATGTATCTCCTGCTCCTGCACCTCTTGCTGAATCTCCTGCTTCTGTATCTTCTGCTGCTGCATTTCCTGCAGCATCTCCTGCTGTTGCAGCTCCTGGAGAATCAGCATCTACTGCTACATCTGCTGCTACTTCTCCTGCTGCTGCATCTCATGCAGAATCAGTATCTCCTGCTGCATCTCCTGCTGCTGCATTTTCTAAAGCATCTCCTGCTTCATCTCCTGCTTCTGCATCTACTGCTGAGGATCCCTTGCTGCATCACATGCTGCATCTCCTGCTGCTGTATCTCCTGCAGTATCTCGTGCTGCTGCATCTCCTGCCACGGCATATCCTGCTGCATCTCATCCTATAACATCTCCTGCTGCTGCATCTCCTGCATTTGCTTCAAAATCTCCTATTGCTGCTTCTTCCGGCTTCATCTCCTATTGCAATTCCAACATCTCAATTCATAATCTTTTATGAAAACATAACTCTTGCAGAGAATATTCTAGCACGGAATGCTGCTCTTTCTGAATGTCTTCTCTTAGAGGGCTTTCACTGCAGAACGTCTTCTCTGGAAGTGTTTTCAATGCAAGCTGCAAAGCACGACGAACAGAAGGTTTTAGTATAAGGTACTGAATTATGACTTAACTGCCCCTTTTGAAGCGCTTTAGGAAATCGAATAACGCCCACAGGGAAGATGCTAGCATGGAATGCTGCTGCTTCTGAATGTCTTCTCTTAGAGCGCTTTCACTGCAAACTAAGATATATCGAACTTTCCGTCTAGGCCAGTGAACTGTAACATCAGCATGGCTCGTAAGGCTTCACTTGAAGATTTGAAACTGTTCAGCACAAATATCCCTGGAAAGCTGCTAGCATCAAATGGTGGCTCTCATTAGAATCTTCTCTGGACGCGCCTTCACTGAGAGGTGCAAAACACGACAAATAGAGCGTTTAAGTATAGGCTAACGAATAGTGATATAATAGCGACTAAGAACTCGCTTTAGGAAAATTGAATATCTCCAACAGCGAAGATGCTAACACGGAATGCTGCTGCTTCTGAATTTCTTCCCTTAGAGCATTTTCACTGCTAATCAAGACTTGTAGAACTTTCAGTCTAGGCTTGTACACTGTAACATTAGAATAGTAATCAAGGCGTCACTTCAAAATTTCAGAGCATTCAGCACAAGTACCATAGGGAAGATGCCACCAGGAAATACTGGCACTCGTTAGAGTCTTCTCTGGGAACGCTTTCACTGCAAGCAGCAAAGTACGACTAACGGGAAGTTTTAGTATAGGATACTGAATTGTGACTTAATTTCACAAATTACTGCACTTTAAGAAAAATGAGTAACTGCCTGAGGCAAGACGCTAGCATGGAATGGTAATGCTTCTGAATGTCTTCTCTTGTCTTCTCTTAGAGTGCTTTTTCTGTAAAGCAAGACTTGTAGACCTTTCAGTCTAGGCTTCTGTACTGCAGCATCCGAATAGTTATTAAAACACCACTTCAGACTTTAAAATCATTCAGACCAAGTACGGCAGGCAAACTGCTACCATCAAATGCTGGCTTTCGTTTGAGTCTTCTCTTGAAGCACTTTCACTGCAAGCGGCTAAGCAAGACTTATGGACCGTTTTAGTGTAGGGTACTGAATTGTGACTTAACTGCGCCTATTACGGCGCTTCAGGAAAATCGAAATACACCTGCAGGGAAGATGCTAGCATGGAAAGCTGTTTCTTCTGAAGGTCTTCTCTTAGAGCGCTTTTTCTGTAAAGCAAGACTTGTAGAGCTTTCAGTGTAAACTTGTGTACTGTAACATCAGAATGACTATTAAAGCGTCACTTCAACATTTCAGAGCGCATAGCATATGCACCTCAGGGAAGCATGCTACGATTAAGTGCTGGCTTTTGTAAGAGACTTTTGTGGAGAGATTTCACTGCAAGCAGCAAAGCACGGCTTAAGGACCGCTTTAGTATAGGGTACTGAATAGCGACTTAACTGCGTCTATTAAGCCACTTTAGGAATCTAAATCTAAATTTAGGAATCTTGCAGAATCTGCTGCTGCATCTCCTGCAGCTGTATGATATACTGATTCTCCTTCTACTGCCTCTCCTTCTGCTGCATATCCTGCTGCATCTCCTGCTCAATCTACTGCTGAATATGCATTTCCTGCTGCATCTCCTGCTACATCTGCTACAGCATACCCTGCTGCATCCACTTTTCCATCACCTGCAGCTGCATCCCCTGCTTCTGCATCTCCTCCTGCAGCATCTCCGCCTGCTGCATCTCGTTCTTCTTCATCTCATGCTACTGCATCTCCTGCTGCTTCATCTCCTGCTCCTGCATCTGCTTCTGCATCTGCTTCTGCATCTCCATTAGCTGCATCTCATACTGTGTATGTTAATGCATCTGCTGCTGCTGCATCTCCTCCTGCTGCATCATCTTCTGCAATTCCTGCTGCATCTGCTGCATCTCGTATTCCTGCATCTGTTGCTGCTGCATATTCTGCTGCAACTTTGATGCATCTTCTGCTGCATCTCATGCAGTATCTGCTGCTGCATCTCTGCTGCATCTCCTGATGCATTTCTAATTGCATCTGGTTCGGCGTCTCCTGCTGCATCACCTCCTGCTGCATCACCTCCTACTGCATACGCTGCAGTATTTCTTGCTGCTGAATATCCTGCTTCTTCATATCATACTGCAATTCCTGATGCTGCATATCCTAACTGCTGCATGTTTTGCTGTGTCTCCTGCTGCTGAATATCCTGCTGCTTAATACCCTGCTAGATCTACTGCTGCTGAATCTCCTTCGTCTATATCAACTGTTCATTTCCTGTAAGTTCTCCTGCTGCTGCATCTCCTGCTTCATATCCTGCTGCTGTTTCTGATCATGCATCTCCTGATGCATCTCCTGCTGCTAACATCTTCTTCTGCATCTCCTGTTCATCTCCTGCTGCATCTCCTGCTGCTTTTCGTGCCGCAGCATCTGTTGCATATCCTGCTACTGAATCTCCTGATTCTGCATCTCCTTCTGGTCCATCTCCTGTGCAATCTCTAGCTACTCTATCTCCTACTGATTCCACATCTCCTCTTTCATTAGCTGCTGCATCTACTGCTGTTGCATCCACTTCTGCATCTCCTTCTGCTGCCTCTCCATCTTACATCTCCTCGTGCTTCATCTCTTGATGCATCTCCTGCTATATCTCCTGCTGCCTCTCCTGCTGCATCTCCTGCTGGTTCATCTCCTGCTGCCTTTACTGGTGATGCATATCCTGCTGGTGCATTTCCTGATGCATCTCTTGTAGCTGCCTCTTTTTTTGCTTATCCTCCTGCATCTCTTAATGCTACATCTTCTGCGTATGATGCTTAAGTGAGCAGCAGCTGCTGCACTTCCTGCTGCATCTCCTACGACATCTCCGGCTGCTGCATCTCCTGCTTTTGCACCCCCTGCTGCCTCTACTGCTTCTTCATTTCCTGCTGCATCTTATTCTGCTGCATCTCCTGCTGCATCTGCTGCTGCTGCATCTCCTGCTTCTATATCTACTGCTAGTGCATTTGCTACTGAATCTCCTGCTGTATCTCCTGCTGCTGCATGTCTCCTGATGCATCTCCTGCTGCATCTCCTTCTGCTGTATCTCCTGCTGAAAATCCTGCAGCATCTCCTGTTGCTGCATCTCCTTCAGAATATCGTGATGATGCAGATGCAGCAGATGGAGCAGCAGGAGATGCAGACGTAGATGCAGCAGGAGATTCCGCAGCAGAATGAGCAGGAGTTGCAGCATTCGACAAAACAGCAGTAGATGCAGCAGCAATATATGCAGCAAAAGAAGATGAAGCAGGATATGAAGTATGAAGAGACTAAGGAAGAAGGAGATGCAACAGTATGTGAAGCAGCAGGAGATGTAGCAGCAAATACTACAGATGCAGCAGTAATTGATTCAGCAGGAGATGAAGCAGGAAGAGATGCATCAGGAAACGCAGAATATGCAGCAGAAAGAGATGCTTAAAGAGATCGATCAGGAGAAGATTCACCAGCAGTAGATAGAGCAGGAGATGCTGCTGCAAGAGATGCAGCTGGAGATGTAGAAGCAGACGAAGCAGCAGTAGATGTGGCAGCAAGATATGCATCAGGAGATAAAGCAGGAGATGCAAAAGCAGGAGATTAAGCTACAGGAGATGCATTAGGAGATGCAGTTGCAGGAGATGCAGCATCAGGAGATGCAGTCGCAGTAGATGCAGCCGCAGATTCAGAAGCAGATTCAGTAAGAGATGCAGTGGCAGGAGATTCATAAGCAAAAGATATAGCACAAGGAGATGCAGCAGCAGGATATTCAGTAGGAGAATCAGCAGCAGAAGAACAGCAGGTAATGAAGCAGCAGAGGATGAAGTAAAGTGTGAAGCAGCAGTAGATGCAGCAGGGTACACAACAGCAGGAGATTCAGCATTAGGAGATGCAGCATTAGGAGGTGCAGCAGGGGATACAATAACAGGTGGTGCAGCAGCAGATGCAGCAGTAGGAGATGCACCAGGGGATACAACAGCAGTAGATACAACAGGGATGCAGCAGGGGATTCAGTAGCAGGTGATGCAGCAGCAGATGCAGCAGAAGTAAATTCAGCAGCAGAAGATGCAGCAGCACATGCAGCAGTAGTAGATGAAACCGAGGATGAAGAAGCAAGGGATACAGCAGCAGGAGATGCATTAGCAGGAGATGCATCTGGAATGCAGCAGGGATTCAGTAGCAGGAGACGCAGCACAAGATGCGGTAAGAGATTCAGCAGCAGGAGATGCAGCATGGGATGAGGTAGATGGAGCTGCAGCCTCAGGAGATGCAGGAGGCGGAGATGCAGAAGGAGATGTAGTAGTAGGAAATGAAGCAGTATATCAAGCAGCAGCAGATGCAGCAGAAAATACTGCAGATGCAGCAGCAGGAGATTCATCAGGAGATGCAGCAGTAGATGACGCAGAAGCAAGAGATGCAGAAGCAGGAGATTACACAGGAGATGCAGTAGGAAGAGAATCTTCAGCAGATGCAGCAGAAAGAGGTAGTGCAGGATATGTAATAGGAGGAGTTGTAGAAGGAGATACAGCAGCTGGAGATGAAGCAGCAGGAGATGCAGCAACAGGAGCTGTAGAAGCAGATGCAGAAGTAGGAGGTGCAGTAGCAGGAATTTCAACAGAAGGAGATGCAACAGCAGGTTCAACAGCAGATACAGAATGAAATGCAGCATCAGGAGATGCAGCTGCAGATGCATCAATAGATGCCTATTCATCAGGAGATGCAGCAGGAAGAGATGCTTCAGCAGGTACATCTTCATGAGATATAGCACGAGATACAGAAGGAGATGCTGTAGGAGGAGAGGCAGGAGTAGATGACACAGCCAACGCAGTAGCAGGAGATGCAGAAGCAGAAGATGCAGCCGGAGATTCTGCAGCCAGAGATTTTGCAGCAGGAGATGCAGCAGCAGGAGATGCAGCAGCAGATGCATCAGGAGAAGCAGGAGCAGGAAATGCAGAAGCAGATGCAGAAGAAGAGATGCAGGAGTAGGAGTCGCAGAAGCAGGAGATGCAGCAGCAGGAGATGCAGGAAATGCATCAGCAGATGCCAGAAGAGATTTATCAGGAGGAGAGGCATCGGCACAACAGACAGCTACAGGAGATGCAGCATGATATGCAGCAGCATGATATGCAGCAGCAGATGCAGGAGCAGCAGATGAAGCAGTAGATTCAGCAGAAGGCACAGCAGCAGGAGATGCAGCAGCTGGAGATGAAGCAGAAGATGCAGCAGCAGGAGACGTAGTAGGAGATGCAGCAGAGGAAGATGCAGCAGGAGATAGAGCATTAGACCCTGCAGCAGAAGATGCAGCAGCAGAAGATGCAGCAGGTTAGGCATATTCAGCAGGAGATGCAGCAGGAGATGCAGTAGCAGCAGATGCAGCAGGAGGAGATGCATCAGGAGATGACTATTCAGAAGGAGATGCATCAGGAGATGTAGCAGCATGAGATGCCGCAGGAGATAAAGGAGGAGATTCAGCAGCAGGAGATGCAATAGCAGGAGATGCCATCGCAACAGATGCAGCACCAGATTCAGCAGCACATTCAGCAGAAAATGAAGCAGCAGTAGATGCAGCAGCAGATGCAGCAGCAGATGCAGTATGATACGAAGTAAAAGGAGATGAAGAAGCAGATGTAGCAGCAGGATATGCAGGAGCACGAGATGCAGCAGGAGGAGATGCAGTAGCAGCAGGTGCAGCAGGAGATGCAGCAGCAGATGATAGAGCAGGAGAAGATGCAGCATAAGGATATGCATGAGGAGATTCCACAGGAGCTTCAGGATGTGATGCAGGATCACGAAATGCAGAAGCAAGAGATGCAGCAGTAGAAGATATGCTGCAGCAGAAGATGCAGCAAGAAATGCAGAAGCAGTAGGTGCAGCAGGAGATGCAGTAGCAAGAGATGAAGCATTATCATGAGATGCATTAAGAGGTGCAGCAGCAGGATATGTAGCCGCAGGAGATGCAGCAGGAGATGAAGCAACAGGATACGTAGAAGGAGAGTTAGCAGGAGGTGAAGTAGCAGCAGAGCAGAAACAGATGCAGCAGGAAATGCAGCAGGAGATGCTGCAGCAGGAAATACTGCAGCAGATGCAGCAGGAGATGACATAACAGGTGATGAATCAGATGAAGATGAAGCAGGAGATGCAGCTGGATATACATCAGCAGGAGACGCAGCAGGAGATGCTTTAGCAGGAGATGCTTTAGCAGGAGATTCAGCAGCAGAAGTTATAGAGGAGATTAAGCAGGAATGCAGCAGGAGGAGATGCAGCTGGAGATAGAGAAGCAAGAGATGCAGCAGAAAATGCAGCCACAGAAGATGCAGCATGAGAGAAAGGAGCAGAAGATGCAGCAGCAGTTTTAGCAGCAGATTCCGCAGGAGAGGCAGGAGGAGGAGCTGCAGCTGGAGACAGAGAAGCAAGAGTTGCAGCATGAGAGAAAGGAGCAGGAGATGCAGCATGAGAGAAAGGAGCAGAAGAAGCAGCAGCAGATTTAGCAGCAGATACCGCAGGAGATGCATCAGCAGGAGATGCAGCAAGGGAAGAAGCATCAGGAGATACAGCAGGAAATGCAGCAGCAGGGGATGTAGTAGCAGGAGATGAAGAAGGATATGCAGAAGGAGTTGCAGCATCAAGAGATGCAGCATGGAATTCAGCAGCAGCAGAAGTAACAGGAGATGCAGCAGCATCATATGCAGTAGGAGACTTAGCAGCAGGAGATGAAGAAGCAGGAGGTGCTACAGGAGATTCAGCTGGAGATGCAGAAGGAGGAGATGCAGCAGCAGGAGGTGCAGAGTAGTAGATGAAGAGAAGAAGATGCAGCAGAAGGAAATACAGCAGGAGATTCAGCCGCAGTAAATGCAGCAAGAGAGAAAGCAGCATCAGATGCAGCAGCAGATGCAGCAGCAGAGGATGCAACAGCAGATGCAGCAGCAGCAGATGAAGCAGCAGATGAAGCAGCAGCAGATACAGCAGCAGATTCAGCAGATGCAGCAGTAGTAGATTCAGAAAGAGCTGCAGCAGGAAATGCAGATGAATATGCAGCAGCAGGAGATACAGCAGGAGATCCATCTGCAGGTGATGCAGAAGGAGATGCAGCAGGTGATGCTCAAGGAGATGCAGCAGGAGATGCAGAAAGAGATGAAGCAGCAGGATAGGCAGCAGAAGGAGATGCTTCAATAGAAGGTGCAACATGAGATAGAGCAGGAGATGCAGCAGCAGATGAAGCAGAAGGAGATGCAGGAAGAGGAGATGCAGCAGAAGGACATGGAGCACGAGATGCAGCAGCAGAAGATGAAGCAGCAGGGGATTCATAATAGGATGCAGCAGCAGGAGATGAAGCAGCAGGAGATATATCAGCAGGAGATGCAGCAGGAGATGCAGCAGGATGAAGTGAAGCAGCAGGGGATGCATCAGGAGATGCAGATGCAGCAGATACAGCAGGAGATGCCGTAGCAGGAGATGCACCAGGAGATTTAGCAGGAGGAGGTTCAGCAGGAGATGAAGCAGAAGGAGATGCACAAGGAAATGCAGCAGGAGGAGAAGCAACATTAGATGCAAAAGGAGGAGATGCAACATGAAATGCAGCTTGAGGAGATGCGACAGGAGATGCAGCAGAAGGAGGTACAGCAGCAGCATATGCAGCAGAATATGCAGCAGAAGGAGATGCATTAGAGATGCAGCAGCAATTGATGAAGCAGGAGATGCTGGAGCCAGAGATGCAGAAGAAGTAGATGCAGAAGCAGGAGATGCAGAACTAGATGTATCAGCAGGAGATGCAGCAAAACATGCATCAGCAACAGACACAGCAGCAGGATATGAGGCAGGAGATGCACCAGCAGAAAATGCAGCAGGAGATGCTTCCGGAGATTAAGCAGGAGATGCTGCAGCAGGTGATGCAGCAGCAGGAGATGTGTCAGGGTTTGCGGCAGTAGGTGAAGCAGCACCAGATGAAGCAGAATATGCCGCAGATGCACCAGTATGGGATTCAGCAGGTGATGCAGCAGGAAGAGATGGAGCAGGAGAAATATCAGCAGCAGATGCACCAGCAGAGGCAGCAGCAGTAGATGTAGCAGGAGATATAGAAAAATATGAGGCAGAAGGAGATGTAGTAGGAGATGCAGCAGTAGATGAAGTAGCAGTAGATGCAGCAGCAGGAGTTGCAGCAGGAAATGCAGCAGGAGAAGCAGCAGGAGATGCAGCAGCAGGAGATGCAGCTGCAAATGCATTCAGCAGGATATGCAGTAGGAGATGCCGCAGCCGGAGATTCAGTAGCAGGGGATTCAGCAGCAGATGTAGCAGGATATGCAGCATCAGTAGATGCGTCTGCAGATGCATCAGCAGAGCATGTATCAGCAGATACAGCAGCAGGAGATGTAGCAGTACATGTAGTAGCAGCAGATACAACAGCATATTCAGAAATGCAGAAGCAGTAGGTGCAGCAGGAGATGCAGTAGCAAGAGATGAAGCATTATCATGAGATGCATTAAGAGGTGCAGTAGCAGGATATGTAGCAGCAGGAGATGCAGCAGGAGATGCAGCAACAGGATATGTAGCAGGAGATTTAGCGGGAGATGAAGTAGCAGCAAGGCAGAAACAGATGCAGCAGGAAATGCAGCAGGAGATGCTGCAGCAGGAAATACTGCAGCAGATGCAGCAGGAGATGACATAGCATGTGATGAAGCCACAGATGTATCAGCTGAAGATGAAGCAGGAGATGCAGCTGGATATACATCAGCAGGAGACGCAGCAGGAGATGAATTAGCAGGAGATGCAGCAGCAGGAGACTGAGGAGCAGAAAATGCAGTAGCAGGAGATGCAGAAGGAGATACAGAAGCAGAGATGCAGCAGCAGAAGTTACAGAGGAGATTAAGCAGGAGATGCAGCAGGAGGAGATGCAGCTGGAGATAGAGAAGCAAGAGATGCAGCATCAGAGGATGCAGCATCAGAGGATGCAAGAGTAGATGCAGCAGCAGGAGATCTATCAGGAGATGCAGCAGTAGATGAAGCAGCAGCAGATACAGCAGCAGATTCAGCAGGTGCAGCAGTAGTAGATTCAGAAAGAGCTGCAGCAGGAAATGCAGATGAATATGCAGCAGCAGGAGATACAGCAGGAGATCCATCTGCAGATGATGCAGAAGGAGATACAGCAGGTGATGCTCAAGGAGATGCAGCAGGAGATGCAGAAAGAGATGAAGCAGCAGGATAGGCAGCAGAAGGAGATGCTTCAATAGAAGGTGCAACATGAGATAGAGCAGGAGATGCAGCAGCAGATGAAGCAGAAGGAGATGCAGGAAGAGGAGATGCAGCAGAAGGACATGGAGCACGAGATGCAGCAGCAGAAGATGAAGCAGCAGGGGATTCATTAGGGGTTACAGCAGCAGGAGATGAAACAGCAGGAGATATAGCAGCAGGATATGCAGCAGAAGATGCAGCAGGATGAAGTGAAGCAGCAGGGGATGCAGCAGCAGGAGATAGAGCAGCAGCAGATACAGCAGGAGATGCCGTAGCAGGAGATGCACCAGGAGATTTAGCAGGAGTAGGTTCAGCAGGAGATGAAGCAGAAGGAGATGCAACAGGAAATGCAGCAGGAGGATATGCAACATTAGATGCAGAAGGAGGAGATGCAACAGGAAATGCCATTTGAGGAGATGCAACAGGAGATGCAGCAGAAGGAGGTAAAGCAGCAGCAGATTCAGCAGCATATGCAGCAGAAGGAGGTGCATAAGAGATGCAGCAGCAATTGATGAAGCGGGAGATGCTGGAGCCAGAGATGAAGAAGAAGTAGAAGCAGAAGCAGGAGATGCAGAAGTAGATGCATCAGCAGGAGATGCAGCAAAACATGCATCAGCAGCAGACACAGCAGCAGGATATGAGGCAGGAGATGCACCAGCAGAAAATGCAGCAGGAGATGCTTCCGGAGATTAAGCAGGAGATGCTGCAGCAGCTGATGCAGCAGCAGATGCAGCAGCAGGAGATGTGTCAGGGGTTGCAGCAGTAGGTGAAGCAGCACAAGGTGAAGCAGAATATGCTACAGATGCACCAGTAGGAGATGCAGCAGGTGATGCAGCAGGAAGAGATGGAGCACGAGAAATATCAGCAGCAGACGCACCAGCAGAGGCAGCAGCAGTAGATGTAGCAGGAGGTATAGAAAAATATGAGGCAGGTGGAGATGTAGTAGGCGATGCAGCAGTAGATGAAGTAGCAGTAGATGCAGCAGCAGGAGATGCAGCAGCAGGAGATTCAGTAGTAGGGGATTCAGCAGCAGATGTAGCAGGATATGCAGCATCAGTAGATGCGTCTGTAGATGCATCAGCAGAGCATGTATCAGCAGATACAGCAGCAGGAGATGTAGCAGGAGATGTAGCAGTACATGTAGTAGCAGCAGATACAACAGCATATTCAGGAGATGCAGCAGCAGGAGATGCAGCAGGAGATGAAGTAGAAATGTAGAAACAAATGCAGGAAGCGATGCAGCAGTAGGAGATGTAGCAGGAGATGCACCAGTACATAAAGTAGTAGTAGATACAACAGCATATTCAGGAGATCTAGCAGAGGAGATGCAGCAGGATATGAAACAGCAGAAGATACAGAAGGAGAAGCAGCAGCAGAAGATGAAGCTAGAGACGAAGTAGAAATGCAAAAGCAAATGCAGCAGGAGATGCAGCAAGATAAGAAGCAGCAGCAGGAGATGCAGCAAGATAAGAAGCAGCAACAGCAGATGCAGCAAGAGATGCAGCAGCAGAACCAGCAAGAGATGCAGCCAGAGATGCAGCAGCAGATGCAGCAGCAGATGTAGTAGATGATGTCGCATCACCAGAAGCAGCAGCAGATGCAGCAGCAGGAGAAGCAGCAGAAGATATAGTAGATGATGTAGCATCACAAGAAGCAGCAGCAGATGCAGCAGCAGGAGAAGCAGCAGGAATTGCAGCAGCAGGAAATGCTGCAGGAAATGCAGCAGGATATGCAACAGAAAGAGATGAGGCAACATCAGATTCAGCAGGTAATGCAGCAGAAGGGGATGCAGTAGGATTTAAACCATGAAATGCAGCAGGAGATGTAGCAGGAGATACAGCAGCAGGAGATGCAACAGCAGGAGATGCAACAGCAGGAGATGCAGCAGGAGATGCAGAATTAGGAGATTTAGCAGGGGATGCAGCAGTAGATGAAGCAGCAGCATATGCAGCAGCAGATGCACCAGATGGAGCAGAAAGAGATGCAGCAGGGGATGAAGCAGGAGATGCAACAGGAAATGGAGCATCAGGAGATTCATCCGCAGATGCATGAGCAGAGGATGCAGCAGGAGATATAGCAGCAGGAGATACAGAAGCAGGAGATGGAGCAGCAGATGTAGAAGCAGGAGATACAGAAGCAGGAGATGCAGGAAGACATCAAGTAGCAGAAGATGCATCAGCAGGAATTTCCTGCTGATGCATCTCCTTCTTCATATCCTGCTGATGCATCTCCTGCTAAATCAGCTCTTGCTTATGCATCTTTTGCTGCATCTCCTGCTACTGCATCTGCTGCTGCTGAATCTCCTGTTGCATCTAATTCTGCTGCAATTCCTGCAGCATCTCCTGATATATCTCCTACTTCTACATCTCCGGATGCTGGATTCCCAGCTGCATCTCCTGCTGCTGCATCTCCTATTGAATATAATGCTGAATCTTCAGATGAATATGCATCTCCCTCTGCAAGTCTTGCTGCTGCACCTCCTGCTGCATATCCTGATGCTGTATCTGCCTCGGATACAACATCTTCTGTTACTTCATTCAAGCTGCTGAATCTGCTGCTTCTTCATATCATGCTGTATCTCCTACTGCATCTCCTGCTGCACATGCTGCTGCTCTATCTCCTGCTGCGTGTCATGATGCTGCACTTCCTGCTGGTGCAATTCTTCTGCATCTGATGCTGCATTTGCTGCTGCGTCTCCTGCTGCACCTCCTGCTGCATCTGCTGCTGCTGCATCTCCTCCTTATACATTTCCAGCTGCATCTCGTCATGCTGCATCTGCTGCTACATCATTTTGTACTGCCTCTCCTTCTGCATCTCTTTCTTCTGCATCTCATGCTGCTGAATCTCCTGCAGCTGCATCTCCTGCAGCTGCATCTCCTGCTGCATCTCCTGCTGAATATGCTGCTGCATATCTTGCCACATTTCCTACTGCTGCAAGAAGATGCATCAGGAAATGCATCAGCAGAAGCAGCAGCAGGAAATACAAAAGCATCAGATGCAACGGCAGGAGATTCAGCAAGAGAGCAGCATCATTAGATGAATCCGCAGATGCATCAGACGGATATAGAGCCGGAGATGCAGCAGCAGGAGTTAGAGCAGCAGACGATGCTGCAGGAGATGCAGGAGGAGATCCACCAGCAGGAGATGCAGAAGCAGGAGATATAGCAGGAGATGCAGCAGTAAATGCATCAGCAGGAGACGCAGCAGCCGATACTGGAGATTCAGCAGCAGGAGATGCAGCAGGAGGAGATACAGAGGGAGGTGCAAAAGGCGATGGAGCATCCGGTGCAGCAGTAGATGAATCAGTAGCAGATGCATCAGCAGATGAAAAAAGATGCAGCAGCAGGAGATGCAGGAGGATATACATCAGCAGGACGTGCGTCAGCATGAGATGCAGCAGCAGGGGAAGTAGTAGCAGGAGATGCTGAGAAGAAGATGCCGAGAATGAGAAGCAGCAGAAGGCGATTCAGCAGGAGATGCAGCCGCAGCAGATACAGCAGTAGCAGATGCAGTAACAGGACATGCAACAGCAGATGCAGGAGCAGTAGATGCAGCAGAAGGAGATGTAGCAGAAGATGCAGCAGTATGTGAAGCAGCAGCAGATGCAGGAGCAAATGCTGCAGATGCAGCAGTTAGAGATTTAGCAGGAGATGCAGGAGGAAGAGATGCAGCGGGAAGTGATGCATAAGGAGATGAATCAGGAGAAGATTCAGCAGCAGGAGATGGAGAAGGAGATGCAGCCGCAAGAGATGTAGCAGGAGATGCAGCTGCAGAGATGCAGCAGGATATGCAACAGGAGATTGAGGAAGTGGAGATGCACCATATTATGTAGAAGTAGGAGATGCAGCAGCAGAATAAGCAGCAGTAGATGCAGCAGCAAGATGTTCAGCAGAAGGAGATGAAGCAGGAGATACAGCAGGAGGAGATGCAGAAGCACACGAGGCAGCTATAAATGAGAAGGAGGATTTGCAGCAGCAGGAGATGAATCTGGAGTTTCAGCAGTAAATGAAGCAGCAACAGATGCAACAGAAGTTGTGGCAGGAAATTCAGAAGGAGTTGCACTAGGAGATGAATCAAGAGTTTCAGCAGTAGATGAAGCAGCAGCAGAGGCAGCAGAATTTGCAGCAGGAAGTTCATCAGGAGTTGCAGCAGGAGATGTTGTAGCAGAGGATGCTGCAGGAGATGCAGAAGTAGGAGATTCAGCAGCAGGAGAGGCGGCAGGAGATGCAGCAGGAGATGTAGCAGGAGATGCATCAAGAGATGCACCAGGAGGAGATGTAGGAGGAGAAGCAGCAGAAGGAGATGCAGCGGTGGATGAAGCAGCAGATGCATGAGCAGCAGATACAACCGCAGTAGATGCAGTAGCAGATGCAGTAGTAGCAGATGCAACAGCAGAGGATACAGTAGCAGATGAAAGAAGAGATGCAGATTTAGCATGATATGCAGTAGTTGGATATGCTGCATAAGATGCAGCGGCAGGATATGCAGGAGCAGGAGATGCCATAGGAGATGTAGCAGCAGGAGATGCAGCAGCAGGAAATGTATTAGCAGGAGATAGAGCAGCAGAATATGCAACAGGAAATGAAGCAGGACATGCAGCAGCAGGAGATGCAGAAGAAGGAGATGAAGGAGGAGTTGCAGCCGTAGATGCAAGAGATGTAGCAGTAGATGCAGCAGCAGATGCAGTATCAGGAGATGCAGCAGCAGGAGATTCAGGCATCACACGAAACAAGAGATGCAGATTGAGAAGCAGATGCAGCAGCTAGAGATGCAGCAGTAGGTGAAGCAGCACCAGATGCAGCAATAGGAGCTTCAGCAGGAGATGCAGAAAAAGATGCAACAGCAAGAGATGCATCAGGAAATGCACCAGCAGGATATGCAGCAGCAGGAAATGCAGCAGGAGTTGCACAAGCAGGAGATTCAGCAGCAGATGCAGCAGGAGATGTAGCAGGAGGGGATGAACCATGAGATTCAGCAGCAGGAGATGCCGCAGGAGATGCCGCAGCAGGAGAGGCAGAGGAGATGCAGCAGGTGATTTAGCAGGAGATGCATCAAGTGATGCAGCAGGAGGAGAGGCAGCAGGAGATGCAGCAGTAGATGTAGAAGCAGATTCAGGAACAGCAGATGCAACAGCAGGAGATGCAGCAGCTAATGAAAGAGGAGATGCAGATTCATCAGGGGATGCAGCAGCTGAAGATGCCACAGCGGATGTACCAGCAGGAGATGCAGAAGCAGGAGATGCAGCAGGATGTGCAGCAGCAGGAAGTGCAGCAGGAGATGCAGCAGTAATAGATGTAGCAGGAGATGTAGAAGCAGTAGGTGCAGCCGGAGATGAAGACGCAGGAGAGGAAGCAGCAGGAGATGCAGCAACAGGAGATCAATCTGTAGGAGATTCAGCAGGAGGTGCATATTCAGAAGGAGACGCAGCAGTAGTTTCAGCAGCAGTAGATATAGCAGGAGATTCAGCAGGAGATGCAGAAGGAGATGCAGCATCAGCAAATGCAGCAAAAGGTGCAGCAGCAGGAGATGCAGTTTGAATAGAGCAGGAGATACAGCAGGACATGCAGCAGCGGTAGATGCAGCAGCAGGAGATGCAGCAGGAGATGCAGCAGTAGGATATGCAGCAGAAGGAAATGCAGCATGATAGGAAGAAGCAGGATACGCAGCAGCAGGAAATGCAGCAGATGCAGTAGCAGCAGATGCAACAGCAGGAAAGTCAGAAGGAGATGCAGCAAGGGATTCAGCACGTGATACAGCAGCAGAATCAGCAGAAGATGCAGCTGGAGGAGATGCAGCAGCCCCAGATGCAGCAGGAGATGCAGAAACAAGAGATGCAACAACCTCAGGTGCAGCAGGACATGCAGAAACAGGAGATCTAAGAGCAAGTTATACAGGAGGAAATGCAGCAGGAGGTAAAGCAGTAGCAGATACCACATGAGATGCAGCATGAAGAGATAAAGCAGCAGAAGAAGCAGCAGGAGATGAAGAAGCAGGAGATGCAGGAGCAAGAGATGCAGAAGCACATGCAGCAGGAACTGCAGCAGAAGGAGATGCAGCAGTAGGAGGTGCAGCAGCCAGTGTTGCAGCAGGAAATGCAGCAGCAGCAGGTGCATAAGCAGGGGATGCAGCAGGACATGCATTAGCAGGAGACACAGCAGCAGGAGATGAAGCAGCAGAAGCAGCAGCAGGAGATCAGGAGGGCATCAAGTAGCAGGAGATGCAGCAGCAGGAATTTTAGCAGGAGGTGCAGCAGTACATCTCCTGCTGCATCTCCTGCTGTTATATCTCCTGCTGATTCATCTCTTGCTGATGCATCTTTTGCTGCATCTCCTACTGCTGCAAGTCCTGCTTCTGTATCTAATGCTGCTACATTTCCTGATGAATCTGCTGCAGAATCTGCTGTGGCATCTACTGCTACTGCATCTCCTGTTGCTGCATCTCCTGCTGCATATCTTATTGCTGCAACCATGCTGCTGAATTTACTGCTGCGTCTCTTGCTGCATCTGCTGCATCTCCTGGCGCATATGCTGCTGCTGCATCTCCTGCTGCTGCTGCATCCTTTATTCTGCATCTTCTCTTCATCTCCTGCTGCTGAATCTCCTGCTGCATCTGCTGTTGCTACATCTCATGCTGCATCTGCTGCTAATGCATCTCCTCCTGCATCAGCTCCTTCTGCATGTCCAGCTGCTGCATAACCTGCTGCATCTTATCCGGCTGCATCTCCTAGTGCATCCCCTTCTCCTACATCTCCTACTACATCTCATGATCCTGTATCTCCTGCTGTGGCAATTCCTGGTGCTGCATTTCCTGTCGCATATCCTCCTTCTACATTTCCTGCTGCGACACCTCCTTCTGCTGCAGCTCCTGCTGAATCTGCATATCCCGCTGCATCTGCTGCTTCATCGCCTCCTGCTGCATCTGCTGCGGAATCTCTTTCTGCTGAATCTACGATACATCTGCTGCATTGCTAATGCATCTGCTGCATCTGCTGCTGTATGATCGGCTTCAGCACCCACAATTGCATCTCCTGGTGCTGCTTCTCCTGGTGCTTCATCTCTTGCTGCATCTCCTGGTGCTGCATCGTTTATTCTGCATCTTCTCTTCATCTCCTGCTACTGAATCTCCCACTGCATCTGCTGTTGCTACATCTCATGCTGCATCTGCTGCTAATGCATCTCCAGCTGCTGCATAACCTGCTGCATCTCATCTGGCTGAGTCTCCCTTCTGCTACATCTCCTGCTACATCTCATGATCCTGTACCCCCTGCTGTGGTAATTCCTGGTGCTGCATTTCCTGTCGCATATCCTCATTCTACATTTCCTGCTGCTGCACCTCCTGCTATGGAACGTGCTTCGTTATCTCCTGCTGCTGCAGCTCCTGCTGAATCTGCATATCCTGCTGCATCTGCTGCTTCATCGCCTGCTGCTACATCTGTAGCTGCTACATCTGCTGCTGCATCTGCTGCGGCATCACTTTCTGCTGAATCTATGATACATCTCCTGCTGCATTGCTAATGCATCTGCTGCTGCATAATCGGCTTCAGCACCCACTATTGCATCTCCTGGTGCTGCTTCTCCTGGTGCTTCATCTCTTGCTGCATCTCCTGGTGCTGAATCTACTACTGCTGCATTTACTGCTGCATCTGCTGCTGCATCTGCTGCTGCTGTGTGTGCTTCTTCTGCATTTGCTATTTCATCTGCTGCTGCTTCTGCTGCTGCTTCTGCTGCTGCATTTCCTGTTTCTGCATTTCCTTCTGCTGCATCTGCTGCTGATGCATTTCCTGCCCATGCATCTCCTGCTGCTGCATATCCTGCTGGATCTCCTCCTGATGCATGCCCTGTTGCTGCATCTCTTGCAGCTGCCTCTCCTCCTGCTGCATCTCCTCCTGCTGCATCTCCTGCTGCATCTCCAGCTACATCTCCTTCTGAGGAATCTCCTGCTGCTGCATCCCCTTCTGTATCTAATCCTGATGCATTTCCTGCTTTATCTTCTGCTTCCTCATCTCCTGCTACATCTTCTGCTTCTGCATCTCCTGCTCTTTTGTCTGCTGCATCAACTCCTCCTGCCTCTCTTCCTAATGCATCTCCTGCTGCATCTCCTGCTGCATCTCCTGATACTGTATCATGTGAAGCATCTCTTCCTGCTGCATCTCCTGCTGAATGTGCATCTCCTTCTGCATCTGCTTCTGCATCTGCTGCTGCATGGCCTGTTACTGATTCTCCTGCTGCATCTCCTACTGCTCAATTTCCTGCTTAATCTGGTGCTGAATCAGCTGCTGCATCTGCTGCGGCTGCATCTCCTGCTGCTTCATCTCCTGCACTTGCATCTCCTTCTGCTGTATCTCCTACTGAATCTCCTGCGGCATCTCATGCTGATACATATCCTGCTGCATCTCCTTTTCAATATGCATCTCCTGCTGCATCTCTTCCTGCTGCATCTGTTGCAGCATCTCCTGCTGCATCTTCTGCTACTGCATCTCCTGTTGAATCTCCTGCAGCTGCATCTCCTCCTGCTACATCTCCTCCTGTAACTGGTGGTGCATCTCCTGCTGCATTTTTCCTGCATCTCCTGCAGTTGCATCTGATGGTGCATCTCCTGCTTCTCGCTCTACTGCTGCATTTCCTGCTGCATCTCCTGCTGCTGCATCTCCTGCTGATGCATCTCCTGCTGCTGCATCTCCTCCTACTCCATCTCCTGCTGCATCTCCTCCAGCTGCATCTCCTCCTGAATCACATGGTGCCTGTCCTGCTGTTGCAGCTCCTGCTTTTACATATCGTATTGCATCAGCTGCTTCATGTACTGCTGCATCATTTCCTTCTGCATCTCCTTTGACACATCTGCTGTTACATCTCCTGCTGCAGAAACTCCTGCTGCATCTGCTGCTGCTGCATCTCCTGCTGCATTACCTACTGAATATTCTGCTTCTGCATCTCCTGCTGCTGCATTTGCTGCATCATCTACTCCTACTCATTGCTTGCCCAGCTAGATGCCCAGAAGTCTATGGGGCCGGATGGAGTCCACCCAAGAGTTTTGAGGGAACTGGCGGATGTGCTGGCCAAACCCCTTTCCATCATCTTCCAGCAGTCCTGGATGACTGGGGAGGTTCCGCTGGACTGGAGGCTGGCTGATGTCGTGCCCATCTATAAGAAGGGGCGCAGGGAGGATCTGGGGAACTACAGGCCTGTCAGCCTGACCTCGGTACCGGGGAAAGTCATGGAGCGGGTGATCTTGAGTGCGATCATGAAGCACTTGCAAGAGAACCGGGTGATCAGGCCCAGTCAACACGGGTTCATGAAAGGCAGGTCTTGCCAGACTAATCTGATCACCTCCTATGACCAAGTGACTAAACTCTTGGACGAGGGAAAGGCTGTGGATGTGGTCTTCCTGGACTTCAGTAAAGTCTTTGATACAGTTTCTCATAGCATTCTGCTTCGGAAACTGTTGGTCTCTGGCCTGGATGGGTGCACACTCTCCTGGGTGAAAAACTGGTTGAATGACCGGGCCCAGAGGGTGGTGGTAAGTGGAGTTAAATCCAGCTGGAGGCCAGTGACAAGTGGGGTTCCCCAGGGCTCAGTCCTGGGTCCAGTCCTGTTTAATGTCTTTATCAACGACCTGCATGAAGGCATTGAGTCCTCCCTTAGCAAGTTTGCAGATGACACCAAGCTGGGTGGAAGTGTCGATCTGCTGGAGGGTCGGGAGGCTTTGCAAAGGGACCTGAACAGGCTGGACTGCTGGGCTGAGACCAACGGCATGAGGTTTAACAAGGTCCTGCACTTGGGGCACAACAACCCTAAGCAGAGGTACAGACTAGGAGAAATCTGGCTGGAAAGCTGCCGGGAGGAGAAGGACTTGGGGGTGTTGGTTGACAGTGACTGAACATGAGCCAGCAATGTGCCCAGGTGGCCAAGAAGGCCAATGGCATCTTGGCCTGCATCAGAAATGGCGTGACCAGCAGGTCCAGGGAGGTTATTCTCCCTCTGTACTCGGCACTGGTGAGACTGCACCTTGAGTACTGTGTTCAGTTCTGGGCCCCTCACCACAAGAGGAATGTTGTGGCTCTGGAGTGAGTCCAGAGAAGAGCAACAAAGCTGGTGAAGGGGCTGGAGAACAAATCTTATGAGGAGCGGCTGGGAGAGCTGGGGTTGTTTAGCCTGGAGAAGAGGAGGCTGAGGGGAGATCTTATTACTCTCTCCAACTACCTGAAGGGAGGTTGTGGAGAGGAGGGTGCTTGCATCTTCCCCCAAGTGACAGGGGACAGGACGAGAGGGAATGGCCTCAAGCTCCGCCAGGGGAGATTTAGGCTTGAGATTAGGAAAAAGTTCTTCATGGAGAGGGTGGTTAGGCATTGGAACGGTCTGCCAAGGGAGGTGGTTGAGTCACCGTCCCTGGAGGTGTTTAAGGTGAGGGTAGATGAGGTACTTAGGAGCATGATTTAGGGATTGGTGGGAATGGTTGGACTCGACGATCCAGTGGGTCTTCTGCTAAATATTTTGCTGCTGCATCTGCTGCTGCTAAATCTCTTGCTGCATCTACTGTGGCTTCATCTCCTGCTGCATCTCCTTCTGCTGCTTCTCATTCTCTGCATCTTCTGATACTACTTCACCTGTTGCTGCATATGCTGCTGCAAATCTTGCTGCTGCAACTCTTGCTGCTCCATCTCCTGCTCCATATCCTTCGAATACATTTGCAGATTCATCTTATGATGGTGCTTTCTTGCTGGATCTCCTGCTTCTGCATCTCCTGCTGCTGGATGTCCTCGTGCATCTCCTGACGCTGCATCTGCTGCTGCATCTCCTGCAGCTGCATCTCCTGTTTCATCTCCTAATGCTGAATCTCTTGCTACTGCATTCTCTGCTGCATCTACTGCTGCTGCATCGCCTGCTGAGGAATCCCCTAATGCATCTCCTCTTGCTTAGTCTCCTGATGCTTCATACCCTACTTCATCTCCTTTTGCTGTATATATTGCTGCTGCATCTACTACTGCTTCGTCTGATGCTAAAACTCCTGTTTCTTCTCCTGCTGTGGAATCTTCTGCTGCATCTACGACTGCATCTCCTGCTGCTCCATCTGCATCATCTGCATCATCAGGATATTCTGAAAAAGATGCAGCAACAGGAGATGCAGCACCAGGATATGCAGCCACAGCACTGTGTCAGCAGATTCAGCTGCAGGAGATGCAGCTGTAGGAGATGCAGCAGGATTTTCAGCAGCAGATAAAGCAGAAGGAGATAAAGCAGGAGATGCAGCAGGAGGGCATGCAGCAGCAGAAGATACAGCATAAGATTCAGCAGCAGATGCACCAGCAGGAGATGCAGAAGCAGGAGATGCATTAGCAGACGCAGTATGAGATGCAGCAAACAGATATGCAGAAGCAAATGCAAGAGCAGGAGATGAAGCAGCAGGAGATGCAGTAGAATGAGATGAAGAAGAACGAGATGCAGCAGGCGAAGAGATGCTGCAGGAGGAAATGCAGAAGCAGGGGATGCAGCTGCAGGTGATGGAAAAGTGGATGCAGCAGGGTATGCTGTAGCAGATGCAGCAGGAGATGCAGCAGGAAATGCATATTCAGCAGTAGATTGAGCAGGATATGCAGCAGGATATGCAGCATCATAGATGCAGCAGGAGTTTCAGCGAGAGATGCAGCAGCAGGAAATGCAGCAGGAGATGTAGCAGAAGGAGATGCAGTAGAAGGAGAATCAGCATATACAGCTGCAGAAGATTCAGCAGCAGATGCAGCAGCAGATTCAGCATCAGGAGATGTAGCCTCATAGGCAAATTCAGCAGGAGATGCAGGAGGAGAATATGCAGCAGGAGATGGTACTGGATATGCAATAGCAGGAGATGTAGCAGCATGTGCACCAGCAGGAGATGCAGCAGGAGATGCTGTAGGCTCTGAAATTTTGAAGTGACACTTTAATAGCCATTCTGATGTTACAGAACACAAGACTAGACTAAAAGTTCTACACAGATTGCTTTGCAGTAGGAGAGCTATAAGAGAAAAGATTCAGCAACAGCAGCATTCCATGCTAGCATCTTCCATGCGGGAATTACTCACTTTTCCTAAAGAGCTTTCATAGGCGCAGTTAGGTCACAATTCCCTAATCTATACTCTTAGTCGTGCTTCGCAGCTTGCAGTGAAAGCGCTTCCAAAGAAGACTCTAACGAGAGCCAGTATTTGATCGTAGCAGCTTCTCAGAGATACTTGTTCTGAACTTCTTGAAATTTGGAAGGGACGCTTTAATAGCCGTTCTGATGTTACAGTACACAGACTGAAAGTTCTACAAGTCTTGATTGGTAGTGAAAGCGCTCTAAAGAAGACTCAACCTAAAGCCAGCATTTGATGGTAGCAGCTTCCCTGCGTTACTTGTTCAGAACAATCTGAAAATATTGAAGTGACGCTTTAATAACAATTCTGATGTTACAGTACACAAGCCTAGACTGAAATTTCTACAAGTCTTGCTTTGCAGTGAAAGCACTCGAAGGGAGGACATTCACAAGTAGCATTATTCCATGTTAGCATCTTCCCTGCGGGCGTAATTCAATTTTCCTAAAGCGGCTTAATAGACACAGTTAAGTCGCTATTCAGTACCCTATACTAAAGCGGTCCTTAAGCCGTGCTTTGCTGCTTGCAGGGAAATCTCTCCACAAAAGTCTCTTACAAGAGCCAGCACTTAATCGTAGCATGCTTCCCTGAGGTGCGTGTGCTATGTGCTCTGAAATTTTGAAGTGACGCTTTAATAGTCATTCTGATGTTACAGTGCACAAGTTTACACTGAAAGCTCTACAAGTCTTGCTTTACAGAAAAAGCGCTCTAAGAGAAGACCTTCAGAAGAAGCAGCTTTCCATGCTAGCATCTTCCCTGCGGGAGTATTTCGATTTTCCTGAAGCGCCGTAATAGGCGCAGTTAAGTCACAATTCAGTACCCTACACTAAAACGGTCCATAAGTCTTGCTTAGCCGCTTGCAGTGAAAGTGCTTCAAGAGAAGACTCAAACGAAAGCCAGCATTTGATGGTAGCAGCTTCCCTGCTGTACTTGGTCTGAACGATTTTAAAGTTTGAAGTGGCATTTTAATAACCATTCGGATGCTGCAGTTCAGAAGCCTAGACTGAAAGGTCTACAAGTCTTGCTTTACAGAAAAAGCACTCTAAGAGAAGACAAGAGAAGACATTCAGAAGCAGCATCATTCCATGCTAGCATCTTCCCTTCAGGAGTTAGTCACTTTTCCTAAAGAGCCTTCCTAGGCGAAGTAAGTCACAATTCAGTACCCTATACGAAAACAGTCCATAAGAAGTGCTTTGCAGCTTGCAGTCAATGCTCTTTCACAGAAGACTCTTAACGAGAGCCAGCATTTGATCGTAGCATCTTCCCTGTGGTACTTGTGCTGAACGATTTGATATTTTGAAGTGACACTTTAAGAGCCATTCTGATGTTACAGTACACAAGCGTATACTCAAAGTTCTACAAGTCTCGCTTTGCAGTGAAAGCGCTATAAGAGAAGACATTCAGAAGCAGCAGCATTCCATGCTAGCATCTTCCCTGTGGGCGTTATTCGATTTTCCTAAAGCGCCTCAATAGGGGCAGTTAAGTCACAATTCAGTACCTTACACTAAAAACTTCTGTTCGTCGTGCTTTGCAGCTTGCATTGAAAACACTTCCAGAGAAGTCGTTCTGCAGTGAAAGCACTGTAAGAGAAGACATTCAGAAAGAGCAGCATTCCGTGCTAGAATATTCTCTGCGAGACTTATGTTTTCATATAAGATCAGGAATGGAGATGCTGGAGTTGCAGTAGGAGATGAAGTCGGTGATGAATATTCGGAAGAAGCAGCAGCAGGAGATTTTGCAGCAAATGCAGCAGCAGGAGATGCACCAGGACATGCAGCAGCAGGAGATGCCACAGAAGGAGATGCAGCAGGATATGCCACAGAAGGAGATGCAGCAGGAGATGCATATTCAGCAGTAGAAATGTAGCTGGAGATGAATTAGGAGATGCAGCAGGAGATGCTTCAGCAAATACAGAAGCAGGAGATGAAGTAGCAGATGAAGCAGGAGATGCAGCAGGAGGAGATGCATGAGGAGTAGTTGCTGCAGCAGGAGATGCAGCAGGATATTCAGTATCATATGATGCAGGAGATGAAGCAGCAGCAGATGTAGGAGAAGATGAAGCAGAAGATGCAGCAGCAGATGCAGCAGGAATTGCAGCAGAAGGAGATGAAGCAGGAGATGTAGCATTAGGAAATGAAGCAGCAGGAGATGAAGCTGCAGCAGATGCAGCAGGAGAAGCAGGAGGAGATGCAGTAGGGGACGTAGCAGGAGAAGCAACAGCAGGGGAAGTAACAGCAGGAGCTACAGCACCAGGACATGCTGCCGCAGCAGATGCAGAAGCAGATTCAATGGCATATTCATCAGAATATGCAGCAGCAGCAGATGCAGCAGCAGCAGATGGAGCGGAAGATGCAGCAGAAGATGCAGATTCTGTAGGAGATGAAGCAGGAGATGCAGCAGCACGAGGCACATCAGCAGATGCATCAGGAGATGAGGCAGAAGTGTAGAAAGGTATAGTGTAGGAGAGGCAGCAGGAAACGTATCAGCATGAAATGCAGCAGGATATGCAGGAGAAGTAGATGCAGCAGGAGATGAGGCAGAAGGAGGTGCAACAGCAGCAGATTCAGCAGGAGATGCAACAGCAGGAGATGCAGAAGCAGATGCAGTAAGAAATGCAGATTCAGCAGGAGAAGCAATAAGAAGAGATCTTCAGCAGATGCAGCACGATGTGCAGCATGACGAGATGTAGCAGGACATATAGCAGCAGCAGATGCATCAGCAGATGAAGCAGGAAATGCAGCAAGAGATGCAGCAGCAGCAGAGATGTAGCCACAGATGCATCAGCAGCAGTTTCCGCAGGAGATGCATTAGCAGGAGATGCTAAAGCAGAAGATGCAGCAGCAGGATATGGAACAGAAGATGCAGCAGGATATACGGAAGCAGGATATGCAGCAGCAGGATATGCAGCAGCAGGAGATGCAGCAGCAGGAGATAGAGAAGCAGGAGATTGAGAAGCAGAAAATGCATCAGCAAGAGATTCAGCAGGAGGAGATGCAATAGGAGGTACAGAAACAGTAGATACAGCAGAAGAAGATATAGAGGAGATTAAGCAGGAGATGCATCTATGAATCAGGGGAGATGCATCATCAGATTAATCTGCTGATGCATCAGAGCTAGGTGAAGACAGAGATGCAGCAGCAGGAGGTTCAGCAGAGGAGGCAGCAGCAATAGATGCAGGAGGAGATCGAGGAGTAGGAACTAGAGCAGCAGGAGATGTAGCAGTACATACAGCAGCAGATCATGGGATGAAGCAGCAGAAGAAGCAGCAGGAGATTCAGCAGGAGACGCATCTGGAGATGCAGCAGCAGGAGATGAATCATTAGGAGATGCAGCATTAGGAGATGCAGCAGGGGATTCAATAGCAGGTGGTGCAGCAGGAAATACAGCAGCAGGAGATGCACCTGAGATACAGCAGCAGGAGGCACAGCAGTAGGAGATGCAACAGAAATGCAGCAGAGATGCAGCAACTAAAATTAGGAAGATATAAATAAGCAGCAGACACAGAAGCACATGCAGCAGCAAGAGATTCAGAAGCAGGAATTTCAGCAGCAGGAGATGCATCACTAGGAAATGCATCACTAGGAAATGCAGAAGTAGATCCAGGAGGAGTTGAAGTAGCAGATGCAGAAGGAGATTCACCTGAATACACAGCAGCAGATTCAGCAGCAGACACAGCAGCAGGAGATGCAGAAGGAGATGCATATCCAGCAGGAGATGAGGCAGCAGTTGATGCAGGAGGAGATGCAGAAAAATACTCAGTAGATGGAGTTGCAGCGGAGGAGAGAGGCATCTTCAGAAGGAGGTACAGCAGGAGATGTAGCAGCATAAGATACCGCAGGAAATATTTTGGGAGATACAGGAGCAGGAAATGCAGCAGCAGGAGTTGCATCCTCAGGAGATGCAACAGGAGATGCAGCAGGAGATGCAAAAGCAGACGCATCAGCACGTGATATAGCAGCAGGAGATACAGCAGTACTTGAAGCAGCAGATACACAATAAAATGAAGCAGGAGATGCAGCAGTATAAGATATAGCAGCAGATGCAACATCAGGAGATGAAGCAGTGGAAGACGCAGCAGCAGATGCAGGAGAAAGAGATGCAGAAGCAGGAGATGTAGCAGCAGGAGATGCAATAGGTCATGCAGAAGCAGGAGATGGAAGAGCAGGAGAGGCACCATGGGATTCAGCAGGAGGAGATGCAGCAGGAGATGCAGTAGGAGGAGATGAAGCAGCAGGACATGCAGCAGCAAGAGATGCAGCAAGAGATAGAATAGCAGGAGATGCACCAGCAGATGCAGCCGCAGTAGAGGCAGGAAAAAAAAGCAGCAGGAGATGCACCAGCAGATGCAGGAGGAGATGCAGCCGCAGGAGATGCAGCAGCTGATTCAGTAGGAAATGCAGCAGCAGGATATGCAGCAGGAGATGAAGCAGCAGCAGGTGCAGCAGTACACGCAGCAGAAAGACTTGCAGAAACAGATGCATTAAGAGATTCAGATTAAGGAGGAGATGCAGCAGGAATAGATGCTTCTGATGATACAGCCTCAGGAGATGCAGCAGGAGATTCAGAAGAAGATGCAGTAGGAGGAGAAGCAGGTGGAGATAATGCAGTAGATGCAGCAGCAGGAGATGCAGCAGAAGGCCATGCAAAAGCAGAAGATGACGGTGGAGATGCATCAATAGTAGATACAGCAGGGGATGCAGCAGCAGCAGATGCAGAGAAAGGAGATGAAGCAGAAGGAGACGCAGCACCAGGAGATGCAATAGGAGAGGCAGCTGCAAGAGATGCATCAGCAAGAGATGCAAAAGGAGAGGGAGCAGCAAGAGATGCAGCAGTAGGAGATGCAGCAGAAGATGCAGCAGCAGGAGTTGTAGCAGGAAATGCAGCAGCAGGAGATGCAGCAGAAGGAGATGCAGCAACATGAAATGCAGCAGGAGTTGCAGTAGCCAGAGATTAAGCAGCAAATGCAGAAGCAGCAAATGCAGAAGCAGCAGATAAGGCAGGAGGAGATGCCGCAGCAGATGCAACAGTAGATGAAGATTCATCAAGAGATTAAGCAGCAGGAGATTCTGCAGCAGATTCAGAGTAGGAGATGCAGCAGGAGATGCGCAGAAGTAGATGCAGCAGGAGGAGATACAGCAGAAGATGCAGGGGCAGGAGATGCAGTAGGAAATTCAGAATGATATACAGGAGGTGAAGCATCAGGAGGAGATCCATCAAGAGATGGAGCAGCAGTAGATGCAGTAGCAAGAGATGCAGCATTATCATGAGATGCATTAAGAGATGCAGCAGCAGGATATACAGCAGCAGGAGATGCAGCAGCAGGAGACGCTGCCACAGATGCAGCAGGAGATGAAATATGATGAGATGAAGACACAGTTGAATCGCCTGAAGATGAAGCAGAAGATGCAGCAGCATGATATGCAGCAAGATGTGAATCAGAAGGAAATGCAGCAGGAGATACAGAAGCAGGAGATGCAGCACCAAGAGATGCAGCATGAGATGCAGGAGAAGATGCAGCAGCAAGAGATGCAGCCGCAGAAGATTCAGCAGCAGGAGATGTAGTAGCAGGTAATGCAGCAGGAGATGCAGAAGATTATGCAGCAGCAGATTCAGCAGCAGGAGATGCAGAAGCAGGATGTGCAGAAGCAGGAAGTACAGAAGCAGGAAACGCAACAGCAGGAGATGCAGCACTAGGAGATGCACATTCAGCAGGAGATGCAGCACTAGGAGATGCAGCAGGAGATGCATATTCGGTAGGAGATGCAGCAGTAAATTCAGCAGCATGGATGCAGCAAAAAGATATGCAGCAGGTGATGCAGCAACAGGAGATGCAGTAGCAGTAGATGCCACAGCAGTTTCTGCAGCAGATTCAGCAGGAAATGTAGCAGCAGTAGATACAGAAGCAGGAGATGCAGCAGTAGGAGATGCAGCAAAAGATGTACTGCTGCATCTCCTTCTAAAATTCCTGCTGCTGCATCTCCTGCTACTTGATGCCCTCCTGCATCTTCTGCTGCTGCTTCTGCTGCTTCATCTCCTGCTGCTGTATCTCCTGCTACTTCGTGTGGGTTTGCATCTTCTGAGGCTTCTGCTATTACTGCATTACCTGCTTCATCTCCTGCTTCGTCATCTCTTGCTGCATCTGCTGCTGAATCTCCTTCTACATCTGCTGCTTCGTCTGCTACTGCTTTATCTCCTGATGTATCTCCTTCGTCTGCATCTACTTCTGCATCTCCTGATTCTGCACCTCCTTCTGCTACATCTCTGGCTGCTGCATTTTTTGCAGAATCCCCTGCTGCTGCATTTCCTGCTGCATTTCCTGTTGCTGCATCTTCTGCTGCATCTCCTGCTGCTGCAAGTCCTACTGAATCTGCCGCTGCATTTGCTTCAGCTGTATCTCCTGCTGCTTTATCTCCTGCTGACGCATCTTCTGCCGCATATCCTGTTGAGTCTCCTTCTCCTGCATCTGTTTCTGCCTTTACTGCAGATGCATCTCCTGCTGATGCATCTCCTGCTGTCGCATCTTCTGCCGCATATCCTGATGAATCTCATGCTCCTGCATCTCTTTCCGCCTTTTCTGCTGATGCATCTCTTGCTGCTGCATCTGCTGCTGCATATCCTTCTCTTGCATCATCTTCTGCTGCATCTCCGTCTGCGACATCTCCTTCTGATGCATCTCCTGCTGCTGCATCTCCTGCTCAGTCTGCTGCTGCATCTCCTGCTCAGTCTGCTGCAAAGTCAGCTGCTGCATCTCCTACGGCTGCATCTCCTGCTGCTGCATCTCTTGCTGCTGCATCTCCTGCTGAATATCCTGCTGCTTCAGCTTCTGCTGCATCTCGTCCTGCTGCATCTCCTGCTGTATCTCCTCTGGTAGCACTTAATGTTGCATCTCATCCTGCTGCATATCCTGCTGAATCTCCTCCTGCTGCATCTTTTTTTGCTGAATCTCCTGATACTGCATCTCTTTCTGCATCTCCCTCTGCTTCATCTCCTGCTGGACCTCCTGCTGATGCATATCCCACTGAATCTGCATCTCCTGCTGCATCTTCTACAGATTCATCTCCTATTGCATCTCCTACAGCATCTCCTACAGCATCTGTTACTGCTGCATCTCCTGCTGCTGCATCTCCTGCTGCTACATCTCCTGCTGCATCTCCTGCTGCATCTCCTTCGGCTTCTTTGCTACATCTCCTGCAGCTTCATCTCCTAATACTACATTTCCTGATTCATCTCCTGCTAATGCAATTCCTGCTGAATCTGCTGCTGCATCTTCTGCTTCATCTTCTCCTACATCTGCTGTTGCTGCATCTTCTGCTTCATATGCTGCTGTATATCCTGCTCTATCTCCTGCTGCAGCAACTCCTGCTCCTGCATCTGCTGTGGCATCTGCTGCTGAATCTCCTGCTGTTGCGTCTGCTTTTGCATGTCCTTATGCATCTCCTGCTGATACATCTCCTGTGGCATTTCCTGCTCTGTATCCTGCTGCATCTCCTCCTGCTGCATTATCTGCTGCATCTACTTCTGTGGCATATCCTGCAGAATCTCCATCTCCTGCTGCATCTGCTGCTGCATCTGCTGCTGCTGACCCTCTTGCTGATGCATCTCCAGCTGCATCTCCTGCTGATGCATCTCCTACTTCTGCATCTCTTGTTGTTGCATCTCCTGCTGAATCTACTGCTTAAACTGCCACTGCATCAGCTTCTGCTGCATCTCCTGCTGCTGCATTACCGAATGAATCTCCAGCTGCATCTCCTGCTTCTGCATCTACTGCTGAATATGCATATCTTGCTGCACCTCCTGCCTCATCTCCTGGTGCTTCATCTCTTGCTGCTGCATCTACTGCACTATCTCGTGCTTCTACATCTTCTGCTGAATCTGCTTCTCCTGCTGCATCTCCTGCTGCATCTCCTTCTGCGGCATAACCTGCCACATCTCCTCCTATGGCATCTGCTGCTGCATCTCCTCCTGAATCTCATGCTGCTGCATCTCCTGCTGCTGCATTTGCTGCAGCATCTCCTGCTGTTGCTTCTTCGGAATATGCATCTCCTGCTTCATCTCCTACTACAACTGCTGCATCTCCATTTCCTGCTTTTTTATGATAATATAACTCCCGCAGGGAATATTCTAGCATGGAATGCTGCTGTTTCTGAATGTCTTCCACTATAGCACTTTCATTGCAGGACGACTTCTATGGAAGTGCTTTCTCTACAAACTGCATAGCTCGACTAACAGAACATTTTCGTATAGGGTACTGAATTGTGAAGGCACTTTAGGAAAATTGAATAATGCCCAAAGGAAAGATGCCAGCATGGAATGCCGCTCTTTCTGAATGTGTTCTCTTAGAGCTCTTTCACTACAAAGCAAGACTTGTAGCACTTTCAGTCTAGTCTTGTGTACAGCAGGAAATGTAGAAAAAAGATATGTGACAGGAAATGCAGCACCAGGAATTGCCACAGCAGGAGATGCAGGATTATGCGATGCAGCAGGAGATGTAGCAGAAGGGGATGCAGCAGCAGATGCAGCAGGAAGAGATGCAGAAGAACATTCAAGAGCAGGAGATGCAGCAGCAGATGAAGTAACAGAAGATGCATCAGCAGGAGGTGCAGCAGCCCAAGATGAAGCAGGATATTGAGCAGCAGGAGATGCAGCAGCAGGGGTTTGAAGTAGCATGAGATGCAGAAGAAGATGCAGCAGGAGATGCAGCCGGATAAGATGCGGCAGGATATGCAGCAGCTGGAGATGCAGTAGCAGCAGATGCAGCAGGAGATGTATCAACAGCAGATGCAGCAGGAGATTCAGCAGCAGGAGATGAAGAGAAGATGCAGAATAAACAACGCAGCAGCAGGGGATGCAGCAGCAGCACATGCGGCAGGAGATGCAGCAGATGCAGCAGGAGATGCAGGAGGAGATGCAGCAGCTGGAGATGCAGTAGCAGGAGACACAGCAGCAGGAGATGCAGCAGTAGGAGATGCAGCAGGAGATGCATATTCGGCAGGAGATGTAGCAGTAGATTCAGAAGCATGGTCGCAGCAAAAAGATATGCAGCAGGAGATGCAGCAACAGGAGATGCAGTAGCAGTACATGCCGCAGCAGATTCTGCAGCAGATTCAGCAGGAAATGTAGCGGCAGTAGATACAGAATCAGGAGATGCAGCAGATACAGAAGCAGGAGATGCAGCAGTAGGAGATGCAGCAAAAGATGCATCAGCAAGAGATGAATCAGCAGGAGATACAACAGCAGGAGATACAGCAGGAGATGTACTGCTGCATCTCCTGCTAAAATTCCTGCTGCTGCATCTTCTGCTACTTGATGCCCTCCTGCATCTCCTGCTGTTGCTTCTGCTGCTGTATCTCCTGATGCTGTATCTCCTGCTGCTACATCTCCTGCTGCATCCCCTGCTCATGCACCCGCGGATGCATCTCCTGATGCTCCATTTCCTGTTGCATCTGCTGTTTCATCCCCTGCCGCATCTCCTTCTGCTCAATCTGGTGCATCTGCTGCTGCATGTGCTGCTGCTTCATCTACTGCTGAATCTCATGTAATATCTCCTGTTGCAGCATCTCCAGCTGCCTCTCTTCCTGCTGAATCTCCTTCTGAATCTCCTTTTGCAGCTCCTACTTCTGTATCTCCTGCTGCTGCATTTTTTGCAGCATCTGCTGCTTCTTCTGCTGCATCTCCTGATTCTGCAATTGCTGCTGCACCTCCTGCTGCTGCTGTTGCTGCAACTGCAGCTTAATATCCTGCTACTACATCTCCTGCTGCTCAATCTCCAGCTTCAACTCCTGCTGATGCATCTCCTTGCAGATTCATCTCCTGCTCCGTTGCTGTTGCTTCTGCTGCTGCATCTCCTGATGCTCCATGTCCTGCAGATTCTCCTCCAACGCTTGATCCTGCATAGATTGTCACATCTCCTTCTGAATATCCTGTTTTAGCTTTTCCTGCATCTCCTTGTGTTTCATCTCCTGCTGTACCTCCTGCTGCATCTGCTACAGCATTACATGCTGCATCCACTTCTCCAACTTCTTCAGCTACATCTCCTGCTTCAGCATCTCCTGCTGCTGCATCTCCTCCTGCTGCATCTCGTGCTGCATCTGCTGCTGCACCTGCTTCTGCATCTGCTGCCACATCATTTCCTGCTGCTGCATCTCCTGCTGCAACACCGGCTGCTGCACCTTCTCCTGCTGCACCTCCTCCTGCTGCATCTCCTTCTGCTGCAATTCCTGCTGCATGTGTTTCTGAATCTCTTGCTCCTGCATCTCCTGCTTCTTCATCTCCTGCTGCTTCTCCTGCTGCTTCTTCTGCTGCTTCATCTCCTCATGCTGCATCTCATATAGTATCTGCTGCTGCTGTATCTCCTGCTATATTTCCTCCTGTATAACCTGCTGCTGCATCTCCTGTTTCTGCATCTCCTGCTGCACCTGGAGTTGTTGCAGCTCCTGTTTCTGCATGTCCTGCTGCATCTGGGGCTGCTGCATCTCCTCCAGCTGCATCTTCTGCTGATTCTGCTGCTGTATCACGTGCTGATACCCTTGCTGCATCTCCTTCTGAATTTCCTGCTGTTGCATCACCTGCTACTGCATCTGCTGCAGCATTTCCTGCTGCTGCATATCCTGCTTCTTCCTATCATGCTGCATTTCCTTCTGCTGCGTATCCTACTGCTGCATGTCCTGCTGCATCTCCTGCTGTATCTCCTGCTCTATTCAAACTGCATCTCCTGCTGAATCTCCTGCTATATCTACTGCTGCTGAAACTACTGCTGCATCTCCTGCTGTTGCATCTGCTGATGCTGCATCTCCTTCTGCATCTCCTTCTGCATCTCCTGCTATATCTACTGCTGCAGAAACTACTGCTGCATCTCGTGTTGAATATGCACCTCCTGCTGAATCTCATACTGATTGATCTCCTGCTGCTGCATCTGCTACTGCTGCATCTACTGCTGTAACTCCTGATTCAACTCCTGCTGCAACTCCTGCTGCAATTCCTGCTGAATTTCCTGCTGCACCTCCTGCTGCTTCATCTACTGCTGAAACTCCTGATTCATCGCCTTCTGCTGCTTCTCATTCTCGGCATCTTCTTCTCAGCATCTCCTGCTACTATTACCCCTGCTGCTGCACCTCATGCTGATGCACGTCCTGCTGATGCATCTCCTGCTGCGTCTCCTGCTGTTGCATCTCCTGCATCTGCTGATGCATCTACTACTGATTCATCTACTGCTGCACCAGATGCTCCATCTCCTTTTGCACCACCCTCTGTATCTCCTCCTGCTGCATCTCCTGCTGCTTAATCTGCTGCTGAATCGTCTGCTGCTGATGCATTTACTGCTGCATCTCCTGCTATATCTCCTGCTTCTGCATCTCCTGCTGGTGGATCTCCTCCTGCATCTCCTGCTGCATCGTCTGCTGCTCTAACTCCTGCTGCTGCATCTCCAGCTCCATATCCATCTGATGCATCTGCGAATTCATCTAATGATGCTGCTCTCTTGCTGGATCTCCTGCTGCTGCGTCTGCTGATGCATTTCCTGATGCATCTTCTGCTGCTGCATCTCCTGCTTCTTCTTCTCCTGCTGCTGTATCTGCTGGTGCTGCATCTTCTGCTGCATCTCCTGCTGCTGCATCTCATCCTTCATCTCTTAATGCTCCATCTCCTGATTCTGCTTATTTCGCTTCGTTTCCTCCGGCTGATGCGTCTCCTGTTGCATCTCTTTGTGCTGCATCTCCAACTGATGCATATTCTCCTGCTGCATCTCCGGCTGCATCTCCTGCTGCTGCATCACATGCTGCTCCATTTGCTGTTTCATCTCCTACAGCTCCTTCTGCTGGTGCTGCATCATCTTCTGCATCTCTTGCTGTTGCATCTCCTGCTTCTGAATCATATGCTACATCTCATGCTGATGCATCTCCTGCTTCTGCCTATTCTGCATCTCCTAATGCATTTCCTGCTCCTTAGTCTCCGGTATCACCTGAGGCTGCATCTCCTCCTGCATCTCTTGCTGCTGCATCTCCTGCTTCTGCATGTTCTCCTGCTGAATCTCCTGCTGAATCTCTTGCTGCTGCATATATTGCTGCTGCATCTACTGCTGCTTCATCTGCTGCATCTCCTGCTGTTACATCACCTGCTACTGCATAACCTTCTAGGAATCCTGCTGCATCTCCTGCTGTTACATCACTTGCTACTGCATAACCTTCTGCAAATCCTGCTGCATCTCCTGCTGCATCTCTTTAGGTTGCATCTCCTGCTCCTGCATCTCCTGCTGCATCTACTTCTGCATCTCCTCCGGCTGCATCTCCTCCTGCTGTGTCTCCTGTATCTGCATCATCAGGATATTCAGCAGGAGATTCAGGAATAAGAGAATCTTCACTAGATGCAGCAGAAGGAGATGCAGCAGCAGGCGATGCAGCAGTAGGAAATGTGGCAGGGTATGCAGCAGCATATTCAGCAGGAGATACAGCAGCAGAAGATGAAGCAGAAGATGCATCAAGAGATGCAGCAACAGATGTAGCAAGATTTTCAATAGCAGGAGATGCAGCAAGAGATGTAGCATTAGGAGATACAGGAGGAGGGGATGAAGCAGCAGGAGATGAGAAGCATGAAGAGATGCAGCGAGGGATGCAGCAGAAGTTGCAGCAGTAGGAGATGCAACAACAGGAGCTGCAGCAGCAGGACATGCAGTCGCAGCAGATGCAGAAGCAGATTCAACAGCATATTCAGCAGGAGTTGCAAAAGCAGGAGTTGCAGCAGCAGGAGATGCAGCAGCAGGAGATGTAGCAGGAGTTGCGGCAGAAGAGGCATCAGTAGGAGATGCAGCTGCAGCAAATGCAGCAGCAGATTCAGCAGGAGTAGATTCAGCTAGAGATGCAGCAGCAGGAGATGCAGCAGCAGATGCAGCAGCAGGAGATGAAGCCACAGCAGATGAAGATGGAATTCACCAGCAGATTCAGAAGGAGCGGCAGCAGCAGGAGATGCAGCAGCTCTCGATGAAGCAGGGAATTCACTAGCAGGAGATGCAGAAGCAGAGAGTACAGCAGGAGATGAAGCAGCAGATGCAGCTGAGCAGATGCAGAAGTCGGAGATGAAGCATCGGGAGATTCCTCAGGAGATGTAGCCTCAGACACAGCAGCAGGAGATGCATTTGATTCTGCAGGGAATGCAACAGCAAAAGATGCAGAAGCAAGAGGTGCAGAAGGAGATTCAGCAGGACATGCAGAGGCAGGAGATGCAGCAGCAGAAGTTTCAGCAGCAGGAGATGCAATAGGAGATGCAGCAGCAGGAGATGCAGCTGTAAAATGCAGCAGCAGATGCAGCATCTGATGCATCAGCAGGAAATTCAGCAGCAGAAGATCAAGCTGCATGTGCTGCAGGAGATGTAGATTCAGAAGGAGATTCAGCAGCAAGACATACTGTAGCAGATACAGAAGCAGCAGATGCAGCATTAAATGCAGCAGCGGGAGATGCTGTAGAGGGAGGTGCAGCAGGAGATGCAGCAGAAGGAGATGCAGTAGAGGCAGGTGCAGCAGGAGATGCAGCAGGTGATGCAGCAGCAGATGTAGAAGAAGGAGATGCAGAATGAGAACAAGCAGCAGTATACTCCACAACAGGAGATGTAGCAGGAGATGCATTGTAGATAAAGCAATAGCAGATGCAAAAGCAGATGCAGGAGATGCAGAAACAGGAGATTTCTGCCAAAGCAGATGTAGCATAAGATGCAGCAGAATGATATGCAGCAGGTAGTAGCAGATGGAGCACCAGGAGATGCAGGATGACATGCAGAAGCAGGAAATGCAGCAAGAGAAGTTGAAGCAGGAGATGCAGCAAGAGGAAATGCACCAGGAGATGCCGTAGGATTAGATTCAACAGGAGATGCAGCAGCAGGAGATGCAGCAGCAGAGGCATCAGCAGAAGATGCAGCCTCAGGAGTTACATCAGGAATGCAGCAGGGGATTCACTAGCAGCTGTAACATGACGAGATGCAGCAGCAGATGGAGGAGAAGCAGCCGCAGTAGATGCAGCAATATATACAGCAGCAGCGGATGCAGCAGCAGATGCACCAGAAGGAGATTCATCAGAAGATGCAGCATTTGGTGATGCAGAAGCAGGAGATGTAGCAGCAGGAGATTGTACAGGTGATGCAGCAGTAGATGATGCAGCAGCAGCAGTTGCAGCAGGATATGCAGCAGGAGAATATGATGTTGGGTATTCAGTAGCAGTAGATGCAGCAGGGATTGCAGCAGCAAAAGATTCAGTAGCAGGAGAGCCAGGATGAGAGCAGCATCAAGAAACGATTCTGCAGATGTATCAAAAAGATATGGAGCAGCAGATGCAGCAGCAGGGGATGAAGCAGGAGATGCAGCAGCAGGAGATGCAGCACCTGGAGATTCAGCAGGATAGGCTGCAGTAGGAGATCATGCAGGAGATGCAGCAGCAGCACATGCAGTATGAGATGCAGCAGCTCGACATTCTGAAGCAGACACAGGAGCAGATGCACCTGAAGATGCAGCAGCAGGAGATTAAGTAGCCAATAAAGCAGCAGGATACAAGCAGAAGGGGTTGAAGCAGGAGGACACGGAGCAGGTAATGTAGCAGCAGGAGATGCAGCAGGAGATTCTGCATCAGGCGATGTTGCAGAAGGAGATACAGCAGCAGGCGATGCAGCAGCAAGAGATGCAGCAGCATATTCAGCAGGAAATGCAACAGGAGATAGAGGAAGAGGTGCCGCAGGAGGAGATGCAGCAGAAGGAGATTCAGCAGGAGATGCAGCAGAAGATGAAACAGGAGATGCAGATTCAGAAGGAGATGCAGCAGCAGCAGATGCAGCAGCAGATTCAGCATCAGATTATGCAGGAAATTCTTCAGCAGGAGATGCAGCAGCAGGGGATACAGCAGGAGAATCAGCAGCAGGCAATGCCGCAGCAGATGCAGCAGGAGATGCACATTAAGCAGGAGATGCAGCAGGAAGAGATGCTTCAGATGATACAGTATCAGGAGTTGCAGCAGGAGATTCAGCAGGAGATGCGTAAGGAAGAGAGGCAGGAGGAGTTGATGCAACAGACACAACAGCAGGAGATGCAGAAGCAGTAGATGTAGCAGGAGCTGCATCAGGAGTAGATATAGAAGGGGATGCAGCAGCAGGAGATTCCTCAGCAGGAGATGTAGCTGTAGATGCAGCAGGAGATGCAGAGAAAGGAGATGCAGCAGGAGGAGAGGCAGCTGCAAGAGATGCAGCAGCAGGGCATGCATCAGGAGGAGATCCAGCAGGATATGCAGCAGCAGGAGATGCAGAAGCAGGAGATGCATGGGCAGGAAATGCATCAGCAGCAGATGCAGCAGAAGGAAATGCAGAAACAGGAAATGCAGCAGCAGAAGCAGCAGCAGATGAAGTAGCAAATGCAGAAGAAGCAGACACAGTAGCAGCAGATGCAGCAGCAGATGCAGCAGCAGATGCAGCAGCAGATGCAGCAGGAGATGCAGCTTCAGCAGGAGATTCAGCAGCAGGAGATGCTGAAGAAGATGCAGAAGCATGAGATGCAGCAGTGGATGCAGCACCAGGAGATGCAGCAGCAGGAGATGCAGCAAGAGATGAAGCACCAGGAGAAGCAGCACCAGGAGATGCAATAGTGGGTGCTGAAGCCGATTATGCAGCAGCAGATGCATTAGCAATGCAGCAGGAGATGTATCGTAGATTCAGCAGAAAGAGATGCCGCGGCAGATGCAGCAGCAGATGCAGCAGCAGGCGATGAAGCAGCAGATGCAGCGGGATATGCAGATTCAGCAGGAGCTGCAGCAGCAGGAGGTGCAGCAGCAGGAAATGTAGAAGGGGGATATGAAACAGGAAATGCAGCACCAGGAATTGCCACAGCAGGAGATACAGGATCATGAGATGTAGTAGGAGATGTAGGAGAAGGGGATGCACCAGGAGATGCAGCTGGATGAGATGCAGCAGGTTATGCTACAGCTGGACATGCAGAAGGAGCTGATGCAGGAGGAGATGCATTAGCAGCAGATGCAGCATGAGATGTAGCAACAGCAGATGCAGCAGGAGATTCAGCAGCAGGAGATGAAGAGAAGATGCAGAATAAAGGATGCAGCAGCAGCAGGAGATGCAGCAGCAGCATATGCGCCAGGAGATGCAGCAGATGCAGCAGCAGATGCAGCAGGAGATGCAGCAGTAGATTCAGCAGCATTGTTGCAGTAAAAATATATGCAGAAGGAGATGCAGCAAGAGGAGATGCAGCAGTAGGAGATGCAGCAAAAGATGCAGGAGGGCATCAAGTAGCAAGAGATGAATCAGCAGGAGATACAACAGCAGGAGATGCAGCAGGAGATGTACTGCTGCATCTCCTGCTAAAATTCCTGCTGCTGCATCTCCTGCTACTTGATGCCCTCCTGCATCTTATGCTGCTGCTTCATCTCCTGCTGCTGTATCTCCTGCTGCTGTATCTCCTGCTGCTACATCTCCTGCTGCATCCCCTGCTCATGCACCTGCTGCTGCTGGGTCTCCTGCTGCAACAATGGCTGCTGCACCTCCTACTGCTGCATCTCCTTCTGATGCAATTCCTGCTGCATGTGCTTCTGCATCTCTTGCTCCTGCATCTCCTGCTTCTTCATCTCCTGCTGCTTCTCCTGCTGCTTCTTCTGCTGCTTCATCTCCTCATGCTGCATCTCATGTAGTATCTGCTGCTGCTTTACCTCCTGCTGCATTTCCTCCTGTATAACTTGCTCTTAGATCTCCTGTTTCTGCATCTCCTGCTACACCTGGGGTTGTTGCAGCTCCTGTTTCTGCATCTCCTGCTGCATCTGGGGCTGCTGCATCTCCTCCAGCTGCATCTTCTGCTCATTCTGCTGCTGTATCACGTGCTGAATCCCTTGCTGCATCTCCTTCTGAATTTCCTGCTGTTACATTACCTGCTACTGCATCTGCTGCAACATTTCCTGCTGCTGCATATCCTGCTTCTTCTTATCATGCTGCATTTCCTTCTGCTGCATATCCTTCTGCTGCATGTCCTGCTGCATCTCCTGCTGCTGCATGTCCTGCTGCTGCATGTCCTGCTGAATCTCCTCCTCTATTCAAACTCCATCTCCTGCTGCTGCACCTCTTGCTGCATCTGCTGATGCTGCATCTCCTTCTGAATATGCACCTCCTGCTGAATCTCCTAATGAGGGATCTCCTGCTGCTGCATCTCCTGCTGCATCTCCTGCTGCTTCCTCTGCTGCTTCTTCATCTCCGGCTGCACCTACTGCTTCTACATCTCCTGCTACATCTCTTACTGCTGCATCTCCTGCTGTACTTCCTGCTACTGCACATCCTGCTGCATCTCCTGCTTCTGCATCTCCTGCTGGTGCATCCCCTGTAGCATCTCCAGCTGCTGCATCCCCTGATGAATCTGCATCTCCTCTTTCATTAGCTGCTGCATCTCCTGCTGTTGCATCTGCTGCTCCTGCATCTGCTGCACCTCCTCCTGCTGTATCTCCTTCTGCTGCAATTCCTGCTGCATGTGCTTCTGCATCTCTTGCTCCTGCATCTCCTGCTTCTTCATCTCCTCCTGCTTCTCCTGCTGCTTCTTCTGCTGCTTCATCTCCTCATGCTTCATCTCCTCTATTCAAAATGCATCTCCTGCTGCTGCACCTCTTGCTACATCTGCTGATGCTGCATCTCCTTCTGAATTTGCACCTCCTGCTGAATCTCCTAATGATGGATCTCCTGCTGCTGCACCTCCAGCTGCATCTCCTGCTGCTTCCTCTCCTGCTTCTTCATCTCCGGCTGCACCTACTGCTTCTAAAATTCCTGCTACATCTCTTACTGCTGCATCTCCTGCTGTACTTCCTGCTACTGCACATCCTGCTGCATCTCCTGCTTCTGCATCTCCTGCTGGTACATCCCCTGTGGCATCTCCAGCTGCTGCATCCCTTGATGAATCTGCATCTCCTCTTTCATTAGCTGCTGCATCTCCTGCTCTTGCATCTGCAGCTCCTGCATCTGCTGCTACATCCACTGCTGCATCTCCTTCTGCTGCCTCTCCTCCTGCTGCATCTCTTGATGCATCTCCTGCTAAATCACCTGCTGCATCTCCTCTGCCTCTCCTGCTGCGGCATCTCCTGCGGCATCTCCTGCTGCTGAATCTCATGGTGCATCCCCTCCTGCTACATCTCCTGCTGCATCTGCTGCTGAATCTCCTGCTTGTGCATCTCCTGCTGCATTTCCTGCTGCTGCATACCCTGCTGGTGCATTTCCTGATGCATCTCTATCTGTTGAATCTTTTTCTGCATCTCCTGCTGAAGATCCTGGTGCTGCATCTGCAGCATATGCTGCGGCAGCTGGTGCTGCTTCACCTACTGTTGCATCTCTTGCTGCTGCATCTGCTTCTCAATCTGCATCTCTTGTTTCGTGTGATACCTGAATCTCCTACTGCTGCATCTCCTGCTACTGCATCTACTGCTGCATCTACTGCTACATCTCTTGCATCTACTGTTGCAACTCCTCCTTCATCTCCTTCTTCTGCATCCCCTGCTGTGGTGTCTGCTGCAGCATCTTCTGCTGCGTCTCCTACTGCTGCATATCCTGCTTCATTTCCTGTTGCATATTCTGCCGCTCTATCTCTTGCTGATACATTTCCCGCTTCTGCATCTCCTATGGCATCTCCTGCTGCTGCATATCCTTCTGCTGTAACTCCTGCTGCTGCATCTCCTGCTACTGCATCTCCTATGGCATCTCCTGCTCCTGCATATCCTGCCGCTGCATCTTATGCAGCATATACAACTACTGCATCTCATGCTAAATCTGCATCTCCTCTTTCATTTGCTACTCCATCCCCTGCTGTTGCATCTGTTACTACTGCATCTGCTGCTGCATCTACTGCTGTTGTATCTGCTGCTCATGCATCTGCTGCTGCATCCACTGCAGCCTCTCCTTCTGCTGCTTCTCCTCATGCATCTCCTCCTGGTGCATCTCTTGATGCATCTCCTGCTACATTTCCTGCTGCATCTCCTGCCGCCTCTCTTACTGCTGCATCTCCTGCAGCATCCTCTGCTGTAACATCTCCTGCTGCAAGTCCTGATGAACTTCCTGCTTCAACTTCTGCTGCATCTGCTGCTGCTTCATCTACTGCTGAATCTCCTGATTCATCTCCTGCTGCTGCATATCCTTCTTCTCATTTACTGCTGCCTCGTGTGCTTCTACGTCTCCTCCTGCTGCATTTCCTGCTTCACCACCTTCTGCTGAACATCTTGCTGCTGCATCTACTGCTGCTTATTCTGCTGCTGCATCTCCTGCTGCTGCATATCCTGGTGCATCTCCACTTCCTCAATCTCCTGCTGCATATCCTGCTGCATCTCTGTGGCTGCATCTCCTTCTCCATCTCCTGCTGATGAATCTTCTCCTGATTCACCTCCTTACGCATCACTTCCTGCTGCATGTCCTGCATTTCCTGCTGTATCTCTTCCTCCTGCATCTCCTGCTGAATCTCTAACTGCTGCATCTGCAGCATTTGCTCCTGCATCTGCTGCTGCTTCACATAATGTTGCACCTTCTGCTACATCTCCCTTTTGGTGCATCTACTGCTCCTGCATCTGCTGTTACATGTCCTGTTGCTGCATCTGCTGCTGCTGTATCTCTTGCATCTACTGCGGTTGCCTCTCCTGCTGCATCGCCTTCTGCTGCTTCTCATTCTCTGCATCTTCTTCTCAGCATCTCCTGCTACTACTTCCCCTGCTGCTGCGTCTCATGCTGATGCACCTCCTGCTGATGTATATCCTCCTGCATCTCCTGCTGCTGCATCTTTTTCATCTGCTGATGCATCTACTACTGATTCATCAACTGCTGCACCGGATGCTCCATCGCCTTTTGCACCTCCCTCTGTATCTCCTCCTGCTGCATCTCCTCCTGCTTAATCTGCTGCTGTATCTGCTGCTGATGCATTTACTGCTGCATCTCCTGCTATATCTCCTGCTTCTGCATCTCCTGCTGGTGGATCTCCTCCTGCATCTCCTGCAGCATCGTCTGCTGCTCTAACTCCTGCTGCTGCATCTCCGGCTCCATATCCGTCTGATGCATCTGCGGATTCATCTAATGATGCTGTTCTCTTGCTGGATCTCCTGCCACTGCATCTGCTGCTATTGTATCTCCTACTGCTGCGTCTGCTGATGCATTTCCTGCAGAACGACTTTCACTGCAGAACGACTTCTCTGGAAGTGTTTTCAATGCAAGCTGCAAAGCACGACGAACAGAAGGTTTTAGTATAAGGTACTGAATTGTGACTTAACTGCCCCTTTTGAAGCGCTTTAGGAAATCAAATAACGCCCACAGGGAAGATGCTAGCATGGAATGCTGCTGCTTCTGAATGTCTTCTTTTAGAGCGTCACTACAAAGTATCAGAGCGTTCAGCACAAGTACCTCAGGGATGATGCTATGATGAAATGCTGGCTCTCTGACTGTCTTCTCTTTTAGAGCTTTCACTGCAAAGCAAGACTTGTAGAACTTTCAGTCTGGGCTTGTGTAATGTAACATCAGAAGGGCTATTAGTGTCACTCAAAATATCTGAGCGTTCAGCACAAGTACCTCAGGGAAGTTGCTACGATGACATGCTGGCTCTCGTCTTCTGTGGAAGAGCTTTCAGTGCAAGCTGCAAAGGAAGACTTTTGGAATGTTTTACTATAAGTAACTGTATTGTGATTTAATTGTGCCTAGAGAGACGCTTTAGAAAATCGAATAACTATAGTAGGGAAGATGCTAGCATGGAATGTTGCTAATGCTGAATGTCTTCTCTTAGAGCGCTTTCACTGCAAAGCTAGGACTCTTTCTGTCTAAGCTTAAGGACTGCAATATCGGAATTGAAGTTAAAGAGTTAGTTGAAAATTTGAGAGAATTCAGCACAAATATCGCAGGCAAGATTCTAGGATCCAATACTGAAATTCGTTAGATTCTTCTCTGGAAGCGCTTTCATTAAAAAGCAAGACTTGTAGACCTTTCAGTCTTGGCTTGTGTATTGCAACATCAGAATGGCTATTAAAGCGTCACTGCAAAATTTGAAACCGTTCAGAAAAAGTACCACAAGGGCGCTGCTACGATCAAATGCATGCTCTCTTTACAATCTTCTCTTGAAGCGCTTTCACTGCAAGTTGCCAAGCACGTCTAACAAAACGTTTAGTATTGGTTATGGAATTGTGATTTAACTGCGCCTATGGAGGTGCTTTAGGAAAAGTGAGTCAAGCCCACATAGAAGAGGCTAGGGCACGTTCACTGCAAAGCAAGACTTGTAGAACTTTCAGTCTAGGCTTGTGTACTGTAGCATCAGAATGGGTATTAAAGCGTCACTTCAAAAATGAAATTTGTCCAGAACAAGTACGGCAGGGAAGCTGCTACGATCAAATGCTGGGTCTCCTTAGAGTCTTCTCTTATAGCGCTTTTTACTGCAAGCTGTGAAGCACGACTAACACATTTTAGATTAGCGTAATGAATTGTGACTTAACTGAGCCTTTTAATGTGCTTACGGAAAAGTGAGTGTCTCAGGCAGTGCAGATGCTGGCATGAAATTATAACGCTTCTTAAGGTTTTCTCTAATAGCGCTGTTGCTGCAAAAGACAACTTGTAGAATTTTGACTCTCGGCTTGTGAACGGGAACATCAGCATGACTATTAAATCGTCACTTAAAAATCTGAGAACATTCAGCACAAGTAACTCAGGAAAGCAGCAGCCATCAAAAGCTGACTTTGGTTAGGATCTTTTCATGAAACGCTTTCACTGCCATCTGCAAAGCACGAAAAAGCCAACGTTTTCATGTAGGCTAGTTCTTAGCGACTTAATAACGCCTAATAACGCGTTTTAGGAAAAGTGAATAGCTCCAGCAGGGAAGATGTTGGCATGGAATGATTCTGCTTCTGAATGTCTTCTCTTAGAGCGCTTTCACTGCAAACCAAGAGATATCGAACTTTCCGTCTAGGCCAGTGAACTGTAACATCAGCATGGCTAGTGAGGCTTCACTTGAAGATTTGAAAGTGTTCAGCACAAATACCCCTGGAAAGCTGCTAGTTCAAATGGTGGCTCTCGTTAAAATCTTCTCTGGACGCGCTTTCACTGAGAGGTGCAACACACGACTAATAGAGCGTTTAAGTATAGGCTAACGAATAGTGATATAATAGCGACTAAGAACTCGCTTTAGGAAAATTGAATATCTCCAACAGCGAAGACGCTGACACGGAATGCTGCTGCTTCTGAATGTCTTCCCTTAGAGCGCTTTCACTGCAAAGCGAGACTTGTAGAACTTTGGGTATACGCTTGTGTACTGTAATATCAGAATGGCTATTAAAGCATCACTTCAAAATATCAGAGCGTTCAGCACAAGTACCTCAGGGATGTTGCTACGATGAAATGCTGGCACTCATTAGAGTCTTCTCTGGAAACGCTTTCACTGCAAGCAGCAGTAACAGGAGGTTTTAGTATAGGATACTAAACTGTGACTTATGAAGGCGCGTTCTGAAAAGTGTATAACTCCCGCAGTGATGATGCTGGCATAGAATACTGCGGCTTCTGAATGTCTTCTCTCATAGCGCTTTCACTGCAAAACAAGACTTGTAGAACTTTCAGTCGAGGCTTGTACACTGTAACATCAGAAGGGCTATGAAGGCTTCACTTCAAAATTTCAGAGCTTTCAGCATAAGTACAGTAGGCAATCTGCCACCATCAAATGCTAGCTCTCGTTAGAGTCTTCTCTAGAAGCACTTTCACTGTAAGCTGCAAATACAACTAAAAGAATGTTTTAGTATAGGCTTGTGAATAATGGCTTTAAAACGCCTGTTACTGCGCTATAGTTGAAAGTAATATCTCCAGCAAGGAGCATGGAATGATGCCGCTTATGAACGTCTTCTCTTAAAGCGCTTCAACTACAAAGCACGCTTTGTGGAACTTTCAGTCTAGGCTTGTGAAATGTAACATCAGCATGGCTAATAAGTCTTCACTTCAAGATTTCAGAGCGTTCAGCACAAGTACCGCAGGGAAGCTGCTACCATCTAGTTTTGGCTCTCCTTAGAGTCTTCGCTTATAGCGCTTTCATTGCCAGCTGCAAAGCACGAAAATGGCAACGTTTTCGTGTAGGCTAGGTAATAGCGACTTAATAACGCCTATTAAAGTGCTATAGGAAAAGTGAGTAACTGATTCAGGGAAGACGGTAGCATGGAATGCTTCTGCTTCTTAATGTCTTCTCTTATTGCGCTTTCACTGCAGAGCAAGACTTGTAGAACTTTCGCCCTAGGCTTGTGAAATGTACCATCAACGTGGCTATTAAGGTGTCAGTTCAAAATTTCAGAGCGTTCAGCATAAGTTTCGCAGGGAATCTGCTTGCATCAAATGTAGACTCTCGTTAGAGTCTTTCACTGCAAGCTGCAAATACGACTAAACGAACGTTTTAGTATAGGCTAGTGAACAGTGACTTAACAGCGCCTATTAAGGCGCTTTATTAAAAATTACTATCTCCAGCAGGGAAGATGCTATCATGGAATGCTTCTGCTTTCGTATGTTTTCTCTTAGGGCGCGTTCACGGCAAACCACGACTTGTAGAACTTTCAGTCTCGGCTTGTGTGCTGTAACATCAGAATAGCTATGAAATCGTCACTTCAAAATTTCAGATCGTTCAACACAAGTACCGCAGGGAAGCTGCTACCATGCAATGCTGGCTCTCGTTAGAATCTTCTCTGCAAGTGCTTTCAGTGCAAGCTGCAGCAACGACTGAAAGAAGATGTTAGTATAAGCATGTGAATACTAACTTAACAGCGCCTATTAAGGCGCTTTAGTAAAAATGAATATACCAGCCAAGAAGGTGTTAGCATGGAATGATTCCGCTTCTGAGTGTCTTCTCTTAGAGCGCTTCCCCTGCAGAGCTGCTACGATCAAAATACTGGCTCTCGTTAGAGTCTTCTTTGGAAGCGCTTTCACTGCAAGCTGCGAAGCACGACTAAGAGAACTTTTAGTATAGATTAGGGAATTGTGACCTAACTGCGCCTATGAAAGCTCTTTAGGAAAAGTGAGTAATTCCCGCATGGAAGATGCTAGCATGGAATGCTGCTGTTGCTGAGTCTTTTCTCTTATAGCTTTCCTACTGCAAAGCAATATGTGTAGAACTTTCAGTGTAGACTTGTGTTCTGTAACATCAGAATGGCTATTAAAACGTCACTTCCAAATTTCAGAGCCTACAGCATCTCCTGCTGCATGTCCACCTGGTGCATCTGCTGCTGCATCTTTTACTATTGCATATCCAGTACCATCTCCTGCTGCATATTCTGCTCCTGCATCTCCTGCTGAATCTGCCTATGCGGATACATCTCCTGATGCTGCATCTGCTGCTGGATCTCCTGCAGATGTATAATATGCTGATTCTCCTTCTACTGCATCTCCTTCTGCTGCATCTCCTGCTGCATTTCCTGCTGCTGCAGAAGGAGATTCACCTGAAGACACAGCAGCAGATTCAGCAGCAGACACAGCAGCAGGAGATGCAGAAGGAGATGCGTATCCAGCAGGAGATGCAGCACCAGTTGATGCAGGAGGAGATGCAGAAAAATACACAGTCGAGGGAGTTGTAGTGGAGGAGATGTATCAGGAGAGGCATCTTCAGAAGGAGGTACAGCAGGAGATGTAGCAGCATAAGATACCGCAGGAAATATTTCGGGAGATAGAGCAGCAGGAAATGCAGGAGCAGGAGTTGCATCCTCAGGAGATGCAGCAGGAGATGCAACAGCAAATGCATCAGCACCTGATGCAGCAGCAGGAGATACAGCAGTACTTGAAGCAGCAGGTACACAATAAAATGAAGCAGGAGATGCAGCAGTATAAGATACAGCAGCAGATGCAACATCAGGAGATGAAGCAGTGGAAGATGCAGCAGCAGATGCAGGAGAAGAAGATGCAGAAGTAGGAGATGAAGCAGCAGGAGATGCAAGAGTAGGAGATGCAGAAGCAGGAGATGTAGCAGCAGGAGATGCAATAGGTCATGCAGAAGCAGGAGATGCAAGAGCAGGAGAGGCACCATGGGATTCAGCAGGAGGAGATGCAGTCGGAGGAGATGAAGCAGCAGGACATGCAGCAGCAAGAGATATGCAGCAGGAGATAGAATAGCAGGAGATGCACCAGCAGATGCAGCCGCAGTAGAGGCAGGAAAAAAAAGCAGCAGGAGATGCACCAGCAGATGCAGGAGGAGATTTAGCAGGAGGAGATGCGGCCGCAGGAGATGCAGCAGCTGATTCAGTAGGAAATGCAGCAGCAGGATATGCAGCAGGAGATGAAGCAGCAGCAGATGCAGCAGCAGGTGCAGCAGTACACGCAGCAGAAGGAAATGCAGAAGCAGATGCATTAAGAGATTCAGATTAAGGAGGAGATGTAGCAGGAAGAGATGCTTCCGATGATACAGCCTCAGGAGATGCAATAGGAGAGGCAGCTGCAAGAGATGCAGCAGCAGGAGATGCTGTAGGAGATGCAGCAGCAGGACATGCAGTCGCAGCAGATGCAGAAGCAGATTCAACAGCATATTCAGCAGGAGTTGCAAAAGCAGGAGGTGCAGCAGCAGGAGTTGCAGCAGGAAATTCAGGAGCAGGAGATGCAGCAGCAGGAGATGCAGCAGAAGGAGATGCAGGAGCAGGAGATGCAGCAGCAGGAGATGCAGCAACAAGAAATGCAGAAGGAGTTGCAGTAGCAAGAGATTAAGCAGCAAATGCAGAAGCAGCAGATAAGACAGAAGGAGATGCCGCAGCAGATGCAACAGTAGATGAAGATTCAGCAAGAGATTAAGCAGCAGGAGATTCTGCAGCAGATTCAGAGTAGGAGATGCAGCAGGAGATGCGCAGAAGTAGATGCAGCAGGAGAAGCAGCAGGAGGAGATACAGCAGAAGATGCAGGGGCAGGAGATGCAGCAGGAAATTCAGAATGATATACAGCAGGAGAAGCATCAGGAGGAGATGCATCAAGAGATGGAGCAGCAGTAGATGCAGTAGCAAGAGATGCAGCATTATCATGAGATGCATTAAGAGATGCAGCAGCAGGATATACAGCAGCAGGAGATGCAGCAGCAGGAAATGCCACCACAGATGCAGCAGGAGATGAAATATCACGAGATGAAGACACAGTTGAATCGCCTGAAGATGAAGCAGAAGATGCAGCAGCATGATATGCAGCAAGATGTGAATCAGAAGGAAATGCAGCAGGAGATACAGAAGCAGGAGATGCAGCACCAAGAGATGCAGCATGAGATGCAGGAGAAGATGCAGCAGCAAGAGATGCAGCCGCAGAAGATGCAGCAGCAGATTCAGTAGCAGGAGATGCAGAAGCAGGAGGTGCAGAAGCAGGAAGTACAGAAGCAGGAAACGCAGCAGCAGGAGATGCAGCACTAGGAGATGCAGCAGGAGATGCATATTCGGTAGGAGATGCAGCAGTAAATTCAGCAGCATGGATGCAGCAAAAAGATATGCAGCAGGTGATGCAGCAACAGGAGATGCAGTAGCAGTAGATGCCACAGCAGTTTCTGCAGCAGATTCAGCAGGAAATGTAGCAGCAGTAGATACAGAAGCAGGAGATGCAGCAGTAGGAGATGCAGCAAAAGATGCATCAGCAAGAGATTAATCAGCAGGAGATACAACAGCAGGAGATGCAGCAGGAGATGTACTGCTGCATCTCCTGCTAAAATTCCTGCTGCTGCATCTCCTGCTACTTGATGCCCTCCTGCATCTCCTGCTGCTGTATCTCCTGCTATTTCGTGTGGTTTTGTATCTTCTGAGGCATCTGCTATTACTGCATTACCTGCTTCATCTCCTCCTGCGTCATCTCTTGCTGCATCTGCTGCTGAATCTCCTTCTACATCTGCTGCCTCATCTGCTACTGCTTTATCTCCTGCTGTATCTCCTTTGTCTGCATCTACTTCTGCATCTCCTGATGCTGCACCTCCTTCTGCTGCATCTCTAGCTGCTGCATTTTTTGCAGAATCCCCTGCTGCTGCATTTCCTGCTGCATTTCCTGTTGCTGCATCTTCCGCTGCATCTCCTGCTGCTGCAAGTCTTGCTGAATCTTCTACTGAATCCGCCGCTGCATTTGCTTCAGCTGTATCTCCTGCTGCTTTATCTCCTGCTGACGCATCTTCTGCCGCATATCCTGATGAATCTCCTGCTCCTGCATCTCTTTCCGCCTTTTCTGCTGATGCATCTCTTGCTGCTGCATCTGCTGCTGCATATCCTTCTCTTGCATCATCTGCTGCTGCATCTCTGTCTGCGACATCTCCTTCTGATGCATCTCCTGCTGCTGCATCTCCTGCTCAGTCTGCTGCTGCACCTCCTGCTCAGTCTGCTGCTAAGTCAGCTGCTGCATCTCCTTCTGCTGCATCTCTTGCTGCTGCATCTTCTGCTGAATATCCTGCTGCTTCAGCTTCTGCTGCATCTCTTGCTGCTGCATCTCCTGCTGTGTCTCCTGCGGTAGTACTTCATGTTGCATCTCGTCCTGCTGCATATCCTGCTGAATATCCTCCTGCTGCATCTCCTGATACTGCATCTCTTTCTGCATCTCCCCCTGCTTCATCTCCTGCTGGACCTCCTGCTGATGCATATCCCACTGAATCTGCATCTCCTGCTGCATCTTCTACAGATTCATCTCCTGCTGCATCTCCTACAGCATCTCTTGCTCATGCATCTCCTGCTGATGCATCTCCTGCTGCATATCCTGCTGCATGTCCTGCTGCTTCTTTGCTACATCTCCTGCAGCTTCATCTCCTAATGCTATATCTCCTGATTCATCTCCTGCTAATGCAATTCCTGCTGAATCTGCTGCTGCATCTTCTGCTTCATCTTCTCCTACATCTGCTGCTGCTGCATCTTCTGCTTCATATGCTGCTGTATATCCTGCTCTATCTCCTGCTGCAGCAACTCCTGCTCCTGCATCTGCTGCGGCATCTGCTGCTGAATCTCCTGCTGCTGAATCTCCTGCTGTTGCATCTGCTTTTGCATGTCCTTATGCATCTCCTGCTGATACATCTCCTGTGGCATTTCCTGCTCTATATCCTGCTGCATCTCCTCCTGCTGCATTATCTGCTGCATCTACTTCTGTGGCATATCCTGCAGAATCTCCATCTCCTGCTGCATCTGCTGCTGCATCTGCTGCTGCTGACCCTCTTGCCGATGCATCTCCAGCTGCATCTCCTGCTGATGCATCTCCTACTTCTGCATCTCTTGTTGTTGCATCTCCTGCTGAATCTACTGCTTAAACTGCCACTGCATCAGCTTCTGCTGCATCTCCTGCTGCTGCATTACCGAATGAATCTCCAGCTGCATCTCCTGCTTCTGCATCTACTGCTGAATAATGCACCTCCTGCCTCATCTCCTGGTGCTTCATCTCTTGCTGCTGCATCTACTGCACTATCTCGTGCTTCTACATCTTCTGCTGAATCTGCTTCTCCTGCTGCATCTCCTGCTGCATCTCCTTCTGCGGCATAACCTGCCACATCTCCTCCTATGGCATCTGCTGCTGCATCTCCTCCTGAATCTCATGCTGCTGCATCTCCTGCTGCTGCATTTGCTGCAGCATCTCCTGCTGTTGCTTCTTCGGAATATGCATCTCCTGCTTCATCTCCTACTACAACTGCTGCATCTCCATTTCCTGCTTTTTTATGATAATATAACTCCCGCAGGGAATATTCTAGCATGGAATGCTGCTGTTTCTGAATGTCTTCCACTATAGCACTTTCATTGCAGGACGACTTCTATGGAAGTGCTTTCTCTACAAACTGCATAGCTCGACTAACAGAACATTTTCGTATAGGGTACTGAATTGTGAAGGCACTTTAGGAAAATTGAATAATGCCCAAAGGAAAGATGCCAGCATGGAATGCCGCTCTTTCTGAATGTGTTCTCTTAGAGCTCTTTCACTACAAAGCAAGACTTGTAGCACTTTCAGTCTAGTCTTGTGTACAGCAGGAAATGTAGAAAAAAGATATGTGACAGGAAATGCAGCACCAGGAATTGCCACAGCAGGAGATGCAGGATTATGCGATGCAGCAGGAGATGTAGCAGAAGGGGATGCAGCAGCAGATGCAGCAGGAAGAGATGCAGAAGAACATTCAAGAGCAGGAGATGCAGCAGCAGATGAAGTAACAGAAGATGCATCAGCAGGAGGTGCAGCAGCCCAAGATGAAGCAGGATATTGAGCAGCAGGAGATGCAGCAGCAGGGGTTTGAAGTAGCATGAGATGCAGAAGAAGATGCAGCAGGAGATGCAGCCGGATAAGATGCGGCAGGATATGCAGCAGCTGGAGATGCAGTAGCAGCAGATGCAGCAGGAGATGCAGTAGCAGCAGATGCAGCAGGAGATGTATCAACAGCAGATGCAGCAGGAGATTCAGCAGCAGGAGATGAAGAGAAGATGCAGAATAAACAACGCAGCAGCAGGGGATGCAGCAGCAGCACATGCGGCAGGAGATGCAGCAGATGCAGCAGGAGATGCAGGAGGAGATGCAGCAGCTGGAGATGCAGTAGCAGGAGACACAGCAGCAGGAGATGCAGCAGTAGGAGATGCAGCAGGAGATGCATATTCGGCAGGAGATGTAGCAGTAGATTCAGAAGCATGGTCGCAGCAAAAAGATATGCAGCAGGAGATGCAGCAACAGGAGATGCAGTAGCAGTACATGCCGCAGCAGATTCTGCAGCAGATTCAGCAGGAAATGTAGCGGCAGTAGATACAGAATCAGGAGATGCAGCAGATACAGAAGCAGGAGATGCAGCAGTAGGAGATGCAGCAAAAGATGCATCAGCAAGAGATGAATCAGCAGGAGATACAACAGCAGGAGATACAGCAGGAGATGTACTGCTGCATCTCCTGCTAAAATTCCTGCTGCATCTTCTGCTACTTGATGCCCTCCTGCATCTCCTGCTGTTGCTTCTGCTGCTGTATCTCCTGGTGCTACATCTCCTGCTGCATCCCCTGCTCATGCACCTGCGGATGCATCTCCTGATGCTCCATTTCCTGTTGCATCTGCTGTTTCATCCCCTGCCGCATCTCCTTCTGCTCCATCTGGTGCATCTGCTGCTGCATGTGCTACTGTTTCATCTACTGCTGAATCTCATGTAATATCTCCTGTTGCAGCATCTCCAGCTGCCTCTCTTCCTGCTGAATCTCCTTCTGAATCTCCTTTTGCAGCTCCTACTTCTGTATCTCCTGCTGCTGCATTTCCTGCAGCATCTGCTGTTTCTTCTGCTGCATCTCCTGATTCTGCAATTGCTGCTGCACCTCCTGCTGCTGTTGCTGCAACTGCAGCTTAATATCCTGCTACTACATCTCCTGCTGCTCAATCTCCAGCTTCAACTCCTGCTGATGCATCTCCTTGCAGATTCATCTCCTGCTCCTTTGGTGTTGCTTCTGCTGCTGCATCTCCAGCGTCTGCATCTCCTGATGCTCCATGTCCTGCAGATCCTCCAACGTTTAATGCCGCATAGATTGTCACATCTCCTTCTGAATATCCTGCTTCATCTCCTCCTTCATCTCCTTGTGTTTCATCTCCTGCTGTACCTCCTGCTGCATCTGCTACAGCATTACATGCTGCATCCACTTCTCCAACTTCTTCAGCTACATCTCCTGCTTCAGCATCTCCTGCTGCTGCATCTCCTCCTGCTGCATCTCGTGCTGCATCTGCTGCTGCACCTGCTTCTGCATCTGCTGCCACATCATTTCCTGCTGCTGCATCTCCTGCTGCAACACCGGCTGCTGCACCTTCTCCTGCTGCACCTCCTCCTGCTGCATCTCCTTCTGCTGCAATTCCTGCTGCATGTGTTTCTGAATCTCTTGCTCCTGCATCTCCTGCTTCTTCATCTCCTGCTGCTTCTCCTGCTGCTTCTTCTGCTGCTTCATCTCCTCATGCTGCATCTCATATAGTATCTGCTGCTGCTGTATCTCCTGCTATATTTCCTCCTGTATAACCTGCTGCTGCATCTCCTGTTTCTGCATCTCCTGCTGCACCTGGAGTTGTTGCAGCTCCTGTTTCTGCATGTCCTGCTGCATCTGGGGCTGCTGCATCTCCTCCAGCTGCATCTTCTGCTGATTCTGCTGCTGTATCACGTGCTGATACCCTTGCTGCATCTCCTTCTGAATTTCCTGCTGTTGCATCACCTGCTACTGCATCTGCTGCAGCATTTCCTGCTGCTGCATATCTTGCTTCTTCCTATCATGCTGCATTTCCTTCTGCTGCGTATCCTACTGCTGCATGTCCTGCTGCATGTCCTGCTGCTGCATCTCCTGCTGTATCACTTGCTCTATTCAAACTGCATCTCCTGCTGAATCTCCTGCTATATCTACTGCTGCTGAAACTACTGCTGCATCTCCTGCTGTTGCATCTGCTGATGCTGCATCTCCTTCTGCATTTCCTGCTGAATCTCCTACTGATTGATTTCCTGCTGCTGTATCTGCTGCTGCTTCATCTACTGCTGTAACTCCTGATTCATCTCCTGCTGAATTTCCTGCTGCAACTCCTGCTGCATCTGCTGATGCTTCATCTACTGCTGAAACTCCTGATTCACCTCCTCCTGCAGCATATCCTTCTCATTTACTGCGGCCTCGTGTGCTTCTGCATCTCCAACTGCTGCATCTCCTGCTTCATCTCCTGCTGAAAATCTTGCTGCTGCATCTACTGCTGCTTATTCTGCTGCTGCATCTCCTTCTTCTGCATATCCTGGTGCATCTCCACTTCTTCAATCTCCTGCTGCATATCCTGCTGCATCTCTGTGGCTGCATCTCCTGCATCTTCTTCTCAGCATCTCCTGCTGCTGCACCTCCTGCTGCGTCTCCTGCTGTTGCATCTCCTGCATCTGCTGATGCATCTGCTACTGATTCATCTACTGCTGCACCGGATGCTCCATCGCCTTTTGCACCTCCCTCTGTATCTCCTCCTGCTGCATCGCCTGCTGCTTAATCTGCTGCTGCATCTGCTGTTGATGCATTTACTGCTGCATCTCCTGCTATATCTCCTGCTTCTGCATCTCCTGCTGGTGGATCTCCTCCTGCATCTCCTGCTGCATCGTCTGCTGCTCTAACTCCTGCTGCTGCATCTCCGGCTCCATATCCGTCTGATGCATCTGCGGATTCATCTAATGATGCTGCTCTCTTGCTGGATCTCCTGCTGCTGCATCTGTTGCTGCTGCATTTCCATCTGCATCTGATGCTACTGTATCTCCTGCTGCTGCGTCTGCTGATGCATTTCCTGATGCATCTTCTGCTGCTGCATCTCCTGCTTCTTCTTCTCCTGCTGCTGTATCTGTTGGTGCTGCATCTTCTGCTGCATCTCCTGCTGCTGCATCTCATCCTTCATCTCTTAATGCTCCATCTCCTGATTCTGCCTATTTCGCTTCGTTTCCTCCGGCTGATGCGTCTCCTGTTGCATCTCTTTGTGCTGCATCTCCAACTGATGCATGTTCTCCTGCTGCATCTCCGGCTGCATCTCCTGCTGCTGCATCACATGCTGCTCCATTTGCTGTTTCAGCTGCTTCTGCTGGTGCTGCATCATCTTCTGCATCTCTTGCTGTTGCATCTCCTGCTTCGGAATCATATGCTACATCTCATGCTGATGCATCTCCTGCTTCTGCCTATTCTGCATCTCCTAATGCATTTCCTGCTCCTTAATCTCCGGTATCACCTGAGGCTGCATCTCCTCCTGCATCTCTTGCTGCTGCATCTCCTGCTTCTGCATGTTCTCCTGCTGAATCTCCTGCTGAATCTCTTGCTGCTGCATATATTGCTGCTGCATCTACTGCTGCTTCATCTGCTGCATCTCCTGCTGTTACATCACCTGCTACTGCATAACCTTCTAGGAATCCTGCTGCATCTCCTGCTGTTACATCACTTGCTACTGCATAACCTTCTGCAAATCCTGCTGCATCTCCTGCTGCATCTCTTTAGGTTGCATCTCCTGCTCCTGCATCTCCTGCTGCATCTACTTCTGCATCTCCTCCGGCTGCATCTCCTCCTGCTGTGTCGCCTGTATCTGCATCATCAGGATATTCAGCAGGAGATTCAGGAATAAGAGAATCTTCACCAGATGCAGCAGAAGGAGATGCAGCAGCAGGCGATGCAGCAGTAGGAAATGTGGCAGGGTATGCAGCAGCATATTCAGCAGGAGATACAGCAGCAGAAGATGAAGCAGAAGATGAAGCAGAAGATGCATCAGGAGATTCAGCAGAAGATGCATCAGGAGATGCAGCAGCAGATGTAGCAAGATTTTCAGTAGCAGGAGATACAGCAAGAGATGTAGCATTAGGAGATGCAGGAGGAGGGGATGAAGCAGCAGGAGATGAGAAGCAGGAAGAGATGCAGCAAGAGATCCAGCAGAAGACGCAGCAGTAAGAGATGCAACAGCAGGAGCTGCAGCAGCAGAACATGCAGTAGCAGCAGATGCAGAAGCAGATTCAACAGCATATTCAGCAGGAGTTGCAGAAGCAGGAGATGCAGCAGCAGGAGATGCAGCAGCAGGAGATGTAGTAGGAGTTGTGGCAGAAGAGGCATCAGCAGGAGATGCAGCTACATCAAATGCAGCAGCAGATTCAGCAGGAGTAGATTCAGCAGGAGATGCAGCAGCAGATGCAGCAGCAGCAGATGCAGCAGCAGGAGATGAAGCCACAGCAGATGAAGATGGAATTCACCAGCAGATTCAGAAGGAGCGGCAGCAGCAGGAGATGCAGCAGCTGGTGATGAAGCAGGGAATGCAGTAGCAGGAGATGCAGAAGCAGAGAGTACAGCAGGAGATGAAGCAGCAGATGCAGCTGAGCAGATGCAGAAGTAGGAGAGGAAGCATCGGGAGATTCTTCAGGAGATGTAGCCTCAGACACAGCAGCAGGAGATGCATTTGATTCCGCAGGGAATGCAACAGCAAAAGATGCAGAAGCAAGAGGTGCAGAAGGAGATTCAGCAGGACATGCAGAGGCAGGAGATGCAGCAGCAGAAGTTTCAGCAGCAGGAGATGCAATAGGAGATGCAGCAGCAGGAGATGCAGCCGTAAAATGCAGCAGCAGATGCAGCAGGAGATGCAGCATCTGATGCATCAGCAGGAAATTCAGCAGCAGAAGATCAAGTTGCATGTGCCGCAGGAGATGTAGATTCAGAAGGAGATTCAGCAGCAAGAGATGCTGTAGCAGATACAGAAGCAGCAGATGCAGCATTAAATGCAGCAGCAAGAGATGCTGTAGCAGATACAGAAGCAGCAGATGCAGCATTAAATGCAGCAGCAGGAGATGCAGTATGGGCAGGTGCAGCAGGAGATGCAGCAGGTGATGCAGCAGCAGATGTAGAAGAAGGAGATGCAGAATGAGAACAAGTAGCAGTATACTCCACAACAGGAGATGTAGCAGGAGATGCATTGTAGATAAAGCAATAGCAGATGCAAAGGCAGATGCAGGAGATGCAGAAACAGGAGATTTCTGCCAAAGCAGATGTAGCATAAGATGCAGCAGAATGATATGCAGCAGGACATGTAGCAGCAGGAGATGCAGCAGCAGCAGATGCAGGCGCAGCAGATGCAGGTGCAGCAGATGAAGCAGCTTGTTCAGAAGCAGTTTCAGAAAGAGCTGCAGCATGATGAGATTCATAAGCAGAAGATGCAGCAGCAGGAGATTTAGCCGCAGCAGATGCAGAATCACTATTTCAAGCAGGAGATGCAGCAGGAGATGCAGCAGGAGATGCTATAGGAGATGCAGCAAGAGGAGATGCAGCAGTAGACGAAGAAACAGTAAATGCAAAAGAAGGATATGCAGGAGCAGGAGATTAATCAGGAGATTCAGCAGTAGATGAAGCAGGAGTATATAAAGTAGATGCAGCAGTATTTGCAGCAGGAAATTCAGCAGGAGATGCAGCAGCAAGAGATGTAGCAGCAGGGGAAGCAGTAGCAGGAGATGCAGAGAAGAAGATGCAGAGAATGCAGCCGCAGTAGATGCAGCAGGAGATGCAGCCGCAGTAGATGCAGCAAGAGACATAGCAGCAGTATGTGAAGCAGCAGCCGATGCAGCAGCAGGAGATGTAGCAGGAGATGCAGCAATATGTGAAGCAGTACAAGATGCAGCAGCACATGCTGCAGATGCAGCAGTACTAGATAGAGCAGGAGTTGCAGCAGGAAGAGATGCAGCAGGAGATGCAGAAAATGATGCAGCAGCAAGAGATGCCTCAGGAAATATACCGGCAGGATATGCACCTGCAGGAGTTTTAGCGGGAGATGCACCAGCAGGATATGGAACACAAGATGAAGTTGGAGATGCAGTAGGAAAAGCAGTAGCAGGAGATGCAGCAAGAGGAGATGCAGCAGGAGATGCAAGAGCAAGAAATGTAGCAGGAGATTCAGAAGCAGACGAAGCAGCAATAGATGCAGAAGAAGGATATGCAGCAGCAGGAGATGCAACAGGATATGCATAAAGAGATGCAGCAGGAAGAGGTGCAGGAGGAGAGGAAGCGGAAGGAGATGCAGTAATAGATGCAGCAGCAGATGCAGCAGTAGGTGATGCAGAAGCAGGAGATGAATCAGCAGGAGATGACGTAGGGCATAAAGCAGCATTAGATGCCGCAGGGTATGCACCAGCAGGAGATCCAGCAGCAGGAGATGAAGCAGGACAGCTACATCATGAGATGAATCCGTTGATGCATCAGAGGTAGTTGCAGATGGAGATGCAGCAGCAGGAGGTTCAGCAGATAATGCAACAGCAAGAAATGCAGGAACAGATCCAGAAGGAGGAGATAGCGCAGCAAGAGATATAGCGAATGATGTAGCAGTAGATGTAGGAAATGCAGCAGAAGGAGATGCAGAAGGAGATGTAGCACGAGGAGATTGAACATGAGATGCACCAGGAAATGCAGCAGAAGGAGATGTAGTAGGAATGCAGGAGGGGATTCAGTAGGAGGAGATGCAGCAGGGATTGCAGCAGCAAAAGATTCAGCAGCAGGAGAGCCAGGATGGGAGCAGCATCAAGTAACGATTCTGCAGATGTATCGAAAAGATATGGAGCAGCAGATGCAGCAGCAGGAGATGAAGCAGGAGATGCAGCAGCAGGAGATGCATCACCTGGAGATTCAGCAGGATAGGCTGCAGTAGGAGATCATGCAGGAGATGCAGCAGCTCGACATTCTGAAGCAGACACAGGAGCAGATGCACCTGAAGATGCAGCAGCAGGAGATTAAGTAGCCGATAAAGCAGCAGGATACGAGCAGAAGGGGTTGAAGCAGGAGGACATGGAGCAGGTAATGTAGCAGCAGGAGATGCAGCAGGAGATGCAGCAAGAGGAGCTGCAGCAAGAGGAGCTGCAGCAGGCGATGCAGCAGCAAGAGATGCAGCAGCAGATTCAGCAGGAAATGCAACAGGAGATAGAGGAAGAGGTGCCGCAGGAGGAGATGCAGCAGAAGGAGATTCAGCAGGAGATGCAGCAGCAGATGAAACAGGAGATGCAGATTCAGAAGGAGATGCAGCAGCAGGAGAATCTTCAGCAGATGAGCAGCGGGAGAGACAGCAGGAGATGCAGCAACAGGATATGCAGTAACAGATGCAGCAGCAAGAGATGCAGCAGGAGATGCAGCATCAGGAGATGCAGAAGCAGATGCAGCAATAAATGCATATTCAGCAAGAGATGCAGCAGGAAGAGATGCTTCAGAAGGTACAGCTTCAGGAGATGCGTCATCAGGAGATTCAGAAGGAGATGCTATAGTAGGATAGGTAGGAGTAGATGATGCAGCAAACGCAGCAGCAGGAGATGTAGAAGCGGAATATTCCTTACGAGATGCAGCACTATCAGTTGCAGCAGCAGGAGATGCAGAAGCAGGAGATGCCGCAGGAGATGCAGCAGGAGATTCTGCAGCAGGAGATTCTGCAGCAGGAGATGCAACAGCAGACGTATCGCAGGAGATGAAGAAGGAAAAGATGCAGCAGTACATGAGGCAGCTGATGCACACGAAAATGCAGCAGGAGATGTGGCATCAGGAGATGAAGTAGTAGAAGATGCAGCAGGAGATGCGGCAGCAGATGTATCCTTGGATGAAGGAGAAGGAGAAGCAGAATCAGGAGGTTTAGAAGCAGGAGATGCAATACCATATGTAGAAGCAGAAGCTGCAGCAGCAGGAGAGGCACCATGTGAATCAGCAGGAGATGCAGCAGGAGGAGATGCAGCAGTAGGACATGTAGCAGCAGGAGATGTAAAAGGAAGACATGCAGCAGGAAATGAAGCACCAGGAATTGCCACATCAGAAGATGTGGGATCATGAGCTTCAGCAGTAAGAGATGCAGGAGAAGATGTAGCAGAAGACGATGTAGCAGCAGATGATGTAACAGGAGATGCAGCAGCAGGAGATGCAGCAGCAGGAGATGCAGCAGCAGGAGAGGCAGCTGGGAATCCAGCATCCGGAGATGCAGAAGTAGGAGATATATCAGGAGATGCTGCAGGAGATGCAGCAGAATTAGAAGCAACAGGAATTGCAGCAGCAGGAGATTCAGCAGCAGCAGATGCAGTAGCAGGAGATGCAGCAAAAGATGCATCAGCAAGAGCTGATTTAGCAGGAGATGCATCAGCAGGATATGAAGAAGGAGATGCATCAGCAGGAAATGCTTCATGTACTGCTGCATCTCCTGCTAAAATTCCTGCTGCTGCATCTTCTGCTACTTGATGTCTTCCTGCACCTCCTGCTGCTGCATCTGCTGCTTCATCTCCTGCTTCTGTATCTCCTGCTGTTATATCTCCTGCTGTATCCTCTGCTCATGCATCTGCGGATGCATCTCCTGATGCTCCATTTCCTGTTGCATCTCCTGCTTCATCCCCTGCTGCATCTCCTTCTGCTCCATCTGGTGCATCTACGGATGCATATGCTGTTGCTTCATCTACTGCTGCATCCCCTGATAAATCTCCTGCCTCTGCATCTCCTTCTGCATTCCCTGGTGCTTCTCCTGCTGTTGCATCTCCTGCTGCTGCATCTCCTGCTACATCTCCTGCTGCATTTCATGGTTTAAATCCTACTGCATCCCCTTCTGCTGCATTACCTGCTGCGTCTCCTCCTGCAGCATATCCTGCTGCATTTCCTTCTGTGGCATCTCTGGCAGTGTTGTTTTCAGCAGCATCTTCTGCTGCTACATCTCCTACTAAATCTTCATCTCCTGATGCATCTGCTGCTGCATCTATTGCTGATGCATCTGCTGCTTCTGCAGCTGCAGCTACATCTCCTGATACTGCATCTCCTGATGCATCTCCTCTTGCTGCATCTTCTGCTGCATTTCTGGCTACTGCATCTCCTTAATCTGCTGCTGCATCTGCTGCTGCTTCATGTACTGCTGCATCTCCTTCTGATGCATCTCCTGCTGCATAACATGGAGCATCAACTGCTGAATATGCATCTCCTGCTGCTGCATGTCATGCTGCTGCATCTGATGCTGCATATCCTGCTGCATCTGATGTTGCCTCATCTCTTTCTGTTGCATATCCTGCTGCATTTCCTGCAGCATTTCCTGCTGCTGCAATTCCTACTGCATCTCCTGCTGCTGCATCTGCTGCTGCTTCTGGTGATGCGACATCATCTACTACATCTGCTGCTGCATCTGCTGCTGCTTCTGCTGCTGCATCTCTTGCTGGTTCTGTTGCTGCATTTCTTGCTGCATCTGCTGTTGCTGCTTCTCATCTTGCTGCATCTCCTGCATCATTTGCTTTTGCATTTCTGCTTCATCTCTAGCTTCTTCTGCTGCTGCTTCTTCTTCTGTATCTTCTGCTGTTTCATATCCTGCTGCATCTCCTCTGCTAGATCTCCTGAATATGCTATTGTATCTACTACTACTTCATGTACTGCTGCATCTCATGCTACATCTCCTACTGCTGCATCGCTTCCTGCATTTGTTTCTACATTTCTACTTCATCTCCTGCTGCATCTCCTGCTGCTGCATCTCCTGAATATGCTGTTGTATCTGCTGCTACTACATGTACTGCTACATCTCCTGCTACATCTCCTGCTGCTGTATCTGCTGATACATGCTCTGCTGATGCATCTACAGACGCATCTACTGATGCTGCATATCCTGCTACATCTGCTGCTGAATCCCCTACTACTGAATCTCCTGCTGCTGCATCTCCTGCTGCTGCATCTACTGCTACTTCATCTACTGCTGCATCGCCTACTACATCTCCACCTGCCTCATATTTTTCTATACCTCCTGCTACATCTACTGCTGCTGCCTCTGCTGGTGCGTCTGCTGCTGATATTTCTCGTGCTCCATCTCTTCCTGCTGCATCACCTGCTGCATCTCCTACTGGTGCATCTGTAGCATATTCTGCTTCACCTTGTGCTGCTTCACCTACTGCTGCAACCCCTGACACATCTCCTGCTGCTGCATCTGCTGCTGCATCAGCTGCTGCAGCATCTCCTGCTTAATCTCCGGAAGCATCTCCTGCTGCATTTTCTGCTGGTGCATCTCCTGCCTCATATCCTGCTGCTGTGTCTGCTGCTGATGCATGTTTTGCTGCATCTCCTGCTGATGCATCTACTTCTGCATCTCCTGCTTCTGCTTCTACTTCTTCTTCATCTCTGGCTCCAGCATCTCCCGCTTCATCAATTGCTGCTGCATCTCTTATGCACCTCCTTCTGCTGCATATGCTGCTGAATCTGCTGCTGCTTTACCTCCTTCTGCTGCATCTCCTGTTGCATCTCCTCAAACGGCATTTCCTGTTGCATCTCCTCCTTCTGCATCTAATGTTGCATATCCTCCTGCTGCATTTCCTGTTGCATCTCCTTCTGCTTCATCTCCTGCTGAACCTACTCCTGCTAAATCTCCTGGTGCATCTCCTGCTACGGCATCTCCTGCTGTATCTGCTGCTGCTCTATCTCCTGCTGCTGCATCCCCTGCTGCTTCACTTCATCCTGCTGCATCTTCTGCTGCATATCCTGCTGCTATATCTCCTGCTGTTTCATCTCCTGCTGCTGTAACCCCTAATGAATCCCCTGCTGCTTCATCTTCTGCTGCTGCATCTCGTGCTCCATGTCCTTCTGCTGCATCTCCTCTTCCTGCATCTCCTTCTGCTTCATCTGCTGCTGCATCTCCTGCTCTATCTCATGTTGCACCTTCTATTGAAGCATCTCCTTCTGCTGCCTATCCTGCTGCTTCATCTCTTTCTGCATCTCCTGCTGCATCTCCTTGAGCATCACCTGCTGTATCTCCTTCTGCATCATCTGCAGATGGATCTCCTGCTGTATCTCCTGCTGCTGCATATTCATCTGCATTTCCTGCTGCAGCTCTTTCTGAATCTACTACTGCTGCACCTGCTGAATCTGCTGCTGTATCTGCTGCTGCTTCATCTACTGCTGCATCTCCTGATAGATCTCCTGCTGCTGCATCTACTCTTGCATCCTCTGATGCTGCATCCTCTGATGCTGCATCTCTTGCTTCTCTATCTCCAGCTGCATCTCCTCCTGCTGCATCTCCTGCTTAATCTCCTCTGTAACTTCTGCTGCTGCATCTCTGCTTCTGTATCTCCTTCTGCATCTCCTGCTACTGCATTTTCTGCTCCTCAGTCTCCTGCTGCTGCATCTCCTGCTAATTCATCTCCTGCTGCGTCTCCTGCTGATGTATATCCAGCTGCATCTCCTGCTTCATCTTCAGCTGATACATCTGTGGCTTCATCACATGCTATGTCATCTCCTGCTGCATCTGCTGCAGTATTTCCTGCTGCAGCATCTCCTGCTGCATTTCCTGCTGCATCTGTTTCTGCCTTGCTGCTACTTCATCTCCCGCTAAATCTCCTGCTACATATCCTGTTGCTGCATCTCCTGCTGCATCTCCTGCTGCTACATATCCTGCTGCTGCACCTCTTAATGCATCTCATGATAATGCTTCATCTCTTGCTACTGCATCTCCTGCTGCACCTACTGCTTCTGCATTTCTTGCTGCATCTTCTGCTGCAGCATATCTTCTACTGCTGCATCTCTTGCTTCTGCATTTCGTGATCCTGCATCACATCCTGAAGCTCTTGTGGAATCTCCTCATGCATATCCTTATGCTGCATCTTCTCCTGCTCTATCATCTGCTGCTGCATCTCCTGCTGCACCTGCTGCTACTGCATCTCCTCCTGCTGCATCTCGTGCTCCTGCATATCCTGCTGCTACATCTGCTTCTTCATCTCCTTTTACTTCGTATCATACTGCATCTGCTGCTCCATCTGCTGCTGCATCTACTGCCGCTTCATTTCCTGCTGAATGTGCTGCTGAATCTGGTGCTGCATCTGTTGCGATGGTATCTCCTGCTCTTGCATCTCCTGCTGCTGAATCTCCTGTGGCATCTCATGCTGCTACATCTCCTGATACATCTCCTTCTGAATAGTCATCTCCTGATGCATCTCCTCCTGCTGCATCTGCTGCTACTGCATCTCCTGCTGCATCTCCTGCTACTGCACCTCCTGCTGCATCTCCTGCTGAATATGCCTAACTTGCTACATCTTCTCCTGCTGCATCTTCCTCTGCTGCATCTCTTACTATGTCTCCCGCTGCTGCATCTTCTGCTTCATCTCCAGCTGCTGCATCTCCTGCTGCTGTGTCTTCTGCTGAATCTACTGCTTCATCTGCTGCTCCTGCATCTGTAGCTGCTTCATCTGCTGCTGCATATCATGCTGCTGCATATCATGCTGCATCTCCTGTAGCTGCCTCTCCTGCCGATGCCTCTCCTCATGCTAAATCTCATCTGGAATCTGCTGATGCATTTCCTGCATCTCCTGCTACTGCATCTCCTCCTGCTGCATCTCGTGCTCCTGCATATCCTGCTGCTACATCTGCTTCTTCATCTCCTTTTACTTCGTATCATACTGCATCTGCTGCTGCATCTCTTCTGCTGCGTTTTCTATTGCTTCAACTCCAGATGATGCATCTGCTGGTACTGCATCTTATCCTGCTGCATCTCTTGCTCCATTTTCTTGTTCATCTGCTGCTTCATTTACTGCTGTATCTTCTGCTGCTGCATCGCCTGCTGATGCATGTGCTGTTGCATCTCCTGCCGCTTCTGCTGTTGTGTCTCCTTCTGCATCTCTTGCTGCTGCGTATTCTTCTCTGCAGATCCTGCTGCAGAATCTCCTGCTGAATCCACTGCTCATCTCCTGCAGCTGTATCTCCTGCTGCTGCATCTCCTGCTGCTGCATCTCCTGCTGCAAAATCTCCGGATGCAGAATCTCCAGCTGCATCTTCTGATTCTGCATCTCATGCTACTGCGTCTGCTGCATCATCTACTCCTGCCTCTCCTCCTACAGCATCTCCTTCTGTATCTCGTGCTACATCTCATGAAGCTGTACCTGCTGAAGCATCTCTTCCTGCTGCATCTCCTGATGAATAGGCATCTATTGATGCATCTGCTGCTGCATCTCCTGATGCTGCATCTCCTTCTGTATCTGCTGTTGAACCTGCTGTTGCATCTCCTTCTGTTGAAACTCCTGCTACTGCACCTCCTACTTCTGCATCTGCTTCTACAGCTCCTGTTGCTGCATCTCTTGCTTCTTCATCTCCTGCTGCTTAAACTTCTGCTGCTGTATCTCCTGCTAAAGCTCTTGCTTCATTTCCTGCTTCATATCCTGCTGCTGCATCGTGTGCTGCTGCATCTCCTTCTTAATCTGCTGCTGCATCTCCTGCTGCTTCATCTCCAGCTGCTGTATCTACTTCTAACACTCCTCCTGCTACATATCCTGCACTACCTCTTTCTGCTGCATCTGCTGAAGATTCTCTTCCTACTGCATCTCCTGCTGAATCTGCTGCTGCATCTTCTGCTGCTGCATCTCATGCTGCTTCATCGCCTGCTGCTGCACCTTCTACTGAATCTGCTCTTGAATATGCTCCTGGTTCTTCTGCGGCTGTATCTCCTGCTACATCTCCTGCTGCTGCATCATCTCCTGTGTAATCTCCTGCTTCTGCATCTCTTGCTTCTGCGTCATCTACTGCTGCATCGCCTGATGAATCTCCTGCTGCTGCATCTGCAGTATTTTCTGCTGCATCTTCTGCTGCTTGATATACTGCTTCATTTCCTACTGCTGCATCTCCTTCTGCATCTCCGCCTGCTGCATCTCCTGATGCTGCAGCTCCATCTACCTCATCCCATGCTGCATCTCCTGCTGCTGAATCTCTTACTGCATCTCAGAATCACACAGAATCACAGAATCACAGAATGACCAGGTTGGAAGAGACCCATCAGATTGTCGAGTCCAACCATTCCCACCATTCCCTAAATCATGCTCCTAAGCACCTCATCTACCCTAACCTTAAACACCTCCAGGGACGGTGACTCAACCACCTCCCTGGGCAGACTGCTGCATCTGGGGCTGCTGCATCTCCTCCAGCTGCATCTCCTTTATTCAAAATGCATCTTCTGCTGCTGCACCTCTTGCTACATCTGCTGATGCTGCATCTCCTTCTGAATTTGCACCTCCTGCTGAATCTCCTAATGATGGATCTCCTGCTGCTGCACCTCCAGCTGCATCTCCTGCTGCTTCCTCTCCTGCTTCTTCATCTCCGGCTGCACCTACTGCTTCTACATTTCCTGCTTCTTCATCTCCGGCTGCACCTAATGCTTCTACATTTCCTGCTACATCTCTTACTGCTGCATCTCCTGCTGCACTTCTTGCTACTGCACATCCTGCTGCATCTCCTGCTTCTGCATCTCCTGCTGGTACATCTCCTGTGGCATCCCCAGCTGCTGCATCCCCTGATGAATCTGCATCTCCTCTTTCATTAGCTGCGGCATCTCTTGCTGTTGCGTCTGCTGCTCCTGCATCTGCTGCTACATCTACTGCTGCATCTCCTTCTGCTGCCTCTCTTCCTGATGCATGTCTTGATGCATCTCCTTCTAAATCACCTGCTTCATCTCCTCTGCCTCTCCTGCTGAGTCATCTCCTGCGGCATCTCCTGCTGCTGAATCTCATGGTGCATCCCCTCCTGCTACATCTCCTGCTGCATCTGCTGCTGAATCTCCAGCTGCTGCATCTCACAGAATCACAGAATCTCCAGAGCCTCAGCATCCTTCTTGTGGTGAGGGGCCCAGAACTGAACACAGTACTCGAGGTGCGGTCTCACCAGTGCCGAGTACAGGGGGAGAATAACCTCCCTGGACCTGCTGGTAATGCCGTTCCTGATACAAGCCAGGATGCCATTGGCCTTTTTGGCCACCTGGGCACACTGCTGGCTCATGTTCAGTCGGTTGTCAACCAACACTCCCAGGTCCTACTCCTCCTGGCAGCTTTCCAGCCAGGCTTCTCCTAGTCTGTACCTCTGCTTAGGGTTGTTGTGCCCCAAGTGCAGGACCCGGCATTTGGCCTTGTTAAACCTCATGCCGTTGGTCTCAACCCAGCAGTCCAGCCTGTTCAGGTCCCTTTGGAGCCTCCCTACCCTCCAGCAGATCGACACTTCCTCCCAGCTTGGTGTCATCTGCAGACTTGCTAAGGGAGGACTCAATGCCTTCATCCAGGTTGTTGATAAAGACCTTAAACAGGACTGGACCCAGGACTGAGCCCTGGGGAACCCCACTTGTCACTGGCCTCCAGCTGGATTTAACTCCATTTACCACCACCCTCTGGGCCGGTCATTCAACCAGTTTTTCACCCAGGAGAGTGTGCACCCGTCCAGGCCAGAGGCCAACAGTTTCCGAAGCAGAATGCTGTGAGAAACTGTATCAAAGGCTTTACTGAAGTCCAGGAAAACCACATCCACAGCCTTTCCCTCGTCCAAGAGTTTAGTCACTTGGTCATAGAAGGTGATCAGATTAGTCTGGCAAGACCTGCCTTTCATGAACCCGTGTTGACTGGGCCTGATCACCCGGTTCTCTTGCAAGTGCTTCATGATCGCACTCAAGATCACCCGCTCCATGACTTTCCCCGGTACCGAGGTCAGGCTGACAGACCTGTAGTTCCCCAGATCCTCCCTGCGCCCCTTCTTATAGATGGGCACGACATCAGCCAGCCTCCAGTCCAGCGGAACCTCCCCAGTCATCCAGGACTGCTGGAAGATGATGGAAAGGGGTTTGGCCAGCACATCCGCCAGTTCCCTCAAACTCTTGGGTGGACTCCATCCGGCCCCATAGACTTGTGGGCATCTAGCTGGGCAAGCAAGTCTCTAACCACCTCCTCTTGGACCTTGGGAATCTCATTCTTCTCTTCCAACCCTTGGGGTTGTGCACAGAGGGAACAATTTTCCTTACAGTTAAAGACTGAGGCAAAGTAGGCATTGAGCACTTCAGCCTTGTCTTCATCCCCTGTTACTGTTGTTCCCTTACCAGCTGTGTGAGGAAGTTGTCTTTCAGACACTCCAGGAACCTCTGGGACTGCTTCCTTTCTGCTGTATTATACTCCCAGCCTATATCTGGGAAATTGAAGTCTCCCACAAGGACTAGAGGTAGCGATTTTGAGACTACACTCAGTTGTTTGTAGAAGAGCTCATCAGCTGCTTCTTCTTGGCTGGGTGGTCTATAGCAGACTCCCATCACAATCCCTTCCTGCCCATGGACTCCTCTGATTTTCACCCACAGGCACTCAGTCCCATCCTGATCGTAGTCCAGCTCGAGGGTATCAATGCCCTCTCTAACATAGAGGGCTACCCCGCCTCCTCTTCTGCCCTTCCTGTCCTTCCTGAAGAGTTTATACCCCACCATGGGTACGCTCCAGTTGTACGAGTCATCCCACCACGTCTCCGCAATGGCAACGACATCGTAGTCTCCCTGCCCTACCACAGCTTCCAGCTTCTCCTTCTTATTTCCCATGCTGCGTGCATTGGTGTAAATGCACTTCAGCTGGGCAGGCGTAGCTTCAGCCTTCGCAATAGGGCTCCTCCCCAACTGAGCGGTCCTTGACTTAACTAAGGCCACAGTGCCAGTTTGCTGCCTACCATCCTCAGCTGCACTCACCCCCTCTTGCTTAGTGGTGATATACCGGCAGGTGTTGCCAGCACACCACCCCTTTGCCACTGAAGTGTCACCTCCAGGCTCACTCCCATCCTGCCTGGCCTCCATCCCCTCCCCCCTCACATCTAGTTTAAAGCTCGATTTATGAGCTTAACTAGGTTTTTGGTGAGGGCTTTTGTCCCCCTATCAGACAGGCGTGTCCCATCCCTGGTAAGAAAGCCTGGGGGTGCGTGGGCCTCCCCATGATTAAAGAACCCAAAGCCCCTCTTCTCACACCAGTCCCTAAGCCATTCCCGTTTCTTAGCCCTCAGTTCCTGCTCCTGGTTCCTTAGTATTGGGATGGAATGGGATGGATCTCGTGCTGCCTCTCCTGCTACTGAATCCCTGCTGCATTCCAGATGCATCTCCTGCTAATGCATCTCCTGCTGCTGTATCCCCTGCTTCTTCATCCTCGGTTTCATCTACTTCTGCTGCATGTGCTGCTACATCTTCTGCTGCTGAATTTACTTCTGCTGCATCTGCTGCTGCATCACCTGCTACTGAATCCCCTGCTGCATCCCTGTTGCATGTCCTGCTGCTGTATCCCCTGGTGCATCTCCTTCTGCTGCATCTGCTGCTGCACCACCTGCTATTGAATCCCCTGCTGCATCTCCTAATGCTGCATCTCCTAAAGCTGAATCTCCTGCTGTTGTATACCCTGCTGCATCTACTGCTGCTTCACACCTTACTTCATCCTCTGCTGCTGCATTACCTGCTGTTCTTCTGCTGCTGATTCTCCTACTGAATTTCCTGCTGCTGCATCTCCTTGTGCTATATCTTTTGCTTATGAATCTCCTGCCACTGCATCTCTTACTGAATCCGCTTCTGAATCTGCGGCTGCATCTACTGTGACTGCATCTCCTGATGCTGCATCTACTGTGACTACATCTCCTGATGCATCTCCTGTAGTTTAATCTCCTTCTTTTGTATCTCCTGCCTTATCTCCTTCTAATGCCTATCTTGCTGCTGCATCTCCTGCTACTGCATCTCCTGCTGCATCTCCTGCTACATCTCTCGTGGCTACATCTCCTGCTCCATCTCCTGCTGGTGAATCTTCTCCTGGTCGATCTCTTTAAGCATCTCTTTCTGCTGCATCTTCTGCGTTTCCTGATGCATCTCTTCCTGCTTCATCTTCTGCTGAATCAATTACTGCTGCATCTGCAGTATTTGCTGCTACATCTCCTGCTGCTTCACATACTGTTGCATCTCCTTCTTGCTTAGTTTCTTCATACTTCATATCCTGCTTCATCTCCTTTTGCTGCATATATTGCTGCTGCATCTACTGCTACTTTATCTGATGCTGCAACTCTTGCCCCATCTCCTGCTGTGGAATCTCCTGCTGCATCTATGACTGCATCTCCTGCTGCTCCATCTGCTGCATCTGCATCATCAGGATATTCTGAAAGAGATGCAGCAACAGGAGATGCAGCACCAGGATATGCAGCCACAGCACCAGGATATGCAGCCACAGCACTGCAGCAGCAGATTCAACTGCAGGAGATGCAGCCGTAGGAGATGAAGCAGAATTTTCAGCAGGAGATACAGCAGAAGGAGATGCAGCAGGAAATGCATCAGGAGGACATGCAGCAGGAGGAGATGAAGCAGGAGATTCAGCAGCAGATGCACCAGCCGAAGATGGTGGGTCTCTTCCGACATGGTTATTCTGTGATTCTCTGAGATGCAGCAGAATTAGATGCAGCAGGAAATTAAGAAGCAGTAGATGCAGCTGGGGGTGCAAAAGCAGGAGATGCAGCAGCCGGAGTTGCAGTAGGAGGTGCAGCAGGAAGTGATGCAGGAGGATAAGCAAAAAAAATGCAGCTACAAGAGATGCATCAGGAAATGAACCAGCAGGATATGCATCACTAGTAAAGGCAGCAAAAGATGAACCAGCAGGAGATGCAGCAGGAGAGGCAGCATGAGATATAGCAGGAGATGCATCAAGAGATGAAGCACGAGGAGATGTAGGATGGAGAGGCAGCAGAAGGAGATGCAGAAGTGGATGCAACAGCAGTAGATGCAGCAGCTAATGAAAGAGGAGATGTGGAATCAGTAGGAGATAGAGTAGCTAGAGATTGCACAGGAGATGGACCAGAAGGAGATGCAGAATCAGGAGATTCAGTAGCAGGATATGCAACAGATGCTGCGGCACGAAAAGCAGCAGGAGATGCAGCAGGAGATGAACAGGAGATGCAGAAGAAGATGTTAGCAGCAGGAGATGCATGATCAGAAACAGCAGCAGGATATGAAGCAGGAGATGCAGCAGCAGGAGAACTTACAGGAAATGAACAGTTGATATAGACGAAGTAGATTCAGCAGCAGTAGATCTAGCAGGGGATGCAGCAGCAGGATATTCAGCAGCAGAAGACACAGCAAAACATGCAGCAGTTAGGATATGCAGTTTCAGGAAGTGCAGCATGATATGAAGAAGCAGGATATGCAGCAGCAAGAAATACTGCAGCATATGCAGAAGGAGGTGATGCAGCAGGAGACGCAGGACCAGATGCAAATAGAAATGAATCAAAAGATGAAGCAGAGATGCAGTAGCAGATACTGCATGAGATGCAGCAGAAGAATGCATCAGAGTTGCAGCAGAATATGCAGCAGCAACAGGTGCAGGAATAAGAGATTCAGCAGAAGATGCAGCAGGAATTGCAGCAGACAACAATGCAGGAGGAGGAGATGCAGCAGCAGCAGATGCATTAACATGCACAGTTTGAGATGCAGCAGATGGAGATGCAGAAGCAGATGCAGAAGCAGATGCAGGAGCAGGAGATGCAGCAGCAGGAGATGAAGAAGAACGAGATGCAGTAGGCGGAGATGCTGCAGGAGGAGATGCAGAAGGAATGGATGCAGCTGCAGGTGATGGAAAAGTGGATGCAGCAGGGTATCCTGTAGCAGATGCAGCAGGAGATGCAGCAAATTATGCAGCATCGGAGATTTAGCAGGCTATTCAGCAAGAGATGCAGTAGCAGGAAATGCAGCAGGAGATGCAGCAGAAGGAGATGCAGTAGAAGGAGAATCAGCATATTATACATCTGCAGGAGATCCAGCAGCAGATGCAGCATCAGGAGATGTATCCGCATAGGCAGATGCAGCAGGAGATGCAGGAGCAGAATATGCAGCAGGAGATGGTACTGGATATGCAATAGTAAAAGATGCAACAGCAGATGCACCAGGTGGACATGCAGCAGGAGATGCTGTAGGCTCTGAAATTTTGAAGTGACGCTTTAATAGCCATTCTGATGTTACAGAACACAAGTCTACACTGAAAGCTCTACAAGTCTTGCTTTGCAGTAAGAGAGTATAAGAGAAAAGACTCAGCAACAGCAGCATTCCATGCTAGCATCTTCCCTTCAGGAGTTACTCGCTTTTCCTAAAGCGCCTTCCTAGGCAAAGTTAAGTCACAATTCAGTACCCTACACTAAAACGGTCCATAAGTCTTGCTTAGCCGCTTGCAGTGAAAGCACTTCCAAAGAAGACTCAGACTAAAGCCAGCATTTGATGGTAGCAGCTTCCTTGCGTTACTTGTTCAGAACAATCTGAAAATATTGAAGTGACGCTTTAATAACAATTCTGATGTTACAGTGCACAAGCCTAGACTGAAATTTCTACAAGTCTTTCTTTGCAGTGAAAGCGCTCTAAGGGAGGACATTCACAAGTAGCATAATTCCATGCTAGCATCTTCCCTGCGGGTGTAATTCAATTTTCCTTAAGCAGCTGAATAGACGCAGTTAAGTCGCTATTCAGTACCCTATACTACAACGGTCCTTAAGCCGTGCTTTGCTGCTTGCAGGGAAATCTCTCCACAAAAGTCTCTTACAAGAGCCAGCACTTAATCGTAGCATGCTTCCCTGAGGTGCATGTGCTATATGCTCTGAAATGTTGAAGTGACGCTTTAATAGTCATTCTGATGTTACAGTACACAAGTCTACACTGAAAGCTCTACAAGTCTTGCTTTACAGAAAAAGCGCTCTAAGAGAAGACCTTCAGAAGAAGCAGCTTTCCATGCTAGCGTCTTCCCTGCGGGCATATTTCGATTTTCCTGAAGCGCCGTAATAGGCGCAGTTAAGTCACAATTCAGTACCCTACAGTAAATCGATCCATAAGTCTTGCTTAGCCGCTTGCAGTGAAAGCGCTTCAAGAGAAGACTCAGACGAAAGCCAGCATTTGATGGTAGCAGTTTCCCTGCTGTACTTGGTCTGAATGGTTTTAAAGTTTGAAGTGGCGTTTTAATAACTATTCGGATGCTGCAGTACAGAAACCTAGACTGAAAGGTCTACAAGTCTTGCTTTACAGAAAAAGCACTCTAAGAGAAGACAAGAGAAGACATTCAGAAGCAGCATCATTCCATGCTAGCATCTTCCCTTCAGGAGCTAGTCACTTTTCCTAAAGAGCCTTCCTAGGCGAAGTAAGTCACAATTCAGTACCCTATACGAAAATGGTCCATAAGAAGTGCTTTGCAGCTTGCAGTGAATGCTCTTTCACAGAAGACTTTTAACGAGAGCCAGCATTTGATCGTAGCATCTTCCCTGTGGTACTTGTGCTGAACGATTTGATATGTTGAAGCGATGCTATAAGAGCCATTCTGATGTTACAGTACACGTGTATGCACAAAGTTCTACAAGTTTTGCTTTGCCTAAAAAACACTCTAAGAGAAGATATTGTGAAGCATTACCATTCCATGCTAGCGTCTTGCCTCAGGCAGTTACTCATTTTTCTTAAAGTGCAGTAATTTGTGAAATTAAGTCACAATTCAGTATCCTATACTAAAACTTCCCGTTAGTCGTACTTTGCTGCTATTGCATCTCCAGCTGCTGCATATTTTGTTGCATCTCATCTGGCTGTGTCTCCTGCTGCATCTCCTTCTGCATCTCATGCTACTACAAACCCCTGCTGCTGCATCTCCTGCTGCTCAATATCTCAGTTGGAGATGCAGAAGCACACGAGGCCGCAGTAAATGAGAAGGATATGCTGCAGGAGGAGGTGAATCAGGAGTTTCAGCAGTAGATGAAGCATCAGCAGATGCAGCAGGAGTTGCAGCAGGAAATTCAGCAGGAGATGAATCAGGAGTTACAGCAGTAGATGAAGCAGCAGCAGATACAGCAGCAGGAAATCAATCAGTAGGAGATTCAGCAGGAAATGCAGAAGGAGATGCAGCATCAGCAGATGCAACAGCAGGAGATGCAGCAGTAGTTTCAGCAGCAGTAGATATAGCAGGAGATTCAGCAGGAGATGCAGTTTGAATAGAGCAAGTGATACAGCAGGAGATGCAGCAGCAGGACATGCAGCAGGACATGCAGCAGTAGGATACGCAGCAGAAGGAAATGCAGCATGATAGGAAGAAGCAAGATATGCAGCAGCAAGAAATGCTGCAGCAGATGCAGTAGCAGGTGATGCAACAGCAGGAAATTCAGAAGGAGATGCAGCAAGGGTATCAGCACGTGATACAGCAGCAGAATCAGCAGAAGATGCAGCTGGAGGAGATGCAGCAGCCCCAGATGCAGCAGGACATGCAGAAACAGGAGCTGCAACAACTCCAGGTGCAGCAGGAGATGCAGAAACAGGAGATGCAGCAGCAGGTTATACAGGAGGAAATATAGCAGGAGATACAGCAGCAGCAGATACTATATGAGATGCAGCATGAGGAGATGAAGCAGCAGAAGAAGCAGCAGGAGAAGCAGCAGGAGATGAAGAAGCAGGAGATGCAGGAGCAAGAGATTCAGAAACACATGCAGCAGGAATTGCAGCAGAAGGAGATGCAGCAGGAGGAGGTGCAGCAGGAGAAGGTGCAGCAGCCGGTGTTGCAGCAGGAGATGCAGCAGCAGGAAATGATGTGGCAGCAGATGCAGAAGCAGGTGCAGCAGCAGATGCAGCACGAGATGCAGCAGGAGGAGATGCAGCAGCAGGAGATGCTGAAGCAGGAGATGTAGCTGAAGAAGTTGGAGAAGTGGATGCAGCATGTAATGCTGTAGCAGATGCAGCAGGAGGTACAGCAGGAGATGAAACACAAGGAGATGAAGGAGGAGATGAAGCAGGATATTCAGAAGGAGATGTGACAATCTATGCGGCATTAAACGTTGGAGGATCTGCAGGACATGGAGCATCAGGAGATGCAGACGCTGGAGATGCAGCAGCAGAAGCAACACCAAAGGAGCAGGAGATGAATCTGCAAGGAGATGCATCAGCAGGAGTTGAAGCTGGAGATTGAGCAGCAGGAGATGTAGTAGCAGGATATTAAGCTGCAGTTGCAGCAACAGCAGCAGGAGGTGCAGCAGCAATTGCAGAATCAGGAGATGCAGCAGAAGAAACAGCAGATGCTGCAGGAAATGCAGCAGCAGGAGATACAGAAGTAGGAGCTGCAAAAGGAGATTCAGAAGGAGATTCAGCAGGAAGAGAGGCAGCTGGAGATGCTGCAACAGGAGATATTACATGAGATTCAGCAGTAGATGAAACAGTAGCACATGCAGCAGCAGATGCACCAGATGGAGCAGAAGGAGATGCGGCAGGGGATGAAACAGCAGATGCAACAGGAAATGGAGCATCAGGAGATGCATCCGCAGGTGCATGAGCAGGGGATGCAGCAGGAGATGTAGCACCAGGAGATACAGCAGCAGAAGCAACAGCAGGAGATGCAGGAGGGCATCAAGTAGCAGAAGATGCAGCAGGAATTTTAGCAGGAGATGCAGCAGTACATCTCCTGCTGTATCTCCTGCTGTTGTATCTCCTGCTGATTCATCTCTTGCTGATGCATCTTTTGCTGCATCTCCTACTGCTGCATCTCCTGCTTCTGTATCTGCTGCATCTCCTGATTCTGTATCTACTGCCGCTACATTTCCTGCTGAATCTGCTGCAGAATCTGCTGCGGCATCTACTGCTACTGCATCTCCTGTTGCTGCATCTCCTGCTGCATATCTTTTTGCTGCAACCATGCTGCTGAATCTACTGCTACATCTCCTGCCGAATATACATCTCCTGCTGCATCTCCTACTGCTGCATCTCCTGCTGCTGTGTCTCCTGCTACTGCATCTCCAGCTGCTGCATCTCCTCCTGCATCTCCTGCTGCATCTGCTGCATCTCCTGCCGCATCTGCATCTTCTCTTCATCTCCTGCTGCTGAATCTCCTGCTGCATCTGCTGTTGATACATCTCCTGCTGCATCTGCTGCTACTTCATCTCCTGCTGCATCTGCTGCTACTGCATCTCCAGCTGCTGCATATTTTGTTGCATCTCATCTGGCTGTGTCTCCTGCTGCATCTCCTTCTGCATCTCATGCTACTACAAACCCCTGCTGCTGCAACCCCTGCTGCTGCATCTCCTGCTGCTCAATATCCTGTTTCATCTGCTGCTGCATCTCCTGCTCTGGAACGTTCTTCTGCATCTCTTCCTGCTGCATCTGCTGCTGTATCCCCGTTCTGCTACATCTCCTGCTGCATCGCATAATCCTGCCTCTCCTGCTGTGGCAATTCCTGGTGCTGCATTTCATGTCGGCATTCCATGCTGGCATGTTTCCTTTGGGCATTATTCGATTTTCCTAAAGTGCCTTCACAATTCAGTACCCTATACGAAAATGTTCTGTTAGTCGAGCTATGCAGTTTGCAGTGAAAGCACTTCCATAGAAGTCGTCCTGCAATGAAAGTGCTATAGTGGAAGACATTCAGAAACAGCAGCATTCCATGCTAGAATATTCCCTGCGGGAGTTATATTATCATAAAAAAGCAGGAAATGGAGATGCAGCAGTTGTAGTAGGAGATGAAGCAGGAGATGCATATTCCGAAGAAGCAACAGCAGGAGATGCTGCAGCAAATGCAGCAGCAGGAGATGCAGCAGCATGAGATTCAGGAGGAGATGCAGCAGCAGATGCCATAGGAGGAGATGTGGCAGGTTATGCCGCAGAAGGAGATGCAGCAGGAGATGCAGCAGGAGAAGCAGATTCAGCAGAAGATGTAGAAGCACGAGATAGTGCAGTAGATGCAGCAGCAAGAGATGAAGCACCAGGAGATGAGGCAGGAGGTGCATTATTCAGCAGTAGATGCAGAAGCAGGAGATGCAGCTGGAGATTCATTCGGTAATGCAGCAGCAGGAGATGCAGCAGAAGCTGATGCAGTGGCAGTTTAAGCAGTAGATTCAGCAGGAGATGCAACAACAAGAGATGCAGAAGTAGGAGATGCATCAGCAGGAGATGCAGCTGGAGATGCATCGGCAAGAGGGTCAGCAGCAGCAGATGCAGCAGCAGATGCAGCAGGAGATGGAGATTCTGCAGGATATGCCACAGAAGTAGATGCAGCAGATAATGCAGCAGGAGGAGATGCAGCAGGATATAGAGCAGGAAATGCCACAGGAGATGTATCAGCAGGAGATGCATAAGGACATGCAAAAGCAGATGCAACAGCAGGAGATTCAGCAGCAGGAGATTCAGCAGCAGATGCCGCAGCAGATGCAGGAGCAGGAGTTGCTGCAGCAGGAGATAGAGCAGGATATACAGCAGCATATGAAGCAGAAGATGCAGCAGCAGCAGATGTAGGAGAAGATGAAGCAGAAGATGCAGCAGCAGATTCAGCAGGAATTGCATTAGCAGGAGATGAATCAGGAGATATAGCATTAGGAGATGAAGCTGCAGGAGATGTAGCAAAGAAGCAGCAGGACATGCAGCAGGATATGCAGCAGGAGATGCATCAGCAGGAGATGCATGAGCAAGAGATGCTGTAGGAGATGCAGCAGGAGATGAATCTGTAGAAGATGCAGCAGGAGATGCAGATTCAGTGGGATATGCATCAGCAGGAGGTCCAGCAGGAGATGAAGCAGGGGGAGATGCAGAAAGAGATGCAGTATCAGGAGATGCAGCAGGAGGATATTCAGCAGGATATGCAGCAGGACGAGATGCAACATGAAGTACTACCGCAGGAGACACAGCAGGAGATGCAGCAGCAAGAGATGCAGCAGAAGCTGAAGCAGCAGGATATTCAGCAGAAGATGCAGCAGCAAGAGATGCAGCAGAAGGAGATGCAGCAGCTGACTTAGCAGCAGACTGAGCAGGAGGTGCAGCAGCAGACTGAGCAGGAGATGCAGCAGCAGGAGATGCATCAGAAGGAGATGTCGCAGACAGAGATGCAGCAGCAGATGATGCAAGAGAAGGATATGCAGCAGCAGATGCAGCAGCAAGAGATGCATCAGCAGAAAAGGCGGAAAGAGATGCAGGAGCAGGAGATTCATCAGGATATGCGGCAGAAGATGCGTCAGCAGGAGATAAAGCAGCAGGAGATACAGCTGAAGCAAATGCAGCGGCGGATTCAGTAGAAGATTCAGCAAGACTTGCAGCAGCAGGAGATGCAGCGGAAGATGCAGCAACAGGAAATGCAGCAGGAAATGCAGCAGCAGGGGATTCTGCAAAAAATGCAGCAGCTAGAGATGCAGCAGAAGGAGGTGCAGCATCAGGAGATGCAGAAGTAGATGCAGACAAAGGAGATACAGCAGGAGATAAAGCAGTAGCAGATGAGGCAGCAGATGTAGAAGGAGATTCAGCAGCAGATGCAGCAAGAGATGACGCAGGAGGAGATGAAGCAGGTAATGCAGTAATAGCAGATGCCTCAGAAGATACAAAACCACACGAAATAGCAGGAGATACAGCAGCAGGAGATGCAGGAGGGCATCAAGTAGCAGGAGATGCAGCAGCAGGAATTTTAGCAGGAGATGCAGCAGTACATCTCCTGCTGCATCTCCTGCTGTTGTATCTCCTGCTGATTAATCTCTTGCTGATGCATCTTTTGCTGCATCTCCTACTGCTGCATCTCCTGCTTCTGTATCTACTGCTGCTACATTTCCTGCTGAATCTGCTGCAGAAACTGCTGTGGCATCTACTGCTACTGCATCTCCTGTTGCTGCATCACCTGCTGCATATCTTTTTGCTGCATCCATGCTGCTGAATTTACTGCTGCATCTCCTACCGAATATGCATCTCCTGCTGCATCTCCTAGTGCTGCATCTCCTGCTGCTGCGTTTCCTGCTTCTGTACTTCCTGCTTCTGCACCTCCTGCTTCTGCATCTCCTGCTACTGAATCTGCTGCTGCATCTTCTGCGGCTGCATCTCTTGCTGCTGCATCTTCTCCTGCATCTCATGCTGCATCTCTTGGTGCTGCATCTCCTGCTTCTGTATCTCCTGCTGCATTTCCTTCTGATTCACATCTTGCTGCATATCATGCTGCTGCATCTTCTGCTTCATCTTCAGGCGATTCAACTGTGTCTTCATCTCGTGATATTTCATCTCCTGCTGCATCTGTGGTGGCATTTCCTGCTGCTGCATCTCCTGCTGCTGTATATCCTGCTGCTGCATCTCTTAATGCATCTCATGATAATGCTGCATCTCTTGCTACTGCATCTACTGCTGCTCCATCTCTTGATGCATCTCCTCCTGATGCTTCTCCTGCTGTATATCATTCTGAATTTCCTGCTGCATCTCCTGCCCCTGCATCTTCTGCTGTATCTCCTCCTGCTGCTTCTCCTGCTGCATCTACTTCTGCGCATCTCCTGCTGCATCTCCTACTCTGAATCTGCTGCAGAATCTCCTGCTGCTTAATCTCTTGCTGAATCTTCATCTACTGTTGCATCTGCTGCGGCATCTCCTTCTGTCTTATCTGCTGCTTCTGCATTTGCTGCTTAATCTCTTGCTACTGCAACTCCTTCTGCATTTCTTGTTGCTGCATCTCCTGCTGCTGCATCTCCTGCTCCTGCATCTCCTTCTGCTGCATCTCCTGCTGCTGCATCTCCTGCTCCTGAATTTCCTGCTGCAACTCCTGCTGCTGCACCTCCTGCTTTTGCAACTCCTGCTGAATATGCTGTTGAATCTGCTTCTGCATCTGCTGCGACTGCATGTCCTGCTGCTGCATCTCCTACAGCATCTCCTGCTGCTGCATCTCTTGCAGCTGCCTCTCCTATTGCATCTCCTGAGGCTGTATCATCGGAAGCATCTCTTCCTGCTACATCTCCTCCTTAATCTGAATCTCTTAATGCATCTGCTTCTGCATTTCCTTCTGCTGCGTGTACTGCTGCACCTGCTGCTGCATCTGCTGCTGCTTCATCTCCTGCTGCATATCCTGCTGCTGCATTTCCTACTGAATCAGCTGCTGCATCTCCTGCGGCCGCATCTCCTCCTGCTAAATCTCCTCCTGCATCTGCTGGTGCATCTCCTGCTGCTTTTTTTTCCTGCCTCTACTGCGGCTGCATCTGCTGGTGCATCTCCTGCTATTCTATCTCCTGCTGCATATCTCTTGCTGCTGCATGTCCTGCTGCTTCATCTCCTCCGACTGCATCTCCTCCTGCTGAATCCCATGGTGCCTCTCCTGCTCTTGCATCTCCTGCTTCTGCATGACCTATTGCATCTCCTGCTGCTACATCTCCTGCTTCTGCATCTCCTACTCTTGCATCTCCTGCTGCTTCATCTCCTACTTCTGCATCTTCTTCTCCTGCATCTGCTGCTGCATCTTCCACTGCTTCATCTCCTGATGTTGCATCTGCTGCTGTATCTTATACTGCTGCATCTCCTGCTTCATTTTATTGTGTACCTGCTGCTTCAAGTACTGCTGTATCTCCTGCTGCTGCATCAGGTGCTGATGCATTTGCTGTTGCATCTCCTGCTGCATCTCCTGAGGATGCAACTCCTGCTCCTGCATTTCCTGCTGCTCTATCTCCCGAAATATTTCCTGCGGTATCTTATGCTGCTACATCTCCTGCTGTACCTCCTTCTGAAGATGCCTCTCCTGATACATCTCCTCCACTACAACTCCCTCGACTGTGTATTTTTCTGCATCTCCTCCTGCATCAACTGGTGCTGCATCTCCTGCTGGATACGCATCTCCTTCTGCATCTCCTGCTGCTGTGTCTGCTGCTGAATCTGCTGCTGTGTCTTCAGGTGAATCTCCTTCTGCAGCAGCAGGAAATGCAGCAGGAGATGCAGCAGAAGGAGATGCAGTAGAAGGAGAATCAGCATATTATACATCTGCAGGAGATCCAGCAGCAGATGCAGCATCAGGAGATGTATCCGCATAGGCAGATTCAGCAGGAGATGCAGGAGCAGAATATGCAGCAGGAGATGGTACTGGATATGCAATAGTAAAAGATGCAGCAGCAGATGCACCAGGTGGACATGCAGCAGGAGATGCTGTAGGCTCTGAAATTTGGAAGTGACGTTTTAATAGCCATTCTGATGTTACAGAACACAAGTCTACACTGAAAGTTCTACACATATTGCTTTGCAGTAGGAAAGCTATAAGAGAAAAGACTCAGCAACAGCAGCATTCCATGCTAGCATCTTCCATGCGGGAATTACTCACTTTTCCTAAAGAGCTTTCATAGGCGCAGTTAGGTCACAATTCCCTAATCTATACTAAAAGTTCTCTTAGTCGTGCTTCGCAGCTTGCAGTGAAAGCACTTCCAAAGAAGACTCTAACGAGAGCCAGTATTTTGATCGTAGCAGCTCTGCAGGGGAAGCGCTCTAAGAGAAGACACTCAGAAGCGGAATCATTCCATGCTAACACCTTCTTGGCTGGTATATTCATTTTTACTAAAGCGCCTTAATAGGCGCTGTTAAGTTAGTATTCACATGCTTATACTAACATCTTCTTTCAGTCGTTGCTGCAGCTTGCACTGAAAGCACTTGCAGAGAAGATTCTAACGAGAGCCAGCATTGCATGGTAGCAGCTTCCCTGCGGTACTTGTGTTGAACGATCTGAAATTTTGAAGTGACGATTTCATAGCTATTCTGATGTTACAGCACACAAGCCGAGACTGAAAGTTCTACAAGTCGTGGTTTGCCGTGAACGCGCCCTAAGAGAAAACATACGAAAGCAGAAGCATTCCATGATAGCATCTTCCCTGCTGGAGATAGTAATTTTTAATAAAGCGCCTTAATAGGCGCTGTTAAGTCACTGTTCACTAGCCTATACTAAAACGTTCGTTTAGTCGTATTTGCAGCTTGCAGTGAAAGACTCTAACGAGAGTCTACATTTGATGCAAGCAGATTCCCTGCGAAACTTATGCTGAACGCTCTGAAATTTTGAACTGACACCTTAATAGCCACGTTGATGGTACATTTCACAAGCCTAGGGCGAAAGTTCTACAAGTCTTGCTCTGCAGTGAAAGCGCAATAAGAGAAGACATTAAGAAGCAGAAGCATTCCATGCTACCGTCTTCCCTGAATCAGTTACTCACTTTTCCTATAGCACTTTAATAGGCGTTATTAAGTCGCTATAAACGTTGCCGTTTTCGTGCTTTGCAGCTGGAAGTAAAAGCGCTATAAGAGAAGACTCTAAGGAGAGCTAAAACTAGATGGTAGCAGCTTCCCTGCGGTACTTGTGCTGAACGCTCTGAAATCTTGAAGTGAAGACTTAATAGCCATGCTGATGTTACATTTCACAAGCCTAGACTGAAAGTTCCACAAATCGTGCTTTGTAGTTGAAGCGCTTTAAGAGAACACGTTCATAGGCGGCATCATTCCATGCTAGCATCGTCCTTGCTGGAGATATTAATTTCAACTATAGCACCATAATAGTTGTTTTAAAGCCACTATTCACAAGCCTATACTAAAACATTCTTTTAGTTGTATTTGCAGCTTACAGTGAAAGTGCTTCCAGAGAAGACTCTAACGAGAGCTAGCATTTGATGGTGGCATATTTCCTGCTGTACTTATGCTGAAAGCTCTGAAATTTTGAAGGGACGCCTTCATAGCCCTTCTGATGTTACAGTGTACAAGCCTCGACTGAAAGTTCTACAAGTCTTGCTTTGCAGTGAAAGCTCTAAAAGAGAAGACATTCAGAAGCATGTCAACAGCAGGTTCAATAGCAGATGCAGCAGGAGATACAGCAGCAAGAGATGCAGCATCAGGAGATGCAGCAGGAGATGCAGCAGTAGGTGTTGTAGCAGCAGCATGTGATGCAACAGGAGATGCAGCAGCAGGAGATGCAGGAAATGCAGCAGCAGATGCAGGAGGAGATTTAGCAGGAGGAGAGGCAGCAGCAGGAGAGGCAGCAGCAGAAGATGCAGCATGAGATGCAGCAGCATGAGATGCAGCAGCAGCAGATACAACAGTGTATGAAGCAGCAGCAGATTCAGCAGTAGGAGATGCAGCAGCAGGACATTCAGCAAGACGAAATGCAGCAGGCTATGCAGCAGCAGGAGGTGCAGCAGGAGATGAAGCAGCAGATGCAGCAGCAGGAGATGCAGCAGTCGGAGATGCTGGAGCAGGAGATGCATCTGGAACTCCACAGGGATTCAGTAGCAGCTTATGCAGCACGAGATGCAGTAGGAGATTCAGCAGCAGGAGATACAGCAGCAAGAGATGCAGCAGATGGAGGTGCCGCATCAGAGGATGCAGCAGGGGATTCAGTAGCAGGTGATGCAGCAGCAGATGCAGCAGCAGATAAAGGAGACGCAGCAGGAGGAGATGCAGAAAAAGATGCAGCAGCAGGAGATGCAGAAGAAGATGCAGCAGCATATGAAGCAGCAGCAGATGCAGCTGAAAATGCGGCGGATGAAGCAGTAGGAGATTAAACACTAGATGCAGCAGTAGATGATGCAGCAACAGGAGATGCAGCAACAGCAGATGCAGCAGGGTTTGCAGCAGCAGGACATTCAGCAGCAGGAAAACCTGCAAGATAGCAGTATCATAAGATGAATCCGCAGATGAATCAGAAGCATATGGAGCAGGAGATGCAGCGGCAGGAGTTGCAGAAGAAGATGCAGGAGCAGGAGATCCAGAAGCAGATGTAGAAGGAGATGCAGCAGTAGATGAATCAGCAGCAGACACAGCAGTAAATGCAGGAGATGCATCAGCAGGAGATGCAGCAGGAAGAGGTGCAGAAGGAAATGAAGAAGATGCAGCAGTAAGTGATGCATAAATAGATGCCTCAGGAGAAGATTCATCAGCAGGAGATGGAGCAGGAGATGCAGTAGCAAGAGATGCAGCAGGAGGTGCAGAAGGAGATGCAGTATCAGGAGATGTATCAGCAGGATATGCAGCAGAATATTGAGCAAGAGGTGATACATCATGAGGTGCTGCAGCTGGAGATGCAGCAGCAGACAAAGCAGCAGGAGATTCAGATGCAAGAGATGCATCAGAAAAAGATCAATAAGGAGATGTGGCAGCAGGGAGATACAGCAGCAGAAGATGCAGCAGGAGATGCAGCAGCAGGAGATACAGCAGCAAGAGATGCAGCAGCAGGAGATGCAGCAGGAGATGCAGCAGCAGGTGTTGTAGCAGCAGCATGTGATGCAACAGGAGATGCAGCACTGGGAGATGCATAAGAGGATGATGTAGCATCAGGAGATGCAGCAGGTAATGAAGCAGAAGGACATGCAGCAGCAGATGCAGCAACAGATTAAGCAGCAGGAGATGCAGCAGCAGGAGATGCAAACAGCAGATGAAACAGCAGATGCAGATTCAGAAGAAGATGCAGTAGCCTAATATGCAGCAGCAGATTCAGCAGCAGTAGATGCAGGAGCAGAATATGTAGCAGGAGATGCAGTAGCAAGATATGCATCAGCAAATGCACCAGCAAGATATGCATCAGCAGGAGATGCACCAGCGGGAGATGCAGGAGGAGTCGCAGTAGGATATGCAGCAAGAGGAGATGCATCAGGAGATGCAGCAGCAGACGAAGCAGCAGTAAATGCAAAAGCAGGACATGCAGCAGCAGGAGGTGAATCAGGAGATTCAGCAGCAAATGAAGCAGCAGCAGATAGAGTAGATGTTGCAGCAGGAAATCAGCAGGATGTGCAGCAGGAGATGCCGCAAGAGGTTATGAAGTAGGAGGTTCAGCACCTGGAGATGTAGCAGCACGGGATGCAGCAGCAGGTGATGCAGTAGCAGGAGAGGCAGAGGGAGATGTAGCAGGAGATATAGCAGGAGATGCATCAAGAGATGCACAAGGAGGAGATGCAGCAGCAGATGCATCCACAGGAGATGCAGGAGGAGCTGAAGCAGCAGATTCAGCAGGAGATACAACAGAAGGAGATGCAGCAGCAGATGCATCCACAGGAGATGCAGGAAGAGCTGAAGCAGCAGATTCAGCAGGAGATACAACAGAAGGAGATGCAGCAGCAGATGCATCCACAAGAGATGCAGGAGGTGCTGAAGCAGCAGATTCAGCAGGAGATAAAACAGAAGGAGATGCAGCAGCAGACGCAGCAGGCAATGCAGCAGCATGGGATGCAGCAGCAGATGCAGCCGCAGGTGATGCAGGAGGAGCTGAAGCAGTAGATTCATCAGCAGATGCAGTAGAAGGAGATGCAGCAGCAGGTGCAGCAGCAGGGGATGCAGCAGCAGATTCAGCAGCAAATGCCACAGGAGACGCAGCAAAATGAGATGCAGAAGCAGATGCAGTAAAAGATGCAGATTAAGCAGTAGATGCAGCAGGAAGAAATGCTCCGATGATACAGCATCAGGAGATGAGCAGGAGGTTCAGCAGGAGATGCAGTAGGAGGAGAGGCAGGAGGAGATGATGCAGTAGCAGCAGATTCAAAAGCAGCAGATGAAACCGGTAATGCATCAGTAGCAGATACATCAGGGGATGCAGCAGCAGGAGATTCCGCAGCAGTAGATGGAGATTCAGCAGGAGATTCATCAGCAGGAGATGCTGCAGCAGATTCGCAGTAGGACATGCAGGAGCAGGAGATGCAGCAGGAGATGCTTATTATTGATGTCCTCCTGCATCACCTGATGCTCCATCTGCTGCTGCTGCATACACTGCTGCATCTCCTGCTGAATGTGCTTCTGTATCTGCTGAGTCTTAATCTCCTGCTGCTGAATCTCCTTCTTCTGCTTCTGCTGAATGTGCTGCAGAATATGCTGCTGCATCTCCTGTTGCATCTCCTGCTTAATATGCATCTCCTGCTGCATCTCCTGCTGCATCTCCTGCTGATGCATCTCCTGCTGATGCATCTCCTGCTGAATCTCCTCCTGCTACTGCTTCTGCTGCTTCATCTCCTGCATCTGCTGCTGCATGTGCTGCTACATCTCCTTCTGCTCTATGTCCTCTTCCTGGATCTCCTCCTGCATCTATTGCTGCTGCATCCTCTGCTGAACCTTCTGCTGCTGCATCTCTGTCTGCCACTATCTCTGATGCATCAGCGAATTCATCTGATTATGCATCTCCCCTGCTGCTCCATATCCTGCTGCTGTATCTCCTACTGCTGCATCTCCTGCTGAATCCCCTGCATCTCAGGCTGCTGCATCGGCTGCTGCATCACCTGCCGCTTCTACTGCTGCTGCTGCTGCATCTGCTGCTGTATCTACCACTGCTGCTTGTGCTGTTGCTGCATCTGCTGCTGTATCTACCACTGCTGCAAATCCTGTTGCATCTCCTCCCGCTGCATCTGCTGATACATCAATTTTTCCTGCCTCTCTTGCTGCATCTCTTTCTTTTTCATCTCCTGCTGCTGCATCACCCGCATCTCTTGCAGCTGCATATCCTGCTACATCTTTTGCTGCATCTCCTGCTGCTGCATCTCCTGCTGCTGCATCTCCTACTGCTGCAATTCCTGCTTCTGATTCTTCTGCTGCCGCATCTGCTGCTGCATCTTCTGCCTATTTAGATCTTCCTGCTGCATCACCTGCTACCGAATCCCCTCCTGAATTCCTGTTGCATCTCCTGATGCTGCATCTCCTGATGCATCTCCTGCTGATGCATAATCTGCTGCATCTCCTGCTGCTGCATCTCCTGCTGCTGCATCTGCTGCTTCATCTCCTGCTGCTGCTTCTGCTGGGGCTGCAGCTGCTGCAGGATCTCCTTCTTCTGCCTCTCATGCCACATCGCCCGCCGATGCATCTCCTGCTTCTGTATATCTTGCTCAATGTACTGCTGCGGCATCTCCAGCTGCATCTCCTGCTGCTTCATCTCCTGCATCTTTTGGTGCATGTGCTGTAGATTAATCTACTGCTGCATCTCCTGTTGCTTCACCTTCTGATTTTTGATGTCCTCCTGCATCACCTGATGCTCCATCTGCTGCTGCTGCATACACTGCTGCATCTACTGCTGCTGCATCTCTTGCTGCATCTACTGCTGAATGTGCTTCTGCATCTGCTGAGTCTTAATCTCCTGCTGCTGCACCTCCTGCTGCTTTATCCCCTGTGCATCTCATACTGCTTCATCACCTGCTACTGAATCTGGATGCATCTCTGGATGCACCTCCTGCTGCTGCATCTCTTGCTGCATCTCCTACTGAATCTCCTCCTGCTACTTCTCCTGCTGCTTCATCTCCTGATCTGCTGCTGCATGTGCTGCTACATCTCCTGCTGCTGAATTTACTTCTGCTGCATCTGCTGCTGCATCTATTGCTGCTGCATCCTCTGCTGAAACTCCTGATGCTGCATCTCTGTCTGCAACTACCTCTGATGCATCAGCGGATTCATCTGATGATGTATCTCCCCTGATTCATCGCCTGCTGCTGAATCTCCTGCTATTGCATACCCTGATGCATCTACTGCTGCTTCATACCCTTCTTCATCTACTGCTGCTGCATGACCTGCTGTTTCTCCTGCTGCTACGTCTCCTACTGAAATTCCTGCTGCTGCATCTCCTGGTGCTATATCTTTTGCTTATGAATCTCCTGCCACTGCATCTCTTACTGAATCTGCTGCTGAATCTACTGCGGCTGCATCTCCTAATGCATCTCCTGTAGCTCAGTCTCCTGCTTTTGCATCTCCTGCTTTATCTCCTTCTGATGCATATCTTGCTGCTGCATCTACTGCTGCTTCGTCTGCTTCTACATCTCCAGCTACATCTCCTGCTGCTGCATCTCAGGGTACATCTCTTCTTGCTCAATCTCCTGCTGCATAACCTGGTGCTACATCTCCTGCTACTGCATCTCCTGCTGCATCTCCCCTGCATCTCTTGCAGCTGCATCTGCTGCTACATGTCTTGCGGCTGCATCTACTGCTACACCTCCTGCTGGTGAATCTTCTCCTGATCGATCTCCTGAAGCATCTCTTTCTGCTTCATCTTCTGCGTTTCCTGATGCATCTCTTCCTGCTGAATCTCCTGCTGAATCAGTTACTGCTGCATCTGCAGCATTTGCTGCTACATCTCCTGCTGCTTCACATACTGCTGCATCTCCTGCTGGTATATCTCTTGCTGCATCTACTGTGGCTTCATCTCCTGCTGCATCTCCTTCTGCTGCTTCTCATTCTTTGCATCTTCTGATACTGCTTCACCTCCTGCTGCAACACTTGCTGCTCCATCTCCTTCTCCAAATCCTTCTGATACATCTGCAGATTCATCTTATGATGGTGCCTTCTTGCTGGATCTCCTGCTTCTGCATCTCCTGCTGCTGCAAACCCTGCTGCATCTACTGCTGCTGCATTTCCAGCTGCATCTGCTGCTGCTCTATCTCTTGTGGCAGCGGCTGCTGATGCATTTTCTGATGCATTGTCTGCTGCTTCATCTCTTTCTGCTGCATCTCTTGCTGATTCATGTACTGATGCAACTCCTGCTGCATCTCCTATTGCTGCATTTCCTGCTGATGCATCTCCTGCTCCTGCATCTGATGCTTCATCTCCTGCTGCTGCATCTGCTCCTGCTGCATCTCCTGCTGCATCTGCTGCTGCATATCCTGTTTCTGCATCTCATGCTGCATCTCCTGCTGATGCATCTCCTGCTTCTGCATATCTTGCTGCATCTCCTGCTGCTGCATTGCCTGCTGCCAAATCTCCTGCATCTTTGGCTGCATCTGCTGTAGGTTCACCTACTGTTGCATCTATTGCTGCTGCATCTCCTGCTGCGGGATGTCCTCGTGTATCTCCTGCTGCTGCATCTGTTGCTGCATCTCTTGCAGCTGCATCTCCTGTAGCATCTCCTACTGCCGAATCTCGTGCTACTGAATTCTCTGCTGCATCTACTGCTGCTGCATCGCCTGCTGTGGAATCTCCTAAAGCATCTCCTATTGCTTAGTCTCCTGATGTTTCATATCCTGCTTCATCTCCTTTTGCTGCATATATTGCTGCTGCATCTACTGCTGCTTCATCTGATGCTGCAACTCCTGCCCCGTCTCCTGCTGCGGAATCTCCTGCTGCATCTATGACTGCATCTCCTGCTGCTCCATCTGCTGCATCTGCATCATCAGGATATTCTGAAAGAGATGCAGTAACAGGAGATGCAGCAACAGGAGATGCAGCCGCAGCACCAGGATATGCAGGCACAGCACTGCGGCAGCAGATTCAGCTGCAGGAGATGCAGCCATCGGAGATGAAGCAGAATTTTCAGCAGGAGATACAGCAGAAGGAGATGCAGCAGGAGATGCAGCAGAAGGACATGCAGCAGCAGGAGATGCAGCAGGAGATTCAGCAGAAGATGCACCAGCCGAAGATGCAGAAGCAGGAGGTGCAGCAGTAGCAGATGCAGCAGGAGATTCAGCTGCAGATGCAGTAGCAGGAGATGCAGCAGAATAAGATGCAGCAGGAAATTAAGAAGCAGTAGATGCAGCCGGGGGTGCAAAAGCAGGAGATGCAGCAGCAGCAGGAGATGCAGTAGGAGATGCAGCAGGAAGTGCAGCAATAGGTTAAGCTTCAGACACAGAAGATGTAGAGGGATATGAAGTAGAAGTACATGTAAGAGAAGATGGAGCAGCAGGGCATGCAGCAGCAGGAGAGTCATCAGCACGACATGCATCAGGAGATGCATCAAGAGGAGATGCAGCTGTAGGAGATGCAGCTGTAGGAGATGCATCAGGAAATAAAGCAGGAGATGGAGCAGCAGGAGATGAATCAGGAGATGCAGTAGCAGACACAGCAGCAGGGGATGAAGCAGAAGGAGATGAAGCATTACGAGATGCAGCAGGAGATGTAGCAGAAGGCGAGTCTTCAGCAGGAGGTACAGCAGCAGGAGATGAGCAGACGCAGTAGGAGATTCAACAGGAGATGCAGCAGGAAGAGATGCAGGAGGAGATGCAGAAAAAGAGGCAGCTACAAGAGATGCATCAGGAAATGCACCAGCAGGATATGCATCACTAGGAAAGGCAGCAGGAGATGAACCAGCAGGAGATGTAGCAGGAAATGCAGCAGTATATTTAACAAGAGGAGATCCACCATGAGATGCAGCAGTAGGAGATGCAGCAGGAGATGCAGCAGGAGATATAACAGGAGATGCATCAAGAGATGAAGCACGAGGAGATGTAGGATGGAGAGGCAGCAGCAGTGGATGCAACAGCAGTAGATGCAGCAGCTCATGAAAGAGGAGATGTGGAATCAGTAGGAGATAGAGTAGCTAGAGATTGCACAGGAGATGCACCAGAAGGAGATGTTAGCAGCAGGAGATGCAGCAGATGCATCTGCAGGAGAAGCAGCAGGAGGTGCAGCAGCAGAATATTCATCAGCAGGAAATGCAGCAGGATATGCAGCAGTTAGGATATGCAGCATCAGGAAATGCAGCATGATATGAAGAAGCAGGATATGCAGCATCAGGAAATGCAGCATGATATGAAGAAGCAGGATATGCAGCAGCAAGAAATACTGCAGCAGATGGAGTAGGAGGTGATGCAGCAACAGGAAATTCAGAAGGAGATGCAGCAAGAGATTTAGCAAGAGATGAAGCAGCAGAAGTAGCAGCAGGAGATGAAGCAGCAGGAGATGAAGCAGCAGGAGAAGCAGCAGGAGCAGAAGCAGCAGGAGGTGAAGCAGGAGAAGCAGTAGCAGGAGATGCAGCTGCAGGAGATTCAGCAGCATGAGATGCAGAAGAAAGATGCAGCAGGAGAGGCAGTACAAACTGATATAGCAGCAGATACAGCAGGACGAGATGCAGCTGGAAATGTATAAGGAGGAGATGCAGCAGCAGCAGATGCAGCAGGAGGTGCAGCAGGAGACGCAGCAGCAAATGCAGCATCAGATGCAGAAGAATTGCACCAGCAGGAAGTGCAGCATCATGACACGCAGCAGGAGATAAAGCAGCAGCATGTGCAGCAGGAGATGCAGTAGGAGATACAGCATGATATGAAGAAGCAGCAGATTCAGCAGCTTGAATGAAGTAACAGAAGATGTTGTATCCGAGGCAGATACAGCATCAGGATATGCAGCAGGAGGTGCAGCAGCAAGAATTGTAGAGGGAGATACATATTCATCGGAAGATTCAGCATTATATTTAACAGGAGATGCAGCAGCAGGAGATGCAGCAGCAGGAGATGTAGCAGGAGATGCAGCAGCAGATGCAACTGATGAAGCTACAGCAGATGAAGAAGGAGATAAAACATGAGATGCAGCAGCAGGGGATTCATCAGCCAGAATAACAGCAGCATGAGATGAAGAAGGAGATGTAGCAGGATATGCAGTTGCATGAGATCGAGGTGCAGGATATGCAACAGCATGAGATGCAGTATCAAGAAATGCAGCAGGAGATGCAGGAGCAGGGGTTGTAGCAGCAGATGCAGAAGGAGGAGATGCAGCAGGCGATGAAGAAGAAGAGGATGCAGCAGCATTTGCAGCAGCAGGAAATGCAGCAGCAGCATTTACAGCCGCAGGAGATGCAACAGGATAAGCAACAGCAGGATATCCAGAAGTAGAGGATTCAGCAGCAGATGCAGCAGTATTAGATGGTGTAGTAGCAGATGCAGTAGTAGATGCAGCAGCAGTATATGCAGTAGCAGGAGATGCAGCAACAAAAGGTGTAACAGGAGATACAACAGCAGGAGATGCAGCAGCAGGAGATGCAGCCGCAGGAGATGTAGTAATTGATGCAGCAAGAGATGCAGCAGTAGGTGCAGCAGGAGATATAGCAGCAGGAGATTTAGCAGCAGAAGATGTAGAAGAGATGATGCAGCTAGAGATGCAGCAGATGCAGCAGTAGTTTCTAAAGTAGCAGGAGATCAAACAGCAGATGTAGCAGGAGATGCAGACTCAGCAGGAGAAGCAGGAACAGGAGATTCTGCGGAAGTTGCAGAAGCAGGAGATGCTGCAGGGAATGCAGCATCAAGAGATGCAGCGCCGGGAGATGCAGTAGGAAGTGCAACTTCACCGGGAGATGCAGCAGGAGACGTAGCAGAAGAGGATGCAGCAGCAGATGCAGCAGGAGATGCAGCAGCAGCAGATGCAGCAGGATATACAGCAGCGAGAGATGAAGAGAAGGTGATGCAGAAAATAGGATGCAGCAGCTTGAGGTGCAGCAGCAGGAGATGCAGCTGGAGATGCAGCAGCCGCATATGAAGCAGCAGATATAGCAGCAGAAGAGGCAGCTGGGAATCCAGCATCCGGAGATGCAGAAGTAGGAGATATATCAGGAGATGCTGCAGGAATTGCAGCAGCATGAGATGCAGCAGGAATTGCATCAGCAGGAGATTCAGCAGCAGGAGATGCAGCAAAAGATGCATCAGCAAGAGCTGATTTAGCAGGAGATGCATCAGCAGGATATGAAGAAGGAGATGCATCAGCAGGAAATGCTTCATGTACTGCTGCATCTCCTGCTAAAATTCTTGCTGATGCATCTTCTACTACTTGATGTCTATCAGCATCTCCTGCTGCTGCATCTGCTGCTTCATCTCCTGCTTCTGTATCTCCTGCTGCTACATCTGCTGCTTCATCTCCTGCTTCTGTGTCTCCTGCTGATACATCTGCTGCTTCATCTCCTGCTTCTGTATCTCCTGCTGTTATATCCCCTGCTGCATCCTCTGCTCATGCATCTGCGGATGCATCTCCTGATGCTCCATTTCCTGTTGCATCTGCTGCTTCATCCCCTGCTGCATCTCTTTCTCCTCCATCTGGTGCATCTGCTACTGCATATGCTGCTGCTTCATCTACTGCTGCATCTCCTGCTGCATCTCCTGCTTCTGCATCTCCTGCTGCATATCCTGATGCATATCCTGCTGAATATGCATCCCCTGCTGCATCTCCTGCTGTTGCATCTCCTGCTGCTGCATCTCCTGCTACATCTCCTGCTGCATTTCATGGTTTAAATCCTACTGCATCCCCTTCTGCTGCATTACCTGCTGCATCTCCTCCTGCAGCATATCCTGCTGCATTTCCTTCTGTGGCATCTCTGGCAGTGTTGTTTGCAGCAGCATTTTCTGCTGTTACATCTCCTACTAAATCTTCATCTCCTGATGTATCTGCTGCTGCATCTATTGCTGATGCATCTGCTGCTTCTGCAGCTGCAGCTACATCTCCTGATACTGCATCTCCTCTTGCTGCATCTTCTGCTGCATTTCTGGCTACTGCATCTCCTTAATCTGCTGCTGCATCTGCTGCTGCTTCATGTACTGCTGCATCTCCTGCTGCATCTCCTTCTGATGCATCTCCTGCTGCATAACCTGGTGCATCACCTGCTGAATATGCATCTCCTGCTGCATCTCCTGCTGCTGCACGTCATGCTGCTGCATCTTCTGCTGCATATCCTGCTGCATCTGATGATGCCTCATCTCTTTCTGTTGCATATCCTGCTGCATTTCCTGCAGCATTTCCTGCTGCTGCAATTCCTGCTGAATCTCCTGCTGCTGCTTCTGCTGCTGCTTCTGCTGCTGCATCTCTTGCTGGTTCTGCTGCTGCATTTCTTGCTGCATCTCCTGCTGCATTTGCTTTTGCATTTCTACTTCATCTCTAGCTTCATCTTCTGCTGCTGCTTCTCCTTCTGTATCTTCTGCTGTTTCATATCCTGCTGCATCTCCTCTGCTAGGTCTCCTGAATATGCTGTTGTATCTACTACTACTTCATGTACTGCTGCATCTCATGCTACATCTCCTACTGCTGCATCGCTTCCTGCATTTGTTTCTACATTTCTACTTCATCTCCTGCTGCATCTCCTGCTGCTGCATCTCCTGAATATGCTGTTGTATCTGCTGCTACTACATGTACTGCTACATCTCCTGCTACATCTCCTGCTGCTGTATCTGCTGCTCTATCTGCTGATACATGCTCTGCTGATGCATCTGCAGACGCATCTAATGATGCTGCATATCCTGCTACATCTGCTGCTGAATCCCTTGCTACTGAATCTCCCGTCTGCGGCATCTCCTACTGCATATCCTGCTGAATGCATTTGCAGCTGCATCTCCTGCTGCTGCATCTCCTGCTGCTTCTCCTGCTGCATTTCCTGCTGCAACTCCTGCTGCTGCATCTACTGCTACTTCATCTACTGCTGCATAGCCTACTACATCTCCTCCTGCCTCATATTTTTCTATATCTCCTGCTACATCTACTGCTGCTGCCTCTGCTGGTGCATCTGCTGCTGATATTTCTCGTGCTCCATCTCTTCCTGCTGCATCACCTGCTACATCCCCTATTGGTGCATCTGCAGCATATTCTGCTTCATCTGGTGCTGCTTCACCTACTGCTGCAATCCCTGACACATCTCCTGCTGCTGCATCAGCTGCTGCAGCATCTCCTGCTTAATCTCCGGAAGCATCTCCTGCTGCATTTTCTGCTAGTGCATCTCCTGCCTCATATCCTGCTGCTGTGTCTGCTGCTGATGCATGCTCTGCTGCATCTCCTGCTGATGCATCTACTTCTGCATCTCCTGCTTCTGCATCTACTTCTTCTGCATCTCTGGCTCCAGCATCTCCTGCTTCATCAATTGTTGCTGCATCTCTTATACACCTCCTTCTGCTGCATATGCTGCTGCATCTGCTGCTGCTGTACCTCCTTCTGCTGCATCTCCTGTTGCATCTCCTGCTGCTCCATCTCTTGCTGAATCTCCTCCTGCTAAATCTCCTGGTGCATCTCCTGCTACGGCATATCCTGCTGTATCTGCTGCTTCTGCATCTCCTGCTGCTGCAAACCCTAATGAATCCCCTGCTGCTTCATCTTCTGCTGCTGCATCTCTTGCTCCATGTCCTTCTGCTGCATCTCCTCTTCCTGCATCTCCTTCTGCTTCATCTGCTGCTGCTTCTCCTGCTCTATCTCATGTTGCACCTTCTATTGAAGCATCTCCTGCGTCATCTCCTTCTGCTGCATATCCTGCTGCTTCATCTCTTTCTACATCTCCTACTGCATCTCCTTGAGCATCACCTGCTGCATCTCCTTCTGCATCACCTGCAGATGGATCTCCTGCTGCATCTCTTGCTTCTCTATCTCCAGCTGCATCTCCTCCCGCTGCATCTCCTGCTTAATCTCCTCTATAACTTCTGCTGCGGCATCTCCTGTTTCTGTATCTCCTTCTGCATCTCCTGCTACTGCATTTTCTGCTCCTCAGTCTCCTGCTGCTGCATCTCCTGCTCCTGCATCTACTGCTGCATTTCGTGCTGCATCTGTTGCTGCTCTGCTGCTACTTCATCTCCTGCTAAATCTCCTGCTACATATCCTGCTGCTGCACCTCTTAATGCATCTCATGATAATGCTTCATCACTTGCTACTGAGATGCAGCAACATGAGATGCAGCTGCAGCATCAAATTAAGTACCAGCAGATGAGGCAGAGGGAGATGCAGCAGTAGGAAATGTAGCAGTCGATACAGAAGACGGAGATGCAGCAGCAGGACATGCATCAGCAGGAGGAGATGCACCAAGGGATACAGCAGCAGGAGGTGTATTAGCAGTAGGTAGCAGGGGATTCAGTAGGAGGTGATGCAACAGCAGATGCAGCAGAAGTAAATTCAGCAGCAGAAGATGTAGCAGGATATGCAGCAGCAGATCAGGAGATGAAGCAGCAGGAGAAGCAGCAGGAGGTGATTCAGCAGGAGATGCATCAAAAGATGCAGCAGCAGGAGATGCATCCAGAGATGCAGCATCAGGCCATGCAGCATTAGGAGATGCAGCAGGGGATTCAATAGCAGGTGGTGCAGCAGGAGATGCAGCAGGAGATGAAGCAGTAGGAGATGCCCCAAAGGATACAGCAGCAGGAGGTGCAGCAGGAGATGCAGCAGCAGGAGATACAGCAGGGGGAGATGCAGCAGGAGGAGATGCAACAGGAGATGTATATTCACAAGGAGATGCATCAGGAGATGTAGCAGGACATGTAGCAACATGAGATGCCACAGCAGATTCAGGAGGAGACTCAGCAGAAGGAGATGCAAGAGCAGGAGATGCAGCCGCAGCAGATCCAGCAGCAGATTCAGCAGGAAATTCAGCAGGAATTTCTGCAGCAGCATAAGCAGCAGGAGATGCAGCAGCAGGATATGTAGCAGGAGATTTAGCAGAAGATGAAGTAGCAGCAGAGCAGGAGATTAAGCAGGAGATGCAGCGGGAGGAGATGCAGCTGGAGATAGAGAAGCAAGAGATGCAGCAGGAGATGCAGCCGCAGGAGATGCAGCAGGAGATCCATCTGCAGGTGATGCAGAAGGAGATGAAGGAGGTGATGCTCAAGGAGATGCTCAAGGAGATGCAGTAGGAGATGCAGAAAGAGATGAAGCAGCAGGATATGCAGCAGAAGATGACGCAGGAGATGCTTCAATAGAAGGTGCAACATGAGATAGAGCAAGAGATGCAGCTGGAGATTCAGCAGCAGGAGATGCAGCAGGAATTCAGGAAGGGATTCAGTAGCAAGTGATGCAGCAGCAGATGCAGCAGCAGATGCAGGAGATTCAGCAGCAGGAGATGCACCAGGAGATGCAGCAAGAGGAGATGAAGCAGATTATTCAGCTGCAGGAGATGAAGCAGCAGGAGATGCAACAGCAGAAGATGCAACAGCAGATGTAGCAGCATGATATGAAGCAGGAGATGAAGCAAGAGCTTTAGCAGGAGATACAGCAGCAGAAGATTCAGGAGCAGGAGATGAAGAAGCAGGAGTTGCAGCAACAGGAGCTGCAGAAGCAGATGCAGAAGTAGGAGGTGCTGCAACAGGAGTTTCCACAGCAGATTCAACAGCAGATCCAGAAGGAGATGCAGCATCAAGAGATGCAGCAGCAGCTTCATCAATAGATGCATATTCATCAGGAGATGCAGCAGGAAGAGATGCTTCAGCAGGTACCGCTTCATGAGATGTAGCACGAGATACAGAAGGAGATGCTGTAGGAGGAGAGGCAGGAGTAGATGATGCAGCAGACGCAGTAGCATGAGATGCAAAAGCCGAAGTTGCAGCCGTAGATTCTGCAGCAGGAGATACAGCCGCAGGAGATGAGCAGCAGATTCGGCAGGAGACTCTGCAGCAGGAGATGAAGCAGCAGGATCTGCAGAGAAAAAGATGCAGGAGGCAGGAGATGCAGGAGGAGATGAAGCAGCATAATTGGCCGAGAAGAAGATGCAGCAGCAGGAGATGCAGCAGGAGATGGAACAGCAGATGCTTAAGCAGGAGATGCAGCAGCAGAAGATACAGCAGTACATGAAGCAGCAGATGCACAAGAAAACAGAGCAGGAGATGCAGCAGGATAAGATGCAGTACCAGCAGATGCAGTAGGAGATGCAGCATCTGGAGCTGAAGCAATAGAAAATGCTGGAGAAGATGCAGCAGCAGATGCCTCAGGAGAAGCAGGAGTAGGAGAGGCAGAAGCAGGAGATGTAGCAGCAAGACATGCAAAAGGATATGCAGAAGCAGGAGGTGCAGCAGCAGGAGATGCAGGGAATGCATCAGCAGATGCAGGAGGAGATTTAGCATGAGAAGAGGCAGCAGCAGGAGAGGCAGCAGCAGGAGATGCAGCAGTAGGAGATGCAGCATGAGATGCAGCAGCAAAAATGCAGCAGGAGCTGCATGAGCAGCAGATGCAGCAGTAGATTCAGCAGAAGACACAGCAGAAGGCGATGCAGCAGCTGGAGATGAAGAAGAAGATGCAGCAGCAGGAGATGTAGTAGGAGATGCAGCAGGAGATAGGATGTTACACACTGCAGCAGGAGATGCCGTAGCAGGGTAGGCATATTCAGCAGGAGATGCAGCAGCAGGAGATATAGTAGGAGATGCAGCAGGAGATAGAACGTTAGACACTGCAGCAGGAGATGTAGTAGGAGGTGCAGCAGGAGATAGAACGTTTGAGACTGCAGCAGGAGATGCAGCAGGGTAGGCATATTCAGCAGGAGATGCAGCAAGAGGTGCAGTAGAAGGATATGCATCAGGAGATGCCGCAGTAGGTGCAGCAGGAGGAGGTGCAGCAGCAGATGTATCAGGAGGAGATGCAGCAGCAGGAGACGTAGCAGGAGGTTATGAAGCATGAGATGCAGCATGTGAAATGCAGCAGGAAGTGCAGGAGGAGATTCATTAGCAGGAGGTTCATCAGGAGATGCAGCAGGAGTTTCAGAAGCAGGAGTTGCAGCAGCAGGAGATGCAGCACCAAGAAATGTAGCAGGAGATGCAGGAGGAGTTGCAGCCACAGGAAATGCAGCAGCAGGAGATGCAGCATGAGATGCAGCAACATGAGATGCAGCTGCAGATGCAGCATCAAATTAAGTACCAGCAGATGAGGCAGAGGGAGATGCAGCAGTAGGAAATGTAGCAGTCGATACAGAAGACGGAGATGCAGCACCAGGACATGCATCAGGAGGAGATGCAGGAGGAGATGCACCAAGGGATACATCAGTAGTAGATACATCAGGGGATGCAGCAGCAGGAGATTCCGCAGCAGTAGATGGAGATTCAGCAGGAGATTCAGAAGCAGGAGATGCTGCAGCAGATTCACAGTAGGACATGCAGGAGCAGGAGATGCAGCAGTAGATGAATCAGAAGAAGGTGTAGCAGCAAATGCAGCTGATGCAGCAGGAGATGCTGCAACAGATGCTGCAGGAGGAGACACAGCCGGAGGTGATGCAGCAGGTAATAGAGCAGCAGAAGATGCAGAAGCAGGAGATGCAGAAAGAGATTCAGCAGCAGGAGATGAAGAATCGGGAAATGCAGCAGTATATACAAAAGCAGGCTATGCAGTAGCAGGAGATGCAGCAGGGGATGCAGCAGCAGATGCCACAGGAGATGCAACGATAGGAGATTGCAGAAACAGATGAAGCAGTAGATGCAGATTCAGGAGATGCATCAGGAAGAGATGCTTCAGATGATACAGCATCAGGAGATGCAGCAGGAGATTAAGCAGGATTTGCAGTAGGAGGAGAGGCAGGAGGAGATGATGCAAGAGACGCAGCAGTAGGAGATGCAGAAGCAGAAGATGCAGCAGGAGATGCAGAAGGAGAAGATGAAGCAGGAAATGCAGCAGCAGCAGCTTCCGCAGCAAGAGATGCAGAGAAAGGAGATGAAGCAGTAGGAGATGCTGTAAGAGATGCAACAACAGGGGATGTAGCAGCAGGAGACTGAGCAGGTTATGCAGCAGCAGATGCAGCAGGAGGAGATGCAGAAGGAGGAGATGCAGCAGCAGCAGATGCAACATCAGAAGGAGATGCAGCAACAGGAAATGCAGCAGGAGATTAAGCAGCAAATGCAGAAGCGGCAGATACATCAGGTGGAGATGCAGCAGCAGATGCAGCAGTAGATGCAGGTTCAGCAGGAGATTCAGAAGCAGGAGATGCTGCAGCAGATTCACAGGAGGAGAGGCATCAGCAGGAGATACAGCAGGAAATGCAGCAGCAGTGGATGTAGTAGCAGGAGATGCAGAAAGAGATGCAGCAGCAGGAGATGCAGATAGGGAGGATGCATCAGGAGATGCAGCAGCAGGAGATGCCGCAGGAAGTGCAGCAGCAGTGGATGTAGTAGCAGGAGATGCAGAAGGAGATGCAGCAGCAGGAGATGCAGACAGGGAGGATGCATCAGGAGATGCAGCAGCAGGAGATGCAGCAGGAAATGCAGCAGCAGTGGATGTAGTAGCAGGAGATGCAGCAGCATCATATGCAGTAGGAGACGAAGAAGCAGGAGATGCTACAGGAGATTAATCACGAGATGAGAAACGAAAAGATGCAACAGCAGGAGATGCAGAGTAGTAGATGAAGAGAAGAAGATGCAGCAGAAGGAAATACAGCGGGTGATTCAGCCGCAGTAAATGCAGCAAGAGAGAAAGCAGAAGCAGATGCAGCAGCAGAAGATGCAACAGCAGATTCAGCAGCAGGAGAGCTATCAAGAGATGCAGCAGTAGATGAAGCAGCAGCAGATACAGCAGCAAATTCAGCAGGTGCAGCAGTAGTAGATTCAGAAAGAGCTGCAGCAGGAAATGCAGGTGGAGATGCATCCGCAGTTGATGCAGAAGGAGATGCAGCAGGTGATGCTCAAGGAGATGCAGCAGGAGATGCAGAACGAGATGAAGCAGCAGGATATACAGCAGAAGGAGATGACACCAGAGATGTTTCATTAGAAGGTGCAACATGAGAGCAGGAGATGCAGCAGCAGACGAAGCAGAAGGAGATGCAGAAACAGGAGAGGCAGCAGAAGGACATGGAGCAAGAATCCTGATGCATCTTCTGCTTCATCTGCTGCTGCATCTCCTTCTGCTGTATCTCCTGCTGAATATGCTGCTGCATATCTTGCCACATTTCCTACTGCTGCAAGAAGATGCATCAGGAAATGCATCAGCAGATGCAGCAGCAGGAGATCCAGCAAGAGAGCAGCATCATTAGATGAATCCGCAGATGCATCAGACGGATATGGAGCTAGAGATGCAGCAGCAGGAGTTAGAGCAGCAGATGATGCAGCAGGAGATGCAGGAGGAGATCCACCAGCAGGAGATGCAGAAGCAGGAGATATAGCAGGAGATGCAGCAGTAAATGCATCAGCAGCAGACGATTCAGCAGCAGATGCTGGAAATTCAGCAGCAGGAGATGCAGCAGGAGGAGATACAGAGGGAGGTGCAAAAGGAGATGGAGCATCTGGTGCAGCAGTAGATGAATCAGTAGCAGATGCATCAGCAGATGAAAAAGATGCAGCAGCAGGAGATGCAGGAGGAGATGCAGCAGCAGGAGGTGCATCAGCATGAGGTGCAGCAACAGGGGAAGTAGTAGCAGGAGATGCTGAGAAGAAGATGCTGAGAATGAGAAGCAGCAGAAGGCGATGCAGCAGGAGATGCTGCAGTATGTGAAGCAGCAGCAGATGCAGGAGCAAATGCTGCAGATGCAGCAGTTAGAGATTCAGCAGGAGATGCAGGAGGAAGAGATGCAGCAGGAAATGCGGAAGATGCAGCAGGAAGTGATGCATAAGGAGAAGAATCAGGAGAAGGTTCATCAGCAGGAGATGGAGAAGGAGATGCAGCCGCAAGAGATGTAGCAGGAGATGCAGCAGCAGAGATGCAGCAGGATATGCAGCAGGAGATTGAGGAAGTGGAGATACACCAGGATATGAAGAAGTAGGAGATGCAGCAGCAGAATAAGCAGGAGTAGATGCAGCAGCAAGATGTTCGGCAGAAGGAGATGAAGCAGGAGATGCAGCAGGAGGAGACATAGAAGCACACGAGGCAGCAGTAAATGAGAAGAAGGATATGCAGCAGCAGGAGATGAATCAAGAGTTTCAGCAGTACATGAAGCAGCAGCAGATGCAGCAGAAGTTGAAGCAGGAAGTTCATCAGGACTTGCAGCAGGAGATGTTGCAGCAGAGGATGCTGCAGGAGATGCAGTAGTAGGAGATTCAGCTGCAGGAGATGAAGCAGCAGGAGAGGCGGCAGGAGATGCAGCAGAAGATGTAGCAGGAGATGCATCAAGAGATGCACCAGGAGGAGATGCATGAGGAGAAGCAGCAGAAGGAGAGGCAGCAGTGGATGCAGCAGCAGATGCATGAGCAGCAGATGCAACAGCAGGGGATGCAGTAGCAGATGAAAGAAGAGATGCAGAGTTAGCATGAGATGCTGTAGTTGAATATGCTGCATAAGATGCAGCGGCAGGATATGAAGGAGCAGGAAATGCCATAGGAGATGCAGCAGCAGGAGTTACACCAGAAGTATATGCAGCAGAAGATGCAGAAGCAGGAAATGTATCAGCAAGAGATAGAGCAGCAGAATATGCATCAGGAAATGAAGCAGGATATGCAGCAGTAGGAGATGCAGCAGAAGATGCTGCAACAGACACCGCAGCAGGGGATGCAGAAGAAGGAGATGAAGGAGGAGTTGCAGCAGTAGATGCAAGAGATGTAGCAGTAGATGCAGCAGCAGATGCAGTAGCAGGAGATCCATCCCAATACTAAGGAACCAGGAGCAGGAACTGAGGGCTAAGAAACGGGTTAATGAATGGCTTAGGGACTGGTGTGAGAAGAGGGGCTTTGGGTTCTTTAATCATGGGGAGGCCCACGCACCCCCAGGCTTTCTTACCAGGGATGGGACACGCCTGTCTGATAGGGGGACAAAAGCCCTCACCAAAAACCTAGTTAAGCTCATAAATCGAGCTTTAAACTAGATGTGAGGGGGGAGGGGATGGAGGCCAGGCAGGATGGGAGTGAGTCTGGAGGTGACACTTCAGTGGCAAAGGGGTGGTGTGCTGGCAACACCTGCCGGTATATCACCACTAAGCAAGAGGGGGTGAGTGCAGCTGAGGATGGTAGGCAGCAAACTGGCACTGTGGCCTTAGTTAAGTCAAGGACCGCTCAGTTGGGGAGGAGCCCTATTGCGAAGGCTGAAGCTACGCCTGCCCAGCTGAAGTGCATTTACACCAATGCACGCAGCATGGGAAATAAGAAGGAGAAGCTGGAAGCTGTGGTAGGGCAGGGAGACTACGATGTCGTTGCCATTGCGGAGACGTGGTGGGATGACTCGTACAACTGGAGCGTACCCATGGTGGGGTATAAACTCTTCAGGAAGGACAGGAAGGGCAGAAGAGGAGGTGGGGTAGCCCTCTATGTTAGAGAGGGCTTTGATACCCTCGAGCTGGACTACGGTCAGGATGGGACTGAGTGCCTGTGGGTGAAAATCAGAGGAGTCCATGGGCAGGAAGGGATTGTGATGGGAGTCTGCTATAGACCACCCAGCCAAGAAGAAGCAGCTGATGAGCTCTTCTACAAACAACTGAGTGTAGTCTCAAAATCACTACCTCTAGTCCTTGTGGGAGACTTCAATTTCCCAGATATAGGCTGGGAGTATAATACAGCAGAAAGGAAGCAGTCCCAGAGGTTCCTGGAGTGTCTGGAAGACAACTTCCTCACACAGCTGGTGAGCGAACCGACAAGGGACGGTGCCCTCCTGGACCTGCTGTTGGTGAACAGAGAAGGACTGGTGGGGGATGTGAAGGTTGGAGGACGCTTGGGACAAAGCGATCATGAGATGATGAGAGTTCTCAGTGCAGGGTAAAATGAAGAAGGAGGTTAGCAGAACAGTTGCCCTCAACTTTCAGAGAGCAGACTTTGGGCTGTTCAGAAGGCTGGTCGGAAAAGTCCCGTGGGAGGCGCTCCTTGAAGGCAAAGGTGTCCATGAGGGTTGGGCGCTCTTCAAGAAGGAACTCCTAGCAGCTCAGGAGAAAGCCGTCCCCATGTTCCGGAAAAGTAGCCAGATGGGTAAGAAACCAGCGTGGTTGAGTAGGGAGGTCCTAAGAGACATCAATAGGAAGAGGAGGGCCTACGACCTCTGGAGGAAGGGGCAGGCATCCCGGGTGGACTATAGGGAGGAAGTGAGAATGTGCAGGGAAAAAATCAGGAGGGCTAAGGCCCAACTAGAAATGCGATTGGCCATGACTGTGAAAGACAACAAAAAGTCTTTCTACAAATACGTCAACAGCAAAAGGAGGGCTAGGGAGAATCTACAGTCCCTAGTAGATGCAGAGGGAAAAACAGTAACAGGGGACGAAGACAAGGCTGAAGTGCTCAATGCCTACTTTGCCTCAGTCTTTAACTGTAAGGAAAATTGTTCCCTCTGTGCACAACCCCAAGGGTTGGAAGAGAAGAATGAGATTCCCAAGGTCCAAGAGGAGGTGGTTAGAGACTTGCTTGCCCAGCTAGATGCCCACAAGTCTATGGGGCCGGATGGAGTCCACCCAAGAGTTTTGAGGGAACTGGCGGATGTGCTGGCCAAACCCCTTTCCATCATCTTCCAGCAGTCCTGGATGACTGGGGAGGTTCCGCTGGACTGGAGGCTGGCTGATGTCGTGCCCATCTATAAGAAGGGGTGCAGGGAGGATCCGGGGAACTACAGGCCTGTCAGCCTGACCTCGGTACCGGGGAAAGTGATGGAGCGGGTGATCTTGAGTGTGATCATGAAGCACTTGCAAGAGAACCGGGTGATCAGGCCCAGTCAACACGGGTTCATGAAAGGCAGGTCTTGCCAGACTAATCTGATCACCTTCTATGACCAAGTGACTAAACTCTTGGACGAGGGAAAGGCTGTGGATGTGGTCTTCCTGGACTTCAGTAAAGCCTTTGATACAGTTTCTCACAGCATTCTGCTTCGGAAACTGTCGGCCTCTGGCCTGGATGGGCGCACACTCTCCTGGGTGAAAAACTGGTTGAATGACCGGCCCAGAGGGTGGTGGTAAATGGAGTTAAATCCAGCTGGAGGCCAGTGACAAGTGGGGTTCCCCAGGGCTCAGTCCTGGGTCCAGTCCTGTTTAAGGTCTTTATCAACGACCTGCATGAAGGCATTGAGTCCTCCCTTAGCAAGTTTGCAGATGACACCAAGCTGGGAGGAAGTGTCGATCTGCTGGAGGGTCGGGAGGCTCTGCAAAGGGATCTGAACAGGCTGGACTGCTGGGCTGAGACCAACGGCATGAGGTTTAACAAGGCCAAATGCCGGGTCCTGCACTTGGGGCACAACAACCCTAAGCAGAGGTACAGACTAGGAGAAGCCTGGCTGGAAAGCTGCCAGGAGGAGAAGGACCTGGGAGTGTTGGTTGACAACCGACTGAACATGAGCCAGCAGTGTGCCCAGGTGGCCAAAAAGGCCAATGGCATCCTGGCTTGTATCAGGAACGGCATGACCAGCAGGTCCAGGGAGGTTATTCTCCCCCTGTACTCGGCACTGGTGAGACCGCACCTCGAGTACTGTGTTCAGTTCTGGGCCCCTCACCACAAGAAGGATGCTGAGGCTCTGGAGCGAGTCCAGAGAAGGGCAACAAAGCTGGTGAAGGGGCTGGAGAACAAATCTTACGAGGAGCGGCTAAGAGAGCTGGGGTTGTTTAACCTGGAGAAGAGGAGGCTGAGGGGAGACCTTATTACTCTCTCCAACTCCCTGAAGGGAGGTTGTGGAGAGGAGGGAGCTGGCCTCTTCTCCCAAGTGACAGGGGACAGGACGAGAGGGAATGGCCTCAAGCTCTGCCAGGGGAGATTTAGGCTTGAGATTAGGAAGAAGTTCTTCACAGAGAGGGTGGTTAGGCATTGGAACGGTCTGCCCAGGGAGGTTGTTGAGTCACCGTCCCTGGAGGTGTTTAAGGTTAGGGTAGATGAGGTGCTTAGGAGCATGATTTAGGGAATGGTGGGAATGGTTGGACTCGACGATCCAGTGGGTCTCTTCCAACCTGGTCATTCTGTGATTCTGTGATTCTGTGAGATGCAGCAGCTGGAGATTCAGCAGCAGATGCAGCAGGAGATGTAGCAGGAGGGGATGCACCATGAGATTCAGCAGCAGGAGATGCCGCAGGAGATGACTCAGCAGGAGAGGCAGAGGAGATGAAGCAGGTGATTTAGAAGGAGATGCATCAAGACATGCATCAGGAAGAGAGGCAGCAGAAGGAGATGCAGCAGTAGATGTAGCAGCAGATGCAGGAGCAGCAGACGCAACAGCAAGAGATGCCGCAGCTAATGAAAGAGGAGATGCAGATTCATCAGGGGATGCAGCAGCTGGGGATGCCACAGGAGATGTACCAGCAGGAGATGCAGAAGCAGGAGATGCAGCAGGATGTGCAGTAGCAAGAAGTGCAGCAGGAGATGCAGCAGTAAGAGATGTAGCAGGAATTGTAGAAGCATTAGGTGCAGCCGGAGATGAAGAAGCAGGAAATGTAGAAGCAGTAGGTGCAGCCGGAGATGAAGAAGCAGGAGAGGAAGCAGCAGGAGATGCAGCTGGAGGTGCAGCAGCAGGAGATCCATCATTAGGAGATTCAGCAGGAGGTGCAAATTCAGAAGGAGATGCAGCATCAGCAGATGTAGCAAGAGGTGCAGCAGCAGAAGATGCATTTTGAATAAAGGAGATGCAGCTGGAGGAGATGCAGCAGCCCCAGATGCAGCAGGAGATGCAGAAACAAGAGATGCAACAACTCCAGGTGCAGCAGGAGATGCAGAAACAGGAGATGCAGCAGCAGGTTATACAGGAGGAAATGCAGCAGGAGGTAAAGCAGCAGCAGATACTACATGAGATGCAGCATGAGGAGATGAAGCAGCAGAAGAAGCAGCAGGAGAAGCAGCAGGAGATGAAGAAGCAGGAGATGCAGGAGCAAGAGATGCAGAAGCACATGCAGCAGGAATTGCAGCAGAAGGAGATGCAGCAGGAGGAGGTGCAGCAGTCAGTGTTGCAGCAAGAGACGCAGCAGCAGGAAATGCAGCAGCAGGTGCATGAGCAGGGGATGCAGCAGGAGATGTAGCAGCAGGAGATACAGCAGCAGGAGATGAAGCAGCAGAAGCAGCAGCAGGAGATCAGTAGGGCATCAAGTAGCAGGAGATGCAGCAGCAGGAATTTTAGCAGGAGATGCAGCAGTACATCTCCTGCTGCATATCCTGCTGTTGTATCTCCTGCTGATGCATCTTTTGCTGCATCTCCTACTGCTGCAAGTCCTGCTTCTGTATCTAATGCTGCTACATTTCCTGCTGAATCTGCTGCAGAATCTGCTGTGGCATCTACTGCTACTGCACGTCCTGTTGCTGCATCTCCTGCTGCATATCTTTTTGCTGCAACCATGCTGCTGAATCTGCTGCTGCATCTCCTGCTGCATCTGCTGCTGCATCTGCTGCATCTCCTGGCGCATATGCTGCTGCTGCATCTCCTGCTGCTGCTGCATCCTTTATTCTGCATCTTCTCTTCATCTGCTGCTGAATCTCCTGCTGTATCTGCTGTTGCTACATCTCATGCTGCATCTGCTGCTAATGCATCTCCTGCTGCATCAGCTCCTTCTGCATGTCCAGCTGCTGCATAACCTGCTGCATCTAATTTGGCTGCATCTCCTGGTGCATCCCCTTCTGCTATATCTCCCACTACATCTCATGATTCTGTATCTCCTGCTGTGGCAATTCCTGGTGCTGCATTTCCTGTCGCATATGCTTTTTCTACATTTCCTGCTGCTGCACCTCCTGCTGCTGCATCTCCTGCTGAATGTGCATCTCCTGCTGCATCTGCTGCTGCATTGCCTGCTGCTGATTCTCCTGCTGTATCCCCTGCTGCTGCATCTCCTGCTGAAGAATTTCCTGCATAATCTGGTGCTGAATCTGCTGCTGCATCTGCTCCGGCTGCATCTCCTTTTCAATATGCATCTCCTGCTCTTGCAGCTCCTTCTGCTGTATCTCTTACTGAATCTCCTGCGGCATCTCATGCTGATACATATCCTGCTGCATCTCCTTTTCAATATGCATCTCCTGCTGCATCTCTTCCTGCTGCACCTGCTGTGGCATCTCCTGCTGCATCTCCTGCAGCTGAAATCTTCATGCTACATCTCCTGCTGCATTTCCTGCTGCATCTCCTGCTGCTGCATGTCCTACTGCTGCATCTCCTCCTACTGCATCTCCTGCTGCATCTCCTCCTGAATCACATGGTGCCTCTCCTGCTGCTGCAGCCTCAGCTTCTACATATCGTATTGCATCTCCTGCTGCTAAACCTCCTGATTCTGCTTCTCCTTCTCCTTCATCCAAGGATACATCTGCTGCCGCATCTCCTGCTGCATTTTCTACTACTTCATCTCCTGATGCCGCATCTCCTGCTGCATTTTCGTGTGCATCAGCTGCTTCATGTACTGCTGCATCATTTCCTTCTTCATCTCATGCGATACGTCTGCTGTTGCATCTCCTGCTGCAGAATCTCCTGCTGCAGAATCTCCTGCTGCAGAATCTCCTGCTGCATCTGCTGCTGCCACATGTCCTGCTGTATCTCCTGCTTCATCTCACCTGCATCTTCTGCTACTGAATCCACTGCTGCTGCGTCCCCTTCTTCTGACTCTCCTGCTGCATCTCCTGCGGCATCTCCTGCTTCTGCATCTCCTGCTGCTGCAACTGATAGTGCTGCATCTCGTAAGGAATATTCCACTTCTACATCTCCTGCTGCTGCGTTTGCTGCATCATCTACTCCTGCCTATCCTACTATAGCATCTCCTTCTGAATCTCCTGATGACGCATCTCCTGAAGCTGTACCTTCTGAAGCATCTCTTCCTGCTGCATCTCTTGCTGAATATGCATCTATTGCTGCATCTGCTTCTGCATCTCCTGCTGCTGCATCTCCTGCTTCATCTTCCCTTGCTGCATCTCCTGCTTCATCTTCTCTTGCTGCATTTCCTGCTTCTGCATGTCATCCTGCATCTCCTGGTGCTCCATCTGCTACTACCTGTCCTGCTGATGCATCTCCTGCTGCATCTACTACTGCTGAATCTTCTGCTGCTGCATACACTGCTGCATCTCCTGCTGCTGCATCTGCTGTTGCATTGCCCGATGCATCTCCTGCTTATTCATGTCATGCTGCTGTACCTCCTAAAGCATTTCCTGCTGCCTAATCTCCTGATGCCGCATCTCTTGCTTTTTCTCTTGCTGCTGCATATCCTGATATATCTCCTGCTGCATCTCCTCCTACTGAATCCCCTCCTGCATTCCTACTGCATCTCCTGATGCTGCGTCTTCTGATGCTGCATCTCCTGATGCTGCATTTCCTACATCTACTGCTACATCATTCGCTATGTCTCTTACTGCGCTATCTTCTCCTTCTGGATCTGTTCCTGCATTTCTTACTGTTGCATCTTCTGCTGAACCTCCTGCTGCTGCATCTCCATCTGCAACTACCTCTGATGCATCAACGGATTCATCTCATGATGTAGCTGTCCTGCTTCATCTCCTGCTTCTGGATCTCCTGCTGGTGCATACCCTGCGGCATCTAATGCTGCTTTATGCCCTACGTCATCTCCTGCTGATTCATCTCCTGCTTCTGCATCACCTACTGCTGCATCTGCTGCTGCATCTACTACTGCATCTCCTTCTGCTTCCTCTCCTCCTGCACCTCCTCCTGCTGCATCTCTTTATGCATATCCTGTTTCATCTCCTGCTGCTGCATATCCTTCTTCTGCATCTACTGCTGCTTCGTCTGCTTCTGAATCTCCTGCTACATTTCTTGCTCTTGCATCTCCTACTGCATCTCCTGCTGCTTCTTCTCCTGCTCTTGCATCTCCTTCTACTGTATCTCCTACTGAATCTCCTGTGGCATCTCATGCTGATACATATCCTGCTGCATCTCCTGCTGCATCCCCTGCTACTGCATCTTCTGCTGCATGTCTTGCAGCTACATATCTTCTTGCTACATCTCCTGCTGCATCTGCTGGTGCATCTCCTGCTGCTGCATGTCCTACTGCTACATCTCTTCCCGCTGCATCTCCTGCTGCATCTCCTGCTGCTGCAGCTTCAACTTCTACATATCGTATTGCATCTCCTGCTGCTAAACGTCCTGATTCTGCACCTCCTTCTCTTTCATCCAAGGATATATCTGCTGCCGCATCTCCTGCTGCATCTTCTACTACTTCATCTCCTGATGCCGCATCTCCTGCTGCATTTTCGTGTGCATCAGCTGCTTCATGTACTGCTATATCATTTCCTGTGATGCGTCTGCTGTTGCATCTCCTGCTGCAGAATCTCCTGCTGCATCTGCTGCTGTTGCATGTCCTGCCGCATCACCTGCTTCATCTCACCTGCATCTTCTGCTACTGAATCCACTGCTGCTGCATGTCCTGCGGCATCTCCTGCCTCTGCATCTCCTGTGGCATCTCCTGCTTCTGCATCTCCTGCTGCTACAACTAATAGTGCTGCATCTCCTAAGGAATATTCCCGCTTCTACATCTCCTGCTGCTGCGTTTGCTGCATCATCTACTCCTGCCTATCCTACTATAGCATCTCCTTCTGAATCTCCTGATGACGCATCTCCTGAAGCTGTACCTTCTGAAGCATCTCTTCCTGCTGCATCTCTTGCTGAATATGCATCTATTGCTGCATCTGCTGTTGAATCTGCTGTTGCATCTCCGGCTGCTGCAGCTCTTACTGCTCTATCTGCTGCTGCATCTCCTACTGGTGAATCTCCTGCTGCATCCCCTACTGCTGCATCTGCTGCTTCATCCCCTTCTGCTGCACATCCTGCTGTAGGCCTTGCAACTGCATCTCCTGCTGCTGCATCTCCTGCTGCAGAATCTCCTGCTTCTTCATTTCAAGCTCCTGAATCTCCTTCTGCTGCATCTCTTGCTGCTGTATCTCCTGCTGCTGCCTCTCCTGCTGCATTTCCTGCTTCATCTGCTGCTTCATCTCCTGCTGCTGTATATCCTTCTACATTCCCTCCTGCTACATGTTTTGCAGTATCTCCTTCTGCTGTTCCTCATGCTGCTGAATCTGCTGAAGATTCTCTTCCTACTCCATCTCCTGCTAAATTTGCATTTCCTCTTGCATCTGCTTCTGCATCTCCTGCTGCTGCATCTCCTGCTGCATCTCTTGCTGCTGCATCTGTTACTGCATATCCTGTTGCTGCATCTCCTGCTGTCTCTCTTGCTGCTCATCTGCTGAAGATTCTCCTGCTGCTGCATCTCCTTCTGAATCTGCATCGCCTGTTTCATCTGCTGCTGCATCTCCTGCTGAATCTCCTTCTGCTGCATCTCCTCCTGCGGCACCTCTTCCTGTATCTCCTGTTTCATTTCCTGCTGAATCTGCCGCTGCATCTCTTGCTGCTGCATCGCCTGTTTCAGCTCCTCTTGCTGCTGCATCGCCTGCTGCAGCTCCTCTTGCTGGATCTCCTGATGCTGCATCTCCTGCTGATACATCTCCTGTATCTGCTGCTGCATCTGCTGCTGCATCTCCTGCTACTTCTCTTGCTTCTGTATCTCATGCTGCTGGATATCCTCCTGCATCTCCTGCTGCTGCATCTCCTGCTGCTGCAACTCCTTCTGCTGCATCTCCTGCTCCATTTCTTTTTGATACAGCTGCAGAACCGTTTCATGATGCTTCTCTCTTCCTGGCTCTCCTGCTGCTGAATCTTCTGCTGCTGCAATCTCTGCTGCATCTACTTCTACTGAATACCCTACATCATCTTCTTCTGCTGCATCTGCTGCTGCATCTGCTGTTGCTGCTTCTTCTGCTGCTGCATCTAATGCTACATCACCTGTACAATCTCCTGCTGCTACATCTCCTGCTTCTTCATCTCCTGCTGCTGTGTCTGAGGCTACATCTCCTGAGGAATCTCCTGATGCTTCATCTCCTACTGCATCTGCTCAGCTGCATCTGCTGCTTCATCTCCTGCTGTAATCCCTGCTTCTGCATCTCCTGCTACTGCATTCCCTGCTTCATCACCAGCTGCTGCATCTCCTGCTGCTCCCGCTCCTCCTGAATCTGCTGGTGAATTCTATTTTCATATGCTGTGGCTTCATCTCCTGCTGCTGCATCTGCTGCTGCTGCATTTCCTGCTGAATCTACTCCTGCTGAATCTGCTGCTGCATTTGCTGCAGCTGCATCTCCTGCTGATGCCTCTTCTGCCGCAACTCCTGCTACATCTCCTGCTGCTGCATCTCCTTCTGCTGCATCTCCTACTGCTACAACTCCTGCTGCTGCATGTCCTGCTGCTGCATCTCCTTCTGTGGCATCTCCTGCTGCTGCACCTCCTGCTTTTGCAACTCCTGCAGAATATGCTGTTGAATCTGCTTCTGCATCTGCTGCGACTGCATGTCCTGCTGCTGCAGCTCCTACTGCTGCATCGTCTGCTGCATTCCTTGCTGCATCTCTTCCTGCTTCTCCTCTTCCATCTCCTGCTGCTTCATCCCCTCCTCCTGCATCTCCTAATGCTACATCTCTTGCTGTATCTCCTGTTACTGAAAATCTTGCTACATCTGCTGCTGCATCTCTTGATGCATCTTCTGCTTCATCTTCTGCTGCTGTATCTCCTGCTGAATATGCTGCTGCATATCCTGCCACATTTCCTACAGCTGCATCGCCTGCTGCTGCATCTCCTTCTGCTGCATCTGGTGAAGATGCTCTTATTCCTGAATCTCCTGCTGAATATCCTGATGATGCAAATACAGGAGATACAGCAAGAGGAGATGCAGCCGGAGGAGATGCAGAAGTAGATGCAGCAGGAGATGCAGCAGGATACGCGGAAAGCTATGCAGTAGCAGGTGATGTAACAGCAGGAGATGCAGGAGCAAAAAATGCAGCAGGAGATGGTACTGGATATGCAATAGTAAAAGATGCAGCAGCAGATGCACCAGCTGGACATGCAGCAGGAGATGCTGTAGGCTCTGAAATTTGGAAGTGACGCTTTAATAGCCATTCTGATGTGACAGAACACAAGTCTACACTGAAAGTTCTACACGTATTGCTTTGCAGTAGGAAAGCTATAAGAGAAAAGATTCAGCAACAGCAGCATTCCGTGCTAGCATCTTCCATGTGGGAATTACTCACTTTTCCTAAAGAGCCTTCATAGGTGCAGTTAGGTCACAATTCCCTAATCTATATTAAAGTTCTCTTAGTCGTGCTTCGCAGCTTGCAGTGAAAGCGCTTCCAAAGGAGACTCTAACGAGAGCCAGTATTTGATCGTAGCAGCTTCTCAGAGATACTTGTTCTGAACTACTTGAAATTTGGAAGGGACGCTTCAATAGCCGTTCTGATGTTACAGTACACAGACTGAAAGTTCTACATGTCTTGATTGGCAGTGAAAGCGCTCTAAGGGAACACTTTCAGAACCTGCATCATTCCATGCTAGCATCTTCCCTTCGGGAGTTACTCACTTTTCCTAAAGCTCCTTCCTAGGCGAAGTTAAGTCACAATTCAGTACCCTACACTAAAACGGTCCATAAGTCTTGCTTAGCCGCTTGCAGCGAAAGTGCTTCCAAAGAAGACTCAACCTAAAGCCAGCATTTGATGGTAGCAGCTTCCCTGCGTTACTTGTTCGGAACAATCTGATAATATTGAAGTGACGCTTTAATAACAATTCTGATGTTACAGTGCACAAGCCTAGACTGAAATTTCTACAAGTCTTGCTTTGCAGTGAAAGCGCTCTAAGGGAGGACATTCACAAGTAGATATTATTCCATGCTAGCATCTTCCCTGCGGGCGTAATTCAATTTTCCTAAAGCGGCTTAATAGACGCAGTTAAGTCGCTATTCAGTACCCTATACTAAAGCGGTCCTTAAGCCGTGCTTTGCTGCTTGCAGTGAAATCTCTCCACAAAAGTCTCTTACAAGAGCCAGCATTTAGTCGTAGCATGCTTCCCTGAGGTGCTCTGAAATGTTGAAGTGACGCTTTAATAGTCCTTCTGATGTTACAGTACACAAGTCTACACTGAAAGCTCTACAAGTCTTGCTTTACAGAAAAAGCGCTCTAAGAGAAGACAAGAGAATAAATTCAGAAGCAGCATCATTCCATGCTAGCATCTTCCCTTCAGGAGTTAGTCACTTTTCCTAAAGAGCCTTCCTAGGCGAAGTAAGTCACAATTCAGTACCCTATACGAAAACGGTCCATAAGAAGTGCTTTGCAGCTTGCAGTGAATGCTCTTTCACAGAAGACTCTTAACGAGAGCCAGCATTTGATCGTAGCATCTTCCCTGTGGTACTTGTGCTGAACGATTTGATATGTTGAAGTGACGCTTTAAGAGCCATTCTGATGTTACAGTACACAAGTGTATACTCAAAGTTCTACAAGTTTTGCTTTGCCGTGAAAACGCTCTAAGAGAAGATATTGTGAAGCATTACCATTCCGTGCTAGCGTCTTGCCTCAGGCAGTTACTCATTTTTCTTAAAGTGCAGTAATTTGTGAAATTAAGTCACAATTCAGTATCCTATACTAAAACTTCCCGTTAGTCGTACTTTGCCGCTTGCAGTGAAAGCGTTCCCAGAGAAGACTCTAACGAGTGTCAGTATTTCCTGGTGGAATGTTACATGCGGCACCTGTGCTGAACGCTCTGAAATTTTGAAGTGACGCCTTGATTACTATTCTGATGTTACAGTGTACAAGCCTAGACTGAAAGTCTTGCTTAGCAGTGAAAACGCTCTAAGAGAAGACATTCAGAAGCAGCAGCATTCCGTGTTAGCATCTTCACTGTTATAGATATTCAATTTTCCTAAAGCGAGTTCTTAGTTGCTAATATATCACTATTCGTTAGCCTATACTTAAAAGCTCTATTAGTCGTGTGTTGCTCCTCTCAGTGAAAGCGCGTCCAGAGAAGATTCTAACGAGAGCCACCATTTGATGCTAGCAGCTTTCCAGGGATATTTGTGCTGAACACTTTAAAATCTTCAAGTGAAGCCTTACGAGCCATGCTGATGTTACAATTCACTGGCCTAGACGGAAAGTTCTATATCTCTTGGTTTGCAGTGAAAGCGCTCTAAGAGAAGACATTCAGAAGCAGAAGTATTCCATGTCAACATCTTCCCTGCTGGAGATACTCACTTTTCCTAAAGCGCCTTATTAGCCGCTATTAAGTCACTATTCATTAGCCAACACGATTACGTTGCGGTAGTCGTGCTCTGCATCTTGCAGAGAAAGCGCTTGCATAGAAGACTCTAACGAAAACCAGCTTTTGATGGTTGCTGCTTTCCTGAGTTAAAGTGAGTCAAGCCCACATGGAAGAGGTAGGGCACGTTCACTGCAAAGCAAGACTTGTAGAACTTTCAGTCTAGGCTTGTGTACTGTAGCATCAGAATGGGTATTAAAGAGTCACTTCAAAAATGAAAATTGTCCAGAACAAGTACGGCAGGGAAGCTGCTACAATCAAATGCTGGCTCTCCTTAGAGTCTTCTCTTATAGCGCTTTTTACTGCAAGCTGTGAAGCACGACTAACACATTTTAGATTAGCGTAATGAATTGTGACTTAACTGCGCCTTTTAACGCGCTTACGGAAAAGTGAGTGTCTCAGGCAGTGCAGATGCTGGCATGAAATTATAACGCTTCTTAAGGTTTTCTCTAATAGCGCTGTTGCTGCAAAAGACCACTTGTAGAATTTTGACTCTAGGCTTGTGAACGGGAACATCAGCATGACTATTAAATCGTCACTTCAAAATCTGAGAACGTTCAGCACAAGTAACTCAGGAAAGCAGCAACCATCAAAAGCTGGCTTTCATTAGGATCTTTTCATGAAGCGCTTTCACTGCCATCTGCAAAGCACGAAAAAGGCAACGTTTTCGAGTAGGCTAGTTCTTAGCGACTTAATAACGCCTAATAATGCGTTTTAGGAAAAGTGAATAGCTCCAGCAGGGAAGATGTTGACATGGAATGATTCCGCTTCTGAATGTCTTCTCTTAGAGCGCTTTCACTGCAAACCAAGAGATATCGAACTTTCCGTCTAGGCCAGTGAATTGTAACATCAGCATGGCTAGTGAGGCTTCACTTGAAGATTTTAAAGTGTTCAGCACAAATACCCCTGGAAAGCTGCTAGCTTCAAATGGTGGCTCTCGTTAGAATCTTCTCTGGACGCGCTTTCACTGAGAGGAGCAACACACGACTAATAGAGCGTTTAAGTATAGGCTAAAGAATAGTGATATAATAGCGACTAAGAACTCGGTTTAGGAAAACTGAATATCTCCCACAGCTAAGACACTAACATGGAATGCTGCTGCTTCTGAATGTCTTCCCTTAGAGCGTTTTCACTGCAAAGCAAGACTTGTAGAACTTTCCGTCTAGGCTTGTACACTGTAACATCAGAATAGTAATCAAGGCGTCACTTCAAAATTTCAGAGCGTTCAGCACAGGTGCCGCATGTAACATTCCACCAGGAAATACTGACACTCGTTAGAGTCTTCTCTGGGAACGCTTTCACTGCAAGCGGCAAAGTACGACTAACGGGAAGTTTTAGTATAGGATACTGAATTGTGACTTAATTTCACAAATTACTGCACTTTAAGAAAAATGAGTAACTGCCTGAGGCAAGACGCTAGCACGGAATGGTAATGCTTCACAATATCTTCTCTTAGAGCGTTTTCACGGCAAAGCAAAACTTGTAGAACTTTGAGTATACACTTGTGTACTGTAACATCAGAATGGCTCTTAAAGCGTCACTTCAACATATCAAATCGTTCAGCACAAGTACCACAGGGAAGATGCTACGATCAAATGCTGGCTCTCGTTAAGAGTCTTCTGTGAAAGAGCATTCACTGCAAGCTGCAAAGCACTTCTTATGGACCGTTTTCGTATAGGGTACTGAATTGTGACTTACTTCGCCTAGGAAGGCTCTTTAGGAAAAGTGACTAACTCCTGAAGGGAAGATGCTAGCATGGAATGATGCTGCTTCTGAATTTATTCTCTTGTCTTCTCTTAGAGCGCTTTTTCTGTAAAGCAAGACTTGTAGAGCTTTCAGTGTAGACTTGTGTACTGTAACATCAGAAGGACTATTAAAGCGTCACTTCAACATTTCAGAGCACCTCAGGGAAGCATGCTACGACTAAATGCTGGCTCTTGTAAGAGACTTTTGTGGAGAGATTTCACTGCAAGCAGCAAAGCACGGCTTAAGGACCGCTTTAGTATAGGGTACTGAATAGCGACTTAACTGCGTCTATTAAGCCGCTTTAGGAAAATTGAATTACTCCCGCAGGGAAGATGCTAGCATGGAATAATATCTACTTGTGAATGTCCTCCCTTAGAGCGCTTTCACTGCAAAGCAAGACTTGTAGAAATTTCAGTCTAGGCTTGTGCACTGTAACATCAGAATTGTTATTAAAGCGTCACTTCAATATTATCAGATTGTTCCGAACAAGTAACGCAGGGAAGCTGCTACCATCAAATGCTGGCTTTAGGTTGAGTCTTCTTTGGAAGCACTTTCGCTGCAAGCGGCTAAGCAAGACTTATGGACCGTTTTAGTGTAGGGTACTGAATTGTGACTTAACTTCGCCTAGGAAGGAGCTTTAGGAAAAGTGAGTAACTCCCGAAGGGAAGATGCTAGCATGGAATGATGCAGGTTCTGAAAGTGTTCCCTTAGAGCGCTTTCACTGCCAATCAAGACATGTAGAACTTTCAGTCTGTATACTGTAACATCAGAACGGCTATTGAAGCGTCCCTTCCAAATTTCAAGTAGTTCAGAACAAGTATCTCTGAGAAGCTGCTACGATCAAATACTGGCTCTCGTTAGAGTCTCCTTTGGAAGCGCTTTCACTGCAAGCTGCGAAGCACGACTAAGAGAACTTTAATATAGATTAGGGAATTGTGACCTAACTGCACCTATGAAGGCTCTTTAGGAAAAGTGAGTAATTCCCACATGGAAGATGCTAGCACGGAATGCTGCTGTTGCTGAATCTTTTCTCTTATAGCTTTCCTACTGCAAAGCAATACGTGTAGAACTTTCAGTGTAGACTTGTGTTCTGTCACATCAGAATGGCTATTAAAGCGTCACTTCCAAATTTCAGAGCCTACAGCATCTCCTGCTGCATGTCCAGCTGGTGCATCTGCTGCTGCACCTCCTACTATTGCATATCCAGTACCATCTCCTGCTGCATATTCTGCTCCTGCATCTCCTGCTGAATCTGCCTATGTGGGTACATCTCCTGATGCTGCATCTGTTGCTAGATCTCCTGCAGCTGTATCATATGCTGATTCTCCTTCTACTGCATCTCCTTCTGCTGCATCTCCTGCTGCATTTCCTGCTGCTGCAGAAGGAGATTCACCTGAAGACACAGCAGCAGATTCAGCAGCAGACACAGCAGCAGGAGATGCAGAAGGAGATGCATATCCAGCAGGAGATGCAGCAGCAGTTGATGCAGGAGGAGATGCAGAAAAATACTCAGTCGAGGGAGTTGCAGCAGAGGAGATGTATCAGGAGAAGCATCTTCAGAAGGAGGTACAGCAGGAGATGTGGCAGCATAAGATACCGCAGGAAATACTTCGGGACATACAGCAGCAGGAAATGCAGGAGCAGGAGTTGCATCCTCAGGAGATGCAACAGGAGATGCAGCAGGAGATGCAACAGCAGACGCATCAGCACGTGATGCAGCAGCAGGAGATACAGCCGTACTTGAAGCAGCAGGTACACAATAACATGAAGCAGGAGATGCAGCAGTATAAGATACAGCAGTAGATGCAACATCAGGAGATGAAGCAGGGGGAGATGCAGAAAGAGATGCAGTATCAGGAGATGCAGAAGCAGGAGATGAAGCAGCAGGAGATGCAATATGTCATGCAGAAGCAGGAGATGCAAGAGCAGGAGAGGCACCATGGGATTCAGCAGGAGGAGATGCAGTAGGAGGAGATGAAGCAGCAGGACATGCAGCATCAAGAGATGTAGCAGGAGATAGAATAGCAGGAGATGCACCAGCAGATGCAGCCGCAGTAGAGGCAGGAAAAAAAAGCAGCAGGAGATGCACCAGCAGATGCAGGAGGAGATTTAGCAAGAGGAGATGCGGCAGCAGGAGATGCAGCAGCTGATTCAGTAGGAAATGCAGCAGCAGGATATGCAGCAGCAAGAGATACAGCAGCAGATGCAGCAGCAGGAGTTGCAGCAGAAGGAGATGCAGCAATATGAAATGCAGCAGGAGTTGCTGCAGCAAGAGATTTAGCAGCAAATGCAGAAGCAGCAGATAAGGCAGGAGGAGATGCCGCAGCAGATGCAACAGTAGATGAATATTCATCAAGAGATTAAGCAGCAGGAGATTCTGCAGCAGATTCAGAGTAGGAGATGCAGCAGGAGATGCGCAGAAGTAGATGCAGCAGGAGGAGATGCAGCAGGAGGAGATACAGCAGAAGATGCAGGGGCAGGAGATGCAGTAGGAAATTCAGAATGATATACAGCAGGAGAAGCATCAGGAGGAGATGCATCAAGAGATGGAGCAGCAGTAGATGCAGTAGCAAGAGATGCAGCATTATCATGAGATGCATTAAGAGATGCAGCAGCAGGATATACAGCAGCAGGAGATGCAGCAGCAGGAAATGCCACCACAGATGCAGCAGGAGATGAAATATGACAAGACGAAGACACAGTTGAATCGCCTGAAGATGAAGCAGAAGATGCAGCAACAGGATATGCAGCAAGATGTGAATCAGAAGGAAATGCAGCAGGAGATACAGAAGCAGGAGATGCAGCACCAAGAGATGCAGCATGAGATGCGGGAGAAGATGCAGCAGCAAGAGATTCAGCCGCAGAAGATGCAGCAGCAGATTCAGCAGCAGGAGATGCAGAAGATTATGCAGCAGCACATGCAGCAGGAGGTGCAGAAGCAGGAAGTACAGAAGCAGGAAACGCAGCAGCAGGAGATGCAGCACTAGGAGATGCAGCAGGAGATGCACATTCAGCAGGAGATGCAGCACTAGGAGATGCAGCAAGAGATGCATATTCGGTAGGAGATGCAGCAGTCAATTCAGCAGCATGGATGCAGCAAAAAGATATGCAGCAGGTGATGCAGCAACAGGAGATGCAGTAACAGTAGATGCCACAGCAGTTTCTGCAGCAGATTCACAAGGAAATGTAGCAGCAGTAGATACAGAAGCAGGAGATGCAGCAGTAGGAGATGCAGCAAAAGATGTACTGCTGCATCTCCTTCTAAAATTCCTGCTGCTGCATCTCCTGCTACTTGATGCCCTCCTGCATCTCCTGCTGCTGCTTCTGCTGCTTCATCTCCGGCTGCTGTATCTCCTGCTACCTCTTGTGGTTTTGCATCTTCTGAGGCATCTGCTATTACTGCATTACCTGCTTCATCTCCTTCTTCGTCATCTCTTGCTGCATCTGCTGCTGAATCTCCTTCTACATCTGCTGCTTCGTCTGCTACTGCTTTATCTCCTGATGTATCTCCTTCATCTGCATCTTCTTCTGCATCTCCTGATGCTGCATTTCCTTCTGCTGCATCTCTGGCTGCTGCATTTTCTGCAGAATCCCCTGCTGCTGCATTTCCTGCTGCATTTCCTGTTGCTGCATCTTCTGCTGCATCTCCTGCTGCTGCAAGTCCTGCTGAATCTTCTACTGAATCTGCCGCTGCATTTGCTTCAGCTGTATCTCCTGCTGATGCATCTCCTGCTGTCGCATCTTCTGCCACATATCCTGTTGAGTCTCCTTCTCCTGCATCTCTTTCTGTCTTTTCTGCAGATGCATCTCCTGCTGATGCATCTCCTGCTGTCGCATCTTCTGCCGCATATCCTGATGAACCTCCTGCTCCTACATCTCTTTCTGCCTTTTCTGCTGATGCATCTCTTGCTACTGCATCTGCTGCTGCATATCCTTCTCTTGCATCTCCTGCTGCTGCATCTCCGTCTGCAGCATCTCCTTCTGATGCATCTCCTGCTGCTGCATCTCCTGCTCAGTCTGCTGCTAATTCAGCTGCTGCATCTCTTGCTGCTGCATCTTCTGCTGAATATCCTGCTGCTTCAGCTTCTGCTGCATCCCTTGCTGCTGCATCTCATGCTGTGTCTCCTGCGGTAGCACTTCATGTTGCATCTTGTCCTGCTGCATATCCTGCTGAATATCCTCCTGCTGCATCTCCTGATACTGCATCTCTTTCTGCATCTCCCCCTGCTTCATCTCCTGCTGGACTTTTTGCTGATGCATATCCGACTGAATCTGCATCTCCTGCTGCATCTCCTACTGCATCTCCTACAGCATCTCTTGCTGATGCATCTCCTGCTGATGCATCTCCTGCTGCATCTCCTGCTGCATTTCCTTCTGCTTCTTTGCTACATCTCCTGCAGCTTCATCTCCTAATGCTACATTTCCTGATTCATCTCCTGCTAATGCAATTCCTGCTGAATCTGCTGCTGCATCTTCTGCTTCATCTTCTCCTACATCTGCTGCTGCTGCATCTTCTGCTTCATATGCTGCTGTATATCCTGCTCTATCTCCTGCTGCAGCAACTCCTGCTGCTGCATCTGCTGCGGCATCGGCTGCTGCATATCCTGCTGCTGAATCTCCTGCTGTTGTGTCTGCTTTTGCATGTCCTTATGCATCTCCTGCTGATATATCTCCTGCGGCATTTCCTGCTCTATATCCTGCTGCATCTCCTCCTGCTGCATTATCTGCTGCATCTACTTCTGTGGCATATCCTGCAGAATCTCCATCTCCAGCTGCATCTCCTGCTTCTGCATCTACTGCTGAATATGCATCTCCTGCCTCATCTCCTGGTGTTTCATCTCTTGCTGCTGCATCTACTACACTATCTCGTGCTTCTACATCTTCTGCTGAATCTGCTTCTCCTGCTGCATCTCCTTCTGCGGCATAACCTGCCGCATCTCCTCCTATGGCATCTGCTGCTGCAGCTCCTCCTGAATGCATCTCCTGCTGCTGCATTTTCATACAGCAGCAGAAGTAACAGCAGGAGATGCAGGAGGGCATCAAGTAGCAGAAGATACAACAGCAGGAGATGCAGCAGGAGATGTACTGCTGCATCTCCTGCTAAAATTCCTGCTGCTGCATCTTCTGCTACTTGATGCCCTCCTGCATCTCCTGCTGTTGCTTCTGCTGCTGTATCTCCTGCTGCTGTATCTCCTGCTGCTACATCTCCTGCTGCATCCCCTGCTCATGCATCTGCGGATGCATCTCCTGATGCTCCATTTCCTGTTGCATCTGCTGTTTCATCCCCTGCCGCATCTCCTTCTGCTCAATCTGGTGCATCTGCTGCTGCATGTGCTGCTGCTTCATCTACTGCTGAATCTCATGTAATATCTCCTGTTGCAGCATCTCCAGCTGCCTCTCTTCCTGCTGAATCTCCTTCTGAATCTCCTTTTGCAGCTCCTACTTCTGTATCTCCTGCTGCTGCATTTCCTGCAGCATCTGCTGTTTCTTCTGCTGCATCTCCTGATTCTGCAATTGCTGCTGCACCTGCTGCTGCTGCTGCTGCATCTGCAGCTTAATATCCTGCTACTACATCTCCTGCTGCTCAATCTCCAGCTTCAACTCCTGCTGATGCATCTCCTTGCAGATTCATCTCCTGCTCCGTTGCTGTTGCTTCTGCTGCTGCATCTCCTGATGCTCCATGTCCTGCAGATTCTCCTCCAACGCTTGATCCTGCATAGATTGTCACATCTCCTTCTGAATATCCTGCTTCAGCTCCTCCTGCATCTCCTTGTGTTGCATCTGCTGCTGTACCTCCTGCTGCATCTACTACAGCATTACATTCTGCATCCACTTCTCCAACTTCTTCAGCTACATCTCCTGCTTCAGCATCTCCTACTGATGCATCTCCTACTGATGCATCTCATGCTGCATCTGCTGCTGCTGCATTTCCTGCTGCATGTGTTTCTGCATCTCTTGCTCCTGCATCTCCTGCTTCTTCATCTCCTGCTGCTTCTCCTGCTGCTTCTTCTGCTGCTTCATCTCCTCATGCTGCATCTCATATAGTATCTGCTGCTGCTGTATCTCCTGCTGCATTTCCTCCTGTATAACCTGCTGCTGCATCTCCTGTTTCTGCATCTCCTGCTGCACCTGGGGTTGTTGCATCTCTTGTTTCTACATCTCCTGCTGCATCTAGGGCTGCTGCATCTCCTCCAGCTGCATCTTCTGCTCATTCTGCTGCTGTATCACGTGCTGATACCCTTGCTGCATCTCCTTCTAAATTACTTGCTGTTGCATAGCCTGATACTGCATCTGCTGCAGCATTTCCTGCTGCTGCATATCCTGCTTCTTCCTATCATGCTGCATTTCCTTCTCCTGCATATCCTACTGCTGCATTTCCTGCTGCATGTCCTGCTGCTGCATCTCCTGCTGCTGTATGTCCTCCTGTATCACCTGCTCTATTCAAACTGCATCTCCTGCTGAATCTCCTGCGATATCTACTGCTGCTGAAACTACTGCTGCATCTCCTGTTGAATATGTACCTCCTGCTGAATCTCCTACTGATTGATCTCCTGCTGCTGCATCTGCTACTGCTGCATCTACTGCTGTAACTCCTGATTCATCTCCTGCTGCAACTCCTGCTGAATTTCCTGCTGCAACTCCTGCTGCATCTGCTGCTGCTTCATCTACTGCTGAAACTCCTGATTCATCTCCTGCTGCTGCATATCCTTCTCATTTACTGCTGCCTCGTGTGCTTCTGCATCTCCTCCTGCTGCATCTCCTGCTTCATCTCCTTCTGCCGAACATCTTGCTGCTGCATCTACTGCTGCTTATTCTGCTGCTGCATCTCCTTCTTCTGCATATCCTGGTGCATCTCCACTTCCTCAATCTCCTGCTGCATCTCCTGCTGCATCTCTGTGGCTGCATCTCCTGCTCCATCTCCTGCTGCTGAATCTTCTCCTGATTCATCAGTTCCTGCTGCATCTCCTGTATTTTCTGCTGCATCTCTTCCTCCTGCATCTCCTGTTGAATCTCTAACTGCTGCATCTGCAGCATTTCCTCCTGCATCTGCTGCTGCTTCACATACTGCTGCATCTTCTGCTACATCTCCTTCTGGTGCATCAACTGCTCCTGCATCTGCTGTTGCATGTCCGGTTGCTGCATCTGCTGCGGCTGCATCTCCTGCTGCATCGCCTTCTGCTGCTTCTCATTCTCGGCGTCTTCTTCTCAGCATCTCCTGCTACTACTTCCCCTGCTGCTGTGCCTCATGCTGATGCACCTCCTGCTGATGCATCTCCTCCTGCATCTCCTGCTGATGCATCTTTTTCATCTGCTGATGCATCTGCAACTGATTCATCTACTGCTGCACCAGATGCTCCATCTCCTTTTGCACCTCCCTCTGTATCTCCTCCTGCTGTATCGCCTGCTGCTTAATCTGCTGCTGAATTGTCTGCTGATGCATTTACTGCTGCATCTCCTGCTATATCTCCTGCTTCTGCATCTCCTGCTGGTGGATCTCCTCCTGCATCTCCTGCTGCATCGTCTGCTGCTCTAACTCCTGCTGCTGCATCTCCGGCTCCATATCCAACTGATGCATCTGCGAATTCATCTAATGATGCTGCTCTCTTGCTGGATCTCCTGCTGCTGCATCTGCTGCTGCTGCATTTCCATCTGCATCTGATGCTACTGTATCTCCTGCTGCTGCATCTGCTGATGCATTTCCTGATGCATCTTCTGCTGCTGAATCTCCTGCTTCTTCTTCTCCTGCTGCTGTATCTGCTGGTGCTGCATCTTCTGCTGCATCTCCTGCTGCTGCATCTCATCCTTCATCTCTTAATGCTCCATCTCCTGATTCTGCCTATTTCGCTTCATTTCCTCCTGCTGATGCGTCTCCTGTTGCATCTCTTTGTGCTGCATCTCCAACTGATGCATGTTCTCCTGCTGCATCTCCGGCTGCATCTCCTGCTGCTGCATCACATGCTGCTCCATTTGCTGTTTCATCTCCTACAGCTGCTTCTGCTGGTGCTGCATCATCTTCTGCATCTCTTGCTGTTGCATCTCCTGCTTCTGAATCATATGCTACATCTCATGCTGATGCATCTCCTGCTTCTGCCTATTCTGCATCTCCTAATGCATTTCCTGCTCCTTAATCTCTGGTATCAGCTGAGGCTGCATCTCCTCCTGCATCTCTTGCTGCTGCATCTCCTGCTTCTGCATGTTCTCCTGCTGAATCTCCTGCTGAATCTCTTGCTGCTGAATATATTGCTGCTGCATCTACTGCTGCTTCATCTGCTGCATCTCCTGCTGTTATATCACCTGCTACTGCATAACCTTCTAGGAATCCTGCTGCATCTCCTGCTGTTACATCACTTGCTACTGCACAACCTTCTGCAAATCCTGCTGCATCTCCTGCTGCATCTCTTTAGGTTGCATCTCCTGCTCCTGCATCTCCTGCTGCATCTACTTCTGCATCTCCTCCGGCTGCATCTCCTCCTGCTGTGTCTCCTGTATCTGCATCATCAGGATATTCAGCAGGAGATTCAGGAATAAGAGAATCTTCACCAGATGCAGCAGAAGGAGATGCAGCAGCAGGCGATGCAGCAGTAGGAAATGTGGCAGGATATGCAGCAGCATATTCAGCAAGAGATACAGCAGCAGAAGATGAAGCAGAAGATGCATCAAGAGATGCAGCAACAGATGTAGCAAGATTTTCAGTAGCAGGAGATGCAGCAAGAGATGTAGCATTAGGAGATGCAGGAGGAGGGGATGAAGCAGCAGGAGATGAGAAGCATGAAGAGATGCAGCAAGGGATGCAGCAGAAGATGCAGCAGCAGGAGATGCAACAACAGGAGCTTCAGCAGCAGGACATGCAGACGCAGCAGATGCAGAAGCAGATTCAACAGCATATTCAGCAGGAGTTGCAGAAGCAGGAGGTGCAGCAGCAGGAGATGCAGCAGCAGGAGATGTAGCAGCAGGAGATGCAGCAGAAGGAGATGTAGCAGGAGTTGTGGCAGAAGAGGCATCAGCAGGAGATGCAGCTGCAGCAAATGCAGCAGCAGATTCAGCAGGAGAAGATTCAGCAGGAGATGCAGCAGCAGGAGATGAAGCCACAGCAGATGAAGATGGAATTCACCAGCAGATTCAGAAGGAGTGGCAGCAGCAGGAGATGCAGCAGCTGGTGATGAAGCATCGGGAGATTCCTCAGGAGATGTAGACTCAGACACAGCAGCAGGAGATGCATTTGATTCCACAGGGAATGCAACAGCAAAAGATGCAGAAGCAAGAGGTGCAGAAGGAGATTCAGCAAAAGATGCAGAAGCAGGAGATGCAGCAGTAGAAGTTTCAGCAGCAGGAGATGCAATAGGAGATGCAGCAGCAGGAGATGCAGCCGTAAAATGCTGCAGCAGATGCAGCATCTGATGCATCAGCAGGAAATTCAGCAGCAGAAGATCAAGCTGCATGTGCCACAGGAGATGTAGATTCAGAAGGAGATTCAGCAGCAAGAGATGCTGTAGCAGATACAGAAGCAGCAGATGCAGCATTAAATGCAGCAGCAGGAGATGCTGTAGAGGGAGGTGCAGCAGGAGGTGCAGCAGCAGATGTAGAAGAAGGAGATGCAGAATGAGAACAAGCAGCAGTATACTCCGCAACAGGAGATGTAGCAGGAGATGCATTGTAGATAAAGCAATAGCAGATGCAAAGGCAGATGCAAGAGATGCAGAAACAGGAGATTTCTGCCAAAGCAGATGTAGCATAAGATGCAGCAGAATGATATGCAGCAGGACATGTAGCAGCAGGAGATGCAGCAGCAGGAGATGCAGAGAAGAAGATGCAGAGGATGCAGCCACAGTAGATGCAGCAGAAGATGCGGCTGCAGTAGATGCAGCAAGAGACATAGCAGCAGCAGATGCGGCAGCTGATGCATCAGCAGGAGATGTAGCAGGAGATGCAGCAGTATGTGAAGCAGTACAAGATGCAGCAGCACATGCTGCCGATGCAGCAGTACTAGATAGAGCAGGAGTTGCAGCAGGAAGAGATGCAGCAGGAGATGCAGAAAATGATGCAGCAGCAAGAGATGCCTCAGGAAATATACCGGCAGGATATGCACCAGCAGGAGATTCAGCGGGAGATGCACCAGCAGGATATGGAGCACGAGATGAAGTTGGAGATGCAGAAGGAAAAGCAGTAGCAGGAGATGCATCAAGAGGAGATGCAGTAGGAGATGCAAGAGCAAGAAATGTAACAGGAGATTCAGAAGCAGACAAAGCAGCAGGAGATGCAGAATAAGGATATGCAGCAGCAGGAGATGAAACAGGACATGCATAAAGAGATGCAGCAGGAGGAGGTGCGGGAGGAGAGGAAGCAGAAGGAGATGCAGTAGTAGATGCAGCAGCAGATGCAGCAGTAGGTGATGCAGAAGCAGGAGATGAATCAGCAGGAGATGACGTAGGGCATAAAGCAGCATTAGATGCTGCAGGGTATGCACCAGCAGGAGATCCAGAAGCAGGAGATGAAGCAGGAGAGCTACATCATGAGATGAATCTGTTGATGCATCAGAGGTAGTTGCAGATGGAGATGCAGCAGCAGGAGGCTCAGCAGAAGATGCAACAGCAAGAAATGCAGGAACAGATCCAGAAGGAGGAGACAGCGCAGCAAGAGATATAGCGAATGATGTAGATGGAGATTAAGTAGATGTAGGAAATGCAGCAGAAGGAGATGCAGAAGGAGATGCAGCACGAGGAGATTGAACATGAGATGCACCAGGAAATGCAGCATCAGGAGATGCAGCATCAGAAGACGCAACATCAGGAGATGCAGTAGGAATGAAGGAGGGGATTCAGTAGGAGGAGATGCAGCAGGAGATATATCAGGAAACACAGCAGCAAAAAAAGAAGCAGGAGATGCGGCATCAGGAGACTAAGCAGGAAATGCTTTAGGAGATACAGCAGCATGACATGAATAAGCAGGAGATGCATCGGGCAATGCAACAGCAGATGCAGCAGCAGGAGATGCAGCAGTGTATGCAGCAGCAGAAGATTCAGCAGTAGTAGATGCAGCAGGAGATGCATCAGCAGGACAGGTAGTAGCAGATGGAGCACCAGGAGATGCAGGATGACATACAGAAGCAGGAAATGCAGCAAGAGAAGATGAAGCAGGAGATGCAGCAGCAGGAGAGGCAGCAGCAGAGGCATCAGCAGAAGATGCAGCCTCAGGAGTTACATCAGGAATGCAGCAGGGGATTCACTAGTAGCTGTAACATGACGAGATGCAGCAGCAGATGGAGGAGAAGCAGCCGCAGTAGATGCAGCAATATATACAGCAGCAGCGGATGCAGCAGCAGATGCAGCAGAAGGAGATTCATCAGAAGATGCAGCAGTTGGTGATGCAGAAGCAGGAGATGTAGCAGCAGGAGATTGTACAGGTGATGCAGCAGTAGATGATGCAGCAGCAGCAGTTGCAGCAGGATATGCAGCAGGAGAATATGATGTTGGGTATTCAGTAGCAGTAGATGCAGCAGGGATTGCAGCAGCAAAAGATTCAGCAGCAGGAGAGCCAGGATGAGAGCAGCATCAAGAAACGATTCTGCAGATGTATCAAGAAGATATGGAGCAGCAGATGCAGCAGCAGGGGATGAAGCAGGAGATGCAGCAGCAGGAGATGCAGCACCTGGAGATTCAGCAGGATAGGCTGTAGTAGGAGATCATGCAGGAGATGCAGCAGCAGCACATGCAGTATGAGATGCAGCAGCTCGGCATTCTGAAGCAGACACAGGAGCAGATGCACCTGAAGATGCAGCAGCAGGAGATTAAGTAGCTGATAAAGCAGCAGGATACTAGCAGAAGGGGTTGAAGCAGGAGGACATGGAGCAGGTAATGTAGCAGCAGGAGATGCAGTAGGAGATTCTGCATCAGGCGATGTTGCAGAAGGAGATACAGCAGCAGGCGATGCAGCAGCAAGAGATGCAGCAGCAGATTCAGCAGGAAATGCAACAGGAGATAGAGGAAGAGGTGCCGCAGGAGGAGATGCAGCAGAAGGAGATTCAGCAGGAGATGCAGCAGCAGATGAAACAGGAGATGCAGATTCAGAAGGAGATGCAGCAGCAGGAGAATCTTCAGCAGATGAGCAGCGGGAGAGACAGCAGGAGATGCAGCAACAGGATATGCAGTAACAGATGCAGCAGCAAGAGATGCAGCAGGAGATGCAGCATCAGGAGATGCAGAAGCAGATGCAGCAATAGATGCATATTCAGCAAGAGATGCAGCAGGAAGAGATGCTTCAGAAGGTACAGCTTCAGGAGATGCGTCATCAGGAGATTCAGAAGGAGATGCTATAGTAGGATAGGCAGGAGTAGATGATGCAGCAAACGCAGCAGCAGGAGATGTAGAAGCAGAATATTCCTTACGAGATGCAGCACTATCAGTTGCAGCAGCAGGAGATGCAGAAGCAGGGGATACCGCAGGAGATGCAGCAGGAGAGTCAGAAGAAGGGGACGCAGCAGCAGTGGATTCAGTAGCAGAAGATGCAGGTGAGATGAAGCAGGAGATACAGCAGGACATGTGGCAGCAGCAGATGCAGCAGGAGATTCTGCAGCAGGAGATTCTGCAGCAGGAGATGCAACAGCAGACGCATCGCAGGAGATGAAGAAGGAAATGATGCAGCAGTACATGAAGCAGCTGATGCACACGAAAATGCAGCAGGAGATGCGGCATCAGGAGATGAAGTAGTAGAAGATGCAGCAGGAGATGCGGCATCAGGAGATGAAGTAGTAGAAGATGCAGCAAAAGATGCGGCAGCAGATGAATCCTTGGATGAAGGAGAAGGAGGTGCAGAATCAGGAGGTTTAGCAGCAGGAGATGCAATACGATATGTAGAAGCTGAGGCTGCAGCAGCAGGAGAGGCACCATGTGATTCAGGAGGAGATGCAGCAGGAGATGCAGTAGGAGGAGATGCAGCAGTAGGACATGCAGCAGCAGGAGATGCAGCAGGAAATGCAGCAGGAGATGTAGCATGAAGATTTCAGCTGCAGGAGATGCAGCAGGAGATGCCACAGCAGGTGCAGCAGGAAGAGATGCAGCAGGAGATGCATATTGAAAAGGAGATGCAGCAGGAGATGTAGAAGGATATGTATCAGTATGAGATGCCGCAGGAGATTCAGTAGGAGATACACCAGAAGGAGATGCAAGAGCAGGAGATGAAGCAGCAGGAGATGCAGCCGCAGCAGATGCAGCAGCAGATTAAGCACCAGATTATGAAGGAAATTCTTCAGCAGGAGATGCAGCAGCAGGGGATACAGCAGGAGAATCAGCAGCAGGCAATGCAGCAGCAGATGCAGCAGAAGGAGATGTAGCAGGAGTTGTGGCAGAAGAAGCATCAGCAGGAGATGCAGCTGCAGCAAATGCAGCAGCAGATTCAGCAGGAGTAGATTCAGCAGGAGATGCAGCAGCAGGAGATGAAGCCACAGCAGATGAAGATGGAATTCACCAGCAGATTCAGAAGGAGCGACAGCAGCAGGAGATGCAGCAGCTGGTGATGAAGCATGGAATGCAGTAGCAGGAGATGCAGAAGCAGAGAGTACAGCAGGAGATGAAGCAGCAGATGCAGCTGAGCAGATGCAGAAGTAGGAGATGAAGCATCAAGAGATTCCTCAGGAGATGTAGCCTCAGACACAGCAGCAGGAGATGCATTTGATTCCGCAGGGAATGCAACAGCAAAAGATGCAGAAGCAAGAGGTGCAGAAGGAGATTCAGCAGGACATGCAGAGGCAGGAGATGAAGCAGTATATATGGAAGCAGTAGATGCAGATTCAGGAGATGCATCAGGAAGAGATGCTTCAGATGATACAGCATCAGGAGATGCAGCAGGAGATTATGCAGGATTTACAGTAGGAGGAGAGGCAGGAGTAGATGATGCAAGAGACGCAGCAGTAGGAGATGCAGAAGCAGAAGATGCAGCAGGAGATGCAGAAGGAGAAGATGCAGCAGGAGATGCAGAAGGAGAAGATAAAGCAGGAAATGCAGCAGCAGCAGCTTCCGCAGCAAGAGATGCAGAGAAAGGAGATGAAGTAGTAGGAGATGCTGTAAGAGATGCAACAAAGGGGATGTAGCAGCAGGAGATTGAGCAGGTTATGCAGCAGCAGATGCAGCAGGAGGAGATGCAGCAGGAGAAGATGCAGCAGGAGGAGATGCTACAGAAGCAGATGCAGCATCAGAAGGAGATGCAGCAACAGGAAATGCAGCAGGAGATTAAGCAGCAAATGCAGAAGCGGCAGGTACAGCAGGTGGAGATGCAGCAGGAGATTCAGAAGCAGGGGATACTGCAGCAGATTCACAGGAGGAGATGCATCAGCAGGAGATGCAGCAGGAGGTGCGGCAGAAGTAGATGCAGCAAGATAATCAACAGGAGGAGATGCAAGAGAAGATGCAGGAGTAAGAGATGCAGCAGGAAATTCAGAAGGAAACACAGCAGGAGAAGCATCAGGAGGAGATGCAGCAAGACATGCAGCAGCAGCAGATGCAGAAAGAGAGCAGCACGAAATGCAGATTCAACAGAAGGTGCCGTAGGAAGAGAATCTTCAGCAGATGCAGCAGGAGATGCATCATGACGAGATGTAGCAGGACATATGGCAGTAGCAGATGCATCGGCAGATGAAGCAGGAAATGCAGCAGAAGGAGATGAATCAGCATCAGATGCAGCCGCAGATGCAGCAGCAGGAAATGCAGCAGCATCTGATGTAGCAGGAGATGCAGAAGCAGAAGATGCAGCAGCATGATATGAAGCCGAAGACGCAGCAGAATATACAGCAGCAGGAGATGCAGCGGGTGATGCAGCAGCAGGAGATAGAGGAGGAGAAAATGCAGCATCAGGAGATTCAGCAGCAGGAAATGCAATAGGAGATAGAGCAGCAGGAGATGCAGCAGCAGAAGATACATCAGGATATTAAGCAGGAGATACTGCAGGAAGAGATGCAGCTGGAGATAGAGCAGCAGGAGGCGCAGCAGGATATACAGCCGCAGGAAATGCTGGAGAGAAAGCAGTAGAAGATGCAGCAGCAGATTTAGTAGCAGATTCAACAGGAAATGCAGCAGCAGGAGATGCAGCAGTAGGAGATGCAGCATGTGATGCAGGAGCAGATGCAGCAGGATTGCAATAGGAGATGCAGCAAGAGATTCAGCAACAGGAGATTCAGAATTATATACTGAAGCAGGAGATGCAGCAGGAAGAGATGCAGATAGGGAGGATGCATCAGGAGATGCAGCAGCAGTGGATGTAGTAGCAGGAGATGCAGCAGGAGATGCAGCAGCAGGAGATGCAGCAGGAAATGCAGCAGCAGGGGATGTAGTAGCAGGAGATGCAGCAGCATCATATGCAGTAGGAGACGAAGAAGCAGGAGATGCTACAGGAGATTAATCACGAGATGAAAAAGGAGGAGATGCAACAGCAGGAGACGCAGAGTAGTAGATGAAGAGAAGATGCAGCAGAAGGAAATACAGCAGGTGATTCAGCCGCAGTAAATGCAGCAAGAGAGAAAGCAGAAGCAAATGCAGCAGCAGGAGATCTATCAAGAGATGCAGCAGTAGATGAAGCAGCAGAAGATACAGCAGCAGAAGATACAGCAGCAGATTCAGCAGGTGCAGCAGTAGTAGATTCAGAAAGAGCTGCAGCAGGAAATGCAGGTGGAGATGCATCTGCAGGTGATGCAGAAGGAGATGCAGCAGGTGATGCTCAAGGAGATGCAGCAGGAGATGCAGAACGAGATGAAGCAGCAGGACATGCAGCAGAAGGAGATGACGCCAGAGATGTTTCATTAGAAGGTGCAACATGAGATAGAGCAGGAGATGCAGCAGAAGGACATGGAGCAAGAGTTGCAGAAGCAGAAGATGAAGCAGCAAGAGAATCATTAGGGGTTGCAGCAGCTGGAGATGCAGCAAGATGAAGTGAAGCAGCAGGGGATGCATCAGGAGATGCAGAAGCAGCAGATACAGCAGGAGATGCCGTACCAGGAGGTGCACCAAGAGATTTAGCCGGAGGAGGTTCAGCAGGAGATGCAGCAGGGGGAGATTCAGCAGGAGATGCAGCAAGAGGAGATGCAACATGAGATGCAGCAGGGGGAGATTCAGCAGGAGATGCAGCAGGGGGAGATTCAGCAGGAGATGCAGCAAGAGGAGGTACAGCAGCAGCAGATGCAGCAGCATATGTAGCAGAAGGAGATGCATAAGAGATGCAGGAGCAATTGATGCAGCAGGAGATGCTGTAGCCGGCAATGCAGAGGGAGATTAAACAGGAGATGCTGCAGCAGGTGCAGCAACAGATGCAGTAGCAGGAGATGTGTCAGGACTTGCAGCAGTAGGTGAAGCAGCACCAGATGAAGCAGAATATGCCGCAGATGCAGCAATACGTGATGCAGCAGGAAGAGATGAAGCAGGAGATGCACAAACAGGAGATGCATCCACAGGATATAAACAGCAGCAGATGCAGCAGCAATTTGATCGGCATGAGATGCACCAAAAAATATAGCAGGAGATGCAGCCGAAGGAGATGTAGCAGGACATGCAGCAGCAGGAGATGCAGCTGCAAATGCATTCAGCAGGAGGTGCAGTAGGAGGAGATGCAGCAACAGGATATTCAGTAGGAGGAGATTCAGCAGCAGATGTAGCAGGACATCTGCACTTCAAGCTGCTGCATCTTATTTTCTGCATCGACTTCACTTCATCTCTTGCTGCTGAATCTCCTGCTGCATCTGCTGCTGCATCTCGTCCTGCTGCTGCGTATCCTGCTGCATCTCGTCCTGCTGCTGCATATCCTGCTGCATCTCGTCCTGCTGCGTATCCTGCTGCATCTCCAGCTGCTTCATCTCCTGCTGCATTTCCTCTCGCTGCATCTCTTGCTGCATCTCCTGCTGCATATACTTCTGCTTCACCGCCTAAAGCATCTCCTGCTGCTCTATATCCTGCTTCATCATGGCCTGCTGCATCTCCTGCTGCTGCATCTCCTGTTACACCATCTGCTTCTGCATCGCCTGCTGCTGCATGTTCTTCTGCATCTCCTCCTGCTGCATCTGCTGCTGCATCCTCTTCTGGTACATGTCCCGCACCATCTCTTGCTGCTGAAGCTCATGATCCTGCATCTTCTGCTGTGGCAATTCCTGGTGCTTCATTTCCTGCTGCGTTTCTTCCTTTTACATCTCCTGCTGCTGCATCTCCTGCTCCTGCATCTGCTGCAGCATCTTCTGTTGCTACATCTCCTGCTGAATCTACATCTCCTGCTGAATCTACATCTCCTGCTCCATCTGCTGCGGCATCTCTTTCTGCTGAATCTCTGATTCATCTCTTGCTGCTTTGCTGATGCAGCAGGAGCTGCATCTCCTGCTGCTTTATAAACTACTGCTGCATATCCTGCTGCTGCATATCCGGTTTCAGCATATCCTATACTGAATCTCCTGATGCTGCATCTGCTGGTGCTGCATATGCTATTCCATCTGCTGTAGGATCTCTTTCTTCAGCCTCTCATGCCACATCTCCCTACGATGCATCTCCTGCTTCTGTATATCTTGCTCAATCTCCTGCTGCTGCATCTCCTGCATCTTTTGGTGCATCTGCTGTAGATTAATCTACTGCTGCATCTCCTGTTGCTTCACCTTCTGATTATTGATGTCCTCCTTCCTCACCTGATGCTCCATCTGCTGCTGTTGCATACACTGCTGCATCTCCTGCTGAATGTGCTTCTGTATCTGCTGAGTCTTAATCTCCTGCTGCTGAATCTCCTTCTTCTGCTTCTTCTGCTGAATGTGCTGCAGAATATGCTGCTGCATTTCCTGTTGCATCCCCTGCTTAATATGCATCTCCTGCTGCATCTCCTCCTGCTGCTGCTTCATCTCCTGCATCTGCTGCTGCATGTGCTGCTACATCTCCCTCTGCTCTATGTCCTCTTCCTGGATCTCCTCCTGCATCTATTGCTGCTGCATCCTCTGCTGAACCTTCTGCTGCTGCACCTCTGTCTGCAACTATCTCTGATGCATCAGCGAATTCATCTGATTATGCATCTCCCCTGCTGCTCCATATCCTGCTGCTGTATCTCCTACTGCTGCATCTCCTGCTGAATCCCCTGCATCTCAGGCTGCTGCATCACCTGCCGCTTCTGCTTCTGCTGCATCTGCTGCTGTATCTACCACTGCTGCTTGTGCTGTTGCTGCATTTGCTGCTTTATCTACCACTGCTGCAAATCCTGTTGCATCTCCTCCCGCTGCATCTTATAATACATCAGTTTTTCCTCCCTTTCTTCTTCATCTCATGCTGCTGCATCACCCGCATCTCTTGCAGCTGCATATCCTGCTACATCTCTTCCTGCATGTCCTGCTGCTGCATCTCCTACTGCTGCAATTCCTGCTTCTGATTCTTCTCCTGCTTCATCTGCTGCTGCATCTTCTATTTAGATCTTCCTGATTTTTTTGTTGTTGCATCTCCTGCTGCAGCATCTCCTGTTACATCTCCTACTGCTGTATCTACTTCTGAATCTCCTCTTTCATCTCCTCTTGCAGCATCACCAGCTGCGTCTCTTCCTACTGAATCTCCGTTTGCAGCTCCTACTTCTGCATCTCCTGCTGCTGAATATTCTGCAACATATCATGCTGCTGCATCTGCTGCTGCTGCATTTCCTTCTGCTGCATCTCATACTGCATCATCTCCTGCTGCATCTGCTGCTGCGTCATCTCCTGCTGCATTTGCTGCTGTATCATCTGCTGCTGCATCTCCTATTGCATCATCTCCTGCTGCAACTGCTTCTGCTTCTGCTGCATCATCTGCTGCTGAATCTCTCTGCATCTGCTGCCTCATCTGCTACTGCTTCATCTCCTTCTGCATCTGCTGCTCTATCTGCTACTGCTGTATCTCCTGCTTCATCTCCTGTGTCTCCATTTACTTCTACATCTCCCGATGTTGAACCTCCTTCTGTTTCATCTTCAGCTGCTGCAGTTTCAACAGCATCTCCTGCTGCTGCGTTTCTTGCTGCTGCATCTTCTGCAATATATCCTGCTGCTGAATCTCCTGCAGCACCTCCTGCTTCACCTTCTACTGCTTAATCTCCTGCTGCTGATTCTGATTTGCATCTCCTTATGTATCTCCTGCTCCTGCACCTCCTGCTGAATCTCCTGCTTCTGTATCTTCTGCTGCTGCATTTCCTGCAGCATCTCCTGCTGTTGCAGCTCCTGGAGAATCAGCATCTACTGCTACATCTGCTGCTACTTCTCCTGCTGCTGCATCTCCTGCAGAATCAGTATTTCCTGCTGCTGCATTTTCTAAAGCATCTCCTGCTGCATCTCCTGCTTCTGCATTTACTGCTGAGGATCCCTTGCTGCATCACATGCTGCATCTCCTGCTGCTGCATCACCTGCAGTATCTCATCCTATAAAATCTTCCTGCTGCTGCATCTCCTGATACTGCATTTGCTGCAAAATCTCCTATTGCTGCTTCTTCCGGCTTCATCTCCTATTGCAACTCCAACATCTCAATTCATAATCTTTTATGAAAACATATGTCTCGCAGAGAATATTCTAGCACGGAATGCTGCTCTTTCTGAATGTCTTCTCTAAGAGGGCTTTCACTGCAGAACGACTTCTCTGGAAGTGTTTTCAATGCAAGCTGCAAAGCACGGCGAACAGAAGGTTTTAGTATAAGGTACTGAATTATGACTTAACTGCCCCTTTTGAAGCGCTTTAGGAAATCGAATAACGCTCACAGGGAAGATGCTAGCATGGAATGCTGCTGCTTCTGAATGTCTTCTCTTAGAGCGTCACTTCAAAATATCAGAGCATTCTACACAGGTACCTCAGGGATGTTGCTACGATGAAATGCTGGCTCTCGTTAGAGTCTTCTCGGGAAAGGCTTTCACTGCAAGCTGCATAGCACAACTAACAGGAGGTTTTAGTATAGGATACTAAACTGTGACTTACGAAGGCGCGTTCTGAAAAGTGAATAACTCCCGCAGTGAAGATGCTGGCGTAGAATACTGTGGCTTCTGACTGTCTTCTCTTTTAGAGCTTTCACTGCAAAGCAAGACTTGTAGAACTTTCAGTCTGGGCTATTAGTGTCACTCAAAATATCTGAGCGTTCAGCACAAGTACCTCAAGGAAGTTGCTACGATGACATGCTGGCTCTCGTTAGAGTCTTCTGTGGAAGAGCTTTCAGTGCAAGCTGCAAAGGACGACTTTTGGAATGTTTTACTATAAGTAACTGTATTGTGATTTAATTGCGCCTAGAGAGACGCTTTAGAAAATCGAATAACTATAGTAGGGAAGATGGTAGCATGGAATGTTGCTAATGCTGAATGTCTTCTCTTAGAGCGCTTTCACTGCAAAGCTAAGACTCTTTCTGTCTAAGCTTAAGGACTGCAGTATCGGAATTGAAGTTAAAGAGTTAGTTGAAAATTTGAGAGAATTCAGCAGAAATATCGCAGGGAAGATTCTAGGATCCAATACTGAATTTCGTTAGGTTCTTCTCTGGAAGCGCTTTCATTAAAAAGCAAGACTTGTAGACCTTTCAGTCTTGGCTTGTGTATTGCAACATCAGAATGGCTGTTAAAGCGTCACTGCAAAATTTGAAACCGTTCAGAAAAATTACCACAAGGGCGCTGCTACGATCAAATGCATGCTCTCTTTAGAATCTTCTCTTGAAGCTCTGTTCAACTGCAAGTTGCCAAGCACGTCCAACAAAACGTTTAGTATTGGTTATGGAATTGTGATTTAACTGCGCCTATGGAGGCTCTTTAGGAAAAGTGAGTCAAGCCCACATGGAAGAGGCTAGAATGGAATGCTGCTGCTTCTGAATGTCTTCTCTTAGAGCGCTTTCACTGCAAAGCGAGACTTGTAGGATTTCCAGGCTAGGCTTGTGTACTGTAACAACAGAATGGCTATTAAAGCCTAACTTCAAAATTTCAAGTTGTACAGCACAAGAACCGCAGGGAAACTCCTACGATCATATGTTAGCTTTCTTTAGTGTCTTCCCTTGAAGAGCTTTCACTACAAGTTGCGAAGCACGAATATAGACCGCTCTAACATAAGTTACTGAATTGTGACTTAAATGGGCAAAATAATGCACTTTAGGAAAAGTGTGTAAATCACGAAGGGAAGATGTTAGCATGGAATGCTGCTGCTTCTGAATGTCTTCTCATAGGGCACGTTCGCTGCAAAGCAAGGCTTGTAGAACTTTCAGTCCAGGCTTGTGTACTGTAGCATCAGAATGGGTATTAAAGCGTCAGTTCAAAAATGAAAATTGTCCAGAACAAGTACGGCAGGGAAGCTGCTGCGATCAAATGCTGGCTCTCCTTAGAGTCTTCTCTTATAGCGCTTTTTACTGCAAGCTGTGAAGCACGACTGTGAAGCACATTTTAGATTAGGGTAATGAATTGTGACTTAACTGCGCCTTTTAACGCGCTTACGGAAAAGTGAGTGTCTCAGGCAGTGCAGATGCTGGCATGAAATTATACCGCTTCTTAAGGTTTTCTCTAATAGCGCTGTTGCTGCAAAAGACGACTTGTAGAATTTTGACTCTCGGCTTGTGAACGGGAACATCAGCATGACTATTAAATCGTCACTTCAAAATTTGAGAACGTTCAGCACAGGTAACTCAGGAAAGCAGCAACCATCAAAAGCTGGCTTTCGTTAGGATCTTTTCATGAAGCGCTTTCACTGCCATCTGCAAAGCACGAAAAGACAATGTTTTCGTGTAAGCTAGTTCTTAGCGACTTAATAACGCCTAAAAACGCTTTTTAGGAAAAGTGAATAGCTCCAGCAGGGAAGATGTTGGCATGGAATGATTCCGCTTCTGAATGTCTTCTCTTCTCACTGCAAACCAAGAGACATCGAACTTTCCGTCTAGGCTAGTGAACTGTAACATCAGCATGGCTAGTGAGGTTTCACTTGAAGATTTTAAAGTGTTCAGCACAAATACCCCTGGAAAGCTGCTAGCGTCAAATGGTGGCTCTCGTTAGAATCTTCTCTGGACGCGCTTTCACTGAAAGGTGCAAAACACGACTAATAGAGCGTTTAAGTATAGGCTAAAGAATAGTGATATAATAGCAACTAAGAACTCGCTTTAGGAAAATTGAATATCTCCAACAGCGAAGACGCTGACACGGAATGCTGCTGCTTCTGAATGTCTTCTCTTCGAGTGCTTTCACTGCAAAGCGAGACTTGTAGAACTTTGGGTATACGCTTGTACACTGTAACATCAGAATAGTAATCAAGGCGTCACTTCAAAATTTCAGAGCGTTCAGCACAAGTACCTCAGGGATGTTGCTTCGATGAAATGCTGGCTCTCGTTAGAGTCTTCTCTGGAAACGCTTTCAGTGCAAGCTGCAAAGCACGACTAACAGGAGGTTTTAGTATAGGATACTAAACTGTGACTTATGAAGGCGCGTTCTGAAAAGTGAATAACTCCCGCAGTGAAGATGCTGGCGTAGAATACTGCGGCTTCTGAATGTCTTCTCTCATAGCGCTTTCACTGCAAAGCAAGACTTGTAGAACTTTCAGTCGAGGCTTGTACACTGTAACATCAGAAGGGCTATGAAGGCTTCACTTCAAAATTTCAGAGCTTTCAGCATAAGTACAGTAGGAAATCTGCCACCATCGAATGCTAGCTCTCGTTAGAGTCTTCTCTGGAAGCACTTTCACTGTAAGCTGCAAATACGACTAAAAAGAACGTTTTAGTATAGACTTGTGAATAGTGGCTTTAAAACGCCTATTACGACGCTATAGTTGAAATTAATATCTCCAGCAAGGACGATGCTAGCATGGAATGATGCCGCTTATGAACGTCTTCTCTTAAAGCGCTTAAACTACAAAGCACGATTTGTGGAACTTTCAGTCTAGGCTTGTGAAATGTAACATCTGCATGGCTAATAAGTCTTCACTTCAAGATTTCAGAGCGTTCAGCACAAGTACCGCAGGGAAGCTGCTACCATCTAGTTTTGGCTCTCCTTAGAGTCTTCGCTTATAGCACTTTCACTGCCAGCTGCAAAGCACGAAAACGGCAACGTTTTCGTGTAGGCTAGGTAATAGCGACTTAATAACGCCTATTAAAGTGCTATAGGAAAAGTGAGTAACTGATGCAGGGAAGACGGTAGCATGGCATGCTTCTGCTTTCGTATGTTTTCTCTTAGGGCGCGTTCACTGTAAACCACGACTTGTAGAACTTTCAGTCTCGGCTTGTGTGCTGTAACATCAGAATAGCTATGAAATCGTCACTTCAAAATTTCAAACCGTTCAACACAAGTACCGCAGTGAAGCTGCTACCATGCAATGCTGGCTATCGTTAGAATCTTCTCTTCAAGCGCTTTCAGTGCAAGCTGCAGCAACGACTGAAAGAAGGTGTTAGTATAAGCATGTGAATACTGACTTAACTATTAAGGCGCTTTAGTAAAAACAGGAAATACCGGCTGTCGTTAAAGTCTTCTCTGGAAATGCTTTCACTGCAAGCGACAAAGTACGACTAACAGGTTTTAGTATAGGATACAGAATTGGATCTTTTCATGAAGCGCTTTCACTGCCATCTGCAAAGCACGAAAAGGCAACTTTTTCGTGTAGGCTAGTTCTTAGCGACTTAATAACGCCTAATAACGGCTCTTTAGGAAAAGTGAGTATCTCCAGCAGGGAAGATGTTGGCATGGAATACTTCTGCTTCTGAATGTCTTCTCTTAGAGCGCTTTCACTGCAAACCAAGAGATATCGAACTTTCCGTCTAGGCCAGTGAACTGTAACATCAGCATGGCTCGTAAAGCTTCACTTGAAGATTTGAAAGTGTTCAGCACAAATACCCCTGGAAAGCTGCTAGCATCAAATGGTAACTCTCATTAGAATCTTCTCTGGGCGCGCCTTCACTGAGAGAAGGAAAACATGACTAATAGAGCGTTTAAGTGTAGGCTAAAGAATAGTGATATAATAGCGACTAAGAACTTGCTTTAGGAAAATTGAATATCTCCAACAGCGAAGACGCTAACACGGAGTCTTCATTGGTAGTGAAAGCGCTCTAAGGGAACACTTTCAGAACCTGCATCATTCCATGCTAGCATCTTCCCTTCGGGAGTTACTCACTTTTCCTAGAGCTCCTTCCTAGGCGAAGTTAAGTCACAATTCAGTACCCTACACTAAAACGGTCCATAAGTCTTGCTTAGCCGCTTGCAGCGAAAGTGCTTCCAAAGAAGACTCAACCTAAAGCCAGCATTTGATGGTAGCAGCTTCCCTGCGTTACTTGTTCGGAACAATCTGATAATATTAAAGTGACGCTTTAATAACAATTCGGATGTTACAGTGCACAAGCCTAAACTGAAATTTCTACAAGTCTTTCTTTGCAGTGAAAGCGCTCTAAGGGAGGACATTCACAAGTAGCATCATTCCATGCTAGCATCTTCCCTGCGGGCGTAATTTAATTTTCCTAAAGGAGCTTAATAGGCGTAGTTAAGTCACTATTCAGTACTCTATACTAAAACAGTCCTTAAGCCGTGCTTTGCTGCTTACAGTGAAATCTCTCCACAAAAGTCTCTTACAGGAGCCAGCACTTAATCGGAGCATGCTTCCCTGAGGTGCGTGTGCTATACGCTCTGAAATGTTGAAGTGACGCTTTAATAGTCTTTCTGATGTTACAGTACACAAGTTTACACTGAAAGCCCTACAATTCTTGCTTTACAGAAAAGCATTCTAAGAGAAGACAAGAGAATAAATTCAGAAGTAGCATCATTCCATGCTAGCATCTTCCCTTCAGGAGTTAGTCACTTTTCCTAAAGAGCCTTTCTAGGCGAAGTAAGTCACAATTCAGTACCCTATACGAAAACGGTGCATAAGAAGTGCTTTGCAGCTTGCAGTGAATGCTCTTTCACAGAAGACTCTTAACGAGAGCCAGCATTTGATAGTAGCATCTTCCCTGAGGTACTTGTGCTGAACGATTTCATATGTTGAAGTGACACTTTAAGAGCCATTCTGATGTTACAGTACACAAGCGTATACTCAAAGTTCTACAAGTTTTGCTTTGCCGTGAAAACGCTCTAAGAGAAGATATTGTGAAGCATTACCATTCCATGATAGCGTCTTGCCTAAGGCAGTTACTCATTTTTCTTAAAGTGCATTAATTTGTGAAATTAAGTCACAATTCAGTATCCTATACTAAAACTTCCTGTTAGTCGTACTTTCCCGCTTGCAGTGAAAGCATTTCCAGAGAAGACTCTAACGACAGCCGGTATTTCCTGTTTTTACTAAAGCGCCTTAATAGTTAAGTCAGTATTCACATGCTTATACTAACACCTTCTTTCAGTCGTTGCTACCGCTTGCACTGAAAGCGCTTGCAGAGAAGATTCTAACGAGAGCCAGCATTGCATGGTAGCAGCTTCCCTGCGGTACTTGTGTTGAACGATCTGAAATTTTGAAGTGACGATTTCATAGCTATTCTGATGTTACAGCACACAAGCCGAGACTGAAAGTTCTACAAGTCGTGGTTTGCCGTGAACGCGCCCTAAGAGAAAACATACGAAAGCAGAAGCATTCCATGATAGCATCTTCCCTGCTGGAGATAGTAATTTTTAATAAAGCGCCTTAATAGGCGCTGTTAAGTCACTGTTCACTAGCCTATACTAAAACGTTCTTTTAGTCGTAGTTGCAGCTTGCAGTAAAAGACTCACTAGAAAGACTCTAACGAGAGTCTACATTTGATGCAAGCAGATTCCCTGCGAAACTTATGCTGAACGCTCTGAAATTTTGAACTGGCACCTTAATAGCCACGTTGATGGTACATTTCACAAGCCTAGAGCAAAATTTCTACAAGTCTTGCTCTGCAGTGAAAGTGCAATAAGAGAAGACATTTAGAAGCAGAAGCATGCCATGCTACCGTCTTCCCTGCATCAGTTACTCACTTTTCCTATAGCACTTTAATAGGCGTTATTAAGTCGCTGTTACCTAGCCTACACGAAAACGTTGCCGTTTTCATGCTTTGCAGCTGGCAGTGAAAGCGCTATAAGGGAAGACTCTAAGGAGAGCCAAAACAGTGAAAGTGCTTCCAGAGAGGACTCTAACGAGAGCTAGCATTTGATGGTGTCAGATTTCCTACTGTACTTATGCTGAAAGCTCTGAAATTTTGAAGTGAAGCCTTCATAGCCCTTCTGATGTTACAGTGTACAAGCCTCGACTGAAAGTTCTACAAGTCTTGCTTTGCAGTGAAAGCGCTATGAGAGAAGACATTCAGAAGCCGCAGTATTCTACGCCAGCATCTTCACTGCGGGAGTTATTCACTTTTCAGAACGCGCCTTCATAAGTCACAGTTAAGTATCCTATACTAAAACCTCCTGTTAGTCATGCTTTGCAGCTTGCACTGAAAGCGTTTCCAGAGAAGACTCTAACGAGAGCCAGCATTTCATCGAAGCAACATCCCTGAGGTACTTGTGCTGAACGCTCTGAAATTTTGAAGTGACGCCTTGATTACTATTCTGATGTTACAGTGTACAAGCGTATACCCAAAGTTCTACAAGTCTCGCTTTGCAGTGAAAGCACTCGAAGAGAAGACATTCAGAAGCAGCAGCATTCCGTGTCAGCGTCTTCGCTGTTGGAGATATTCAATTTTCCTAAAGCGAGTTCTTAGTTGCTATTATATCACTATTCTTTAGCCTATACTTAAATGCTCTATTAGTCGTATTTTGCACCTTTCAGTGAAAGCGCGTCCAGAGAAGATTCTAACTAGAGCCACCATTTGATGCTAGCAGCTTTCCAAGGGTATTTGTGCTGAACACTTTCAAATCTTCAAATGAAGCCTTACGAGCCATGCTGATGTTACAGTTCACTAGCCTAGACGGAAAGTTCGATGTCTCTTGGTTTGCAGTGAGAAGAGAAGACATTCAGAAGCGGAATCATTCCATGCCAACATCTTCCCTGCTGGAGCTATTCACGTTTCCTAAAACGCGTTATTAGGCGTTATTAAGTCGCTAAGAACTAGCTTACACGAAAACATTGTCTTTTCGTGCTTTGCAGATGGCAGTGAAAGCGCTTCATGAAAAGATCCTAACGAAAGCCAGCTTTTGATGGTTGCTGCTTTCCTGAGTTACTTGTGCTGAACGTTCTCAAATTTTGAAGTGACGATTTAATAGTCATGCTGATGTTCCCGTTCACAAGCCGAGAGTCAAAATTCTACAAGTCGTCTTTTGCAGCAACAGCGCTATTAGAGAAAACCTCAAGAAGCGGTATAATTTCATGCCAGCCTCTGCACTGCCTGAGACACTCACTTTTCCGTAAGCGCGTTAAAAGGCGCAGTTAAGTCACAATTCATTACCCTAATCTAAAATGTGCTTCACAGTCGTGCTTCACAGCTTGCAGTAAAAAGCGCTATAAGAGAAGACTCTAAGGAGAGCCAGCATTTCATCGTAGCAGCTTCCCTGTCGCACTTGTGCTGAACGATTTGATATGTTGAAGTGACACTTTAAGAGCCATTCTGATGTTACAGTACACAAGCGTATACTCAAAGTTCTACAAGTTTTACTTTGCCGTGAAAACGCTCTAAGAGAAGATATTGTGAAGCATTACCATTCCATGATAGCGTCTTGCCTAAGGCAGTTACTCATTTTTCTTAAAGTGCATAAATTTGTGAAATTAAGTCACAATTCAGTATCCTATACTAAAACTTCCTGTTAGTCGTACTTTCCCGCTTGCAGTGAAAGCATTTCCAGAGAAGACTCTAAAGAGAGCCAGCATTTCCTGTGGCATGTTACCTGCGGTACTTGTGCTGAACGCTCTGAAATTTTGAAGTGACGCCTTGATTACTATTCTGATGTTACAGGGTACAAGCCTAGACGGAAAGTTCTACAAGTCTTGCTTAGCAGTGAAAACCATCGAAGAGAAGACATTCAGAAGCAGGAGCAGCATTCCGTGTTAGCGTCTTCGCTGTTGGAGATATTCAATTTTCCTAAAGCGAGTTCTTAGTTGCTATTATATCACTATTCTTTAGCCTATACTTAAACGCTCTATTAGTCGTGTTTTGCACCTTTCAGTGAAAGCGCTTCAAGAGAAGATTCTAACTAGACCCACCATTTGACGCTAGCAGCTTTCCAGGGGTATTTGTGCTGAACACTTTCAAATCTTCAAGTGAAACCTCACTAGCCATGCTGATGTTACAGTTCACTAGCCTAGACGGAAAGTTCGATGTCTCTTGGTTTGCAGTGAGAAGAGAAGACATTCAGAAGCGGAATCATTCCATGCCAACATCTTCCCTGCTGGAGCTATTCACGTTTCCTAAAACGCGTTTTTAGGCGTTATTAAGTCGCTAAGAACTAGCTTACACGAAAACGTTGTCTTTTCGTGCTTTGCAGATGGCAGTGAAAGCGCTTCATGAAAAGATCCTAACGAAAGCCAGCTTTTGATGGTTGCTGCTTTCCTGAGTTACCTGTGCTGAACGTTCTCAAATTTTGAAGTGACGATTTAATAGTCATGCTGATGTTCCCGTTCACAAGCCTAGAGTCAAAATTCTACAAGTGGTCTTTTGCAGCAACAGCGCTATTAGAGAAAACCTTAAGAAGCGGTATAATTTCATGCCAGCATCTGCACTGCCTGAGACACTCACTTTTCCGTAAGCGCGTTAAAAGGCGCAGTTAAGTCACAATTCATTACGCTAATCTAAAATGTGTTAGTCGTGCTTCACAGCTTGCAGTAAAAAGCGCTATAAGAGAAGACTTTAAAGAGAGCCAGCATTTGATCGCAGCAGCTTCCCTGCCGTACTTGTTCTGGACAATTTTCGTTTTTGAAGTGACGCTTTAATACCCATTCTGATGCTACAGTACACAAGCCTAGACTGAAAGTTCTACAAGCCTTGCTTTGCAGCGAACGTGCCCTATGAGAAGACATTCAGAAGCAGCAGCATTCCATGCTAACATCTTCCCTTCGTGATTTACACACTTTTCCTAAAGTGCATTATTTTGCCCATTTAAGTCACAATTCAGTAACTTATGTTAGAGCGGTCTATATTCGTGCTTCGCAACTTGTAGTGAAAGCTCTTCAAGAGAAGACATTGCTGTACGACTTGAAATTTTGAAGTTAGGCTTTAATAGCCATTCTGTTGTTACAATACACTAGCCTAGCCTGGAAATCCTACAAGTCTCGCTTTGCAGTGAAAGCGCTCTAAGAGAAGACATTCAGAAGCAGCAGCATTCCATTCTAGCCTCTTCCATGTGGGCTTGACTCACTTTTTCTAAAGCGCCTCCATAGGCGCAGTTAAATCACAATTCCATAACCAATACTAAACGTTTTGTTGGACGTGCTTGGCAACTTGCAGTTGAACAGAGCTTCAAGAGAAGATTCTAAAGAGAGCATGCATTTGATCGTAGCAGCGCCCTTGTGGTAATTTTTCTGAACGGTTTCAAATTTTGCAGTGACGCTTTAACAGCCATTCTGATGTTGCAATACACAAGCCAAGACTGAAAGGTCTACAAGTCTTGCTTTTTAATGAAAGCGCTTCCAGAGAAGAACCTAACGAATTTCAGTATTGGATCCTAGAATCTTCCCTGCGATATTTCTGCTGAATTCTCTCAAATTTTCAACTAACTCTTTAACTTCAATTCCGATACTGCAGTCCTTAAGCTTAGACAGAAAGAGTCTTAGCTTTGCAGTGAAAGCGCTCTAAGAGAAGACATTCAGCATTAGCAACATTCCATGCTACCATCTTCCCTACTATAGTTATTCGATTTTCTAAAGCGTCTCTCTAGGCGCAATTAAATCACAATACAGTTACTTATAGTAAAACATTCCAAAAGTCGTCCTTTGCAGCTTGCACTGAAAGCTCTTCCACAGAAGACTCTAACGAGAGCCAGCATGTCATCGTAGCAACTTCCTTGAGGTACTTGTGCTGAACGCTCAGATATTTTGAGTGACACTAATAGCCCTTCTGATGTTACATTACACAAGCCCAGACTGAAAGTTCTACAAGTCTTGCTTTGCAGTGAAAGCTCTAAAAGAGAAGACAGTCAGAAGCCACAGTATTATACGCCAGCATCTTCACTGCGGGAGTTATTCACTTTTCAGAACGCGCCTTCGTAAGTCACAGTTTAGTATCCTATACTAAAACCTCCTGTTAGTTGTGCTATGCAGCTTGCAGTGAAAGCGTTTCCAGAGAAGACTCTAACGAGAGCCAGCATTTCATCGTAGCAACATCCCTGAGGTACCTGTGTAGAATGCTCCGATATTTTGATGTGACGCTCTAAGAGAAGACATTCAGAAGCAGCAGCATTCCATGCTAGCATCTTCCCTGTGAGCGTTATTCGATTTCCTAAAGCGCTTCAAAAGGGGCAGTTAAGTCATAATTCAGTACCTTATACTAAAACCTTCTGTTCGCCGTGCTTTGCAGCTTGCATTGAAAACACTTCCAGAGAAGTCGTTCTGCAGTGAAAGCCCTCTTAGAGAAGACATTCAGAAAGAGCAGCATTCCGTGCTAGAATATTCTCTGCGAGACATATGTTTTCATAAAAGATTATGAATTGAGATGTTGGAGTTGCAATAGGAGATGAAGCCGGAAGAAGCAGCAATAGGAGATTTTGCAGCAAATGCAGTATCAGGAGATGCAGCAGCAGGAGATTTTATAGGATGAGATACTGCAGGTGATGCAGCAGCAGGAGATGCAGCATGTGATGCAGCAAGGGATCCTCAGCAGTAAATGCAGAAGCAGGAGATGCAGCAGGAGATGCTTTAGAAAATGCAGCAGCAGGAAATGCAGCAGGAGATACTGATTCTGCAGGAGATGCAGCAGCAGGAGAAGTAGCAGCAGATACAGCAGTAGATGCTGATTCTCCAGGAGCTGCAACAGCAGGAGATGCTGCAGGAAATGCAGCAGCAGAAGGTGCAGAAGCAGGAGATTCAGCAGGAGGTGCAGGAGCAGGAGATACATAAGGAGATGCAAATCAGAATCAGCAGCAGGAGATTAAGGAGTAGAAGGTGAAGCAGGAGGTGCTGCAGGAGATTCAGCAGCAGGATATATTGCAGAAGATGCAGCAGCAAGAAACGCAGCAGCAGGAGATGCTGTTGAAACTGCAGCAGCTGAAGATGAAACAGAAGGAGGTTCAACATCGGGAGATGTAGAAGTAAATGGAGACACAGGAGATGAAGCAGGAGATACAGCAGTAGCAGATAGAGCAGCAGATGCAGAAGGAGATGAAGCAGTAGCAGATGAGGCAGCAGATGCAGAGAGATTCAGCAGCAGATGATGCAGCAGAAGCAGAAGCAGTTGCAGCAGGAGATGATGCAATAGGAGATGCAGCAGCAGATGATACAGCAGCAAATGCAGCAGGAGATGACGCAGCAGCAGATGCAGCAGGAGATGATGCAGCAGCAGCAGATGCAGCAGCATGATATGTTGCAGAATATTCAGCGGCAGGAGATGCAGAAGTAGGAGCTGCAAACGGAGATTCAGTAGGAAGAGACGCAGCTGGTGATGCTGCAAGAGGAGATGAAAGAGGAGATTCAGAAGTAGATACAGCAGTAGGAGATGTAACAGGAGATGCTGCAGCAGGAGATGCAACAACAAAAAAATCAGGAATATCTAAATAGAAGATGCAGCAGCAGATGAAGCAGGAGAAGAATCAGAAGCAGGAATTGCAGCAGTAGGAGATGCAGCAGCAGGAGATGCAGCAGAGGATGCAGCAGCAATAGATGCAGGAGGAGATCCAGGAAGAAGACATAGAGCAGAGGGAGATGTAGCAGCACATGCAGCAGCAGATGCAGGAGATGAAGCAGCAGCAGGAGGAGATTCAGCAGGAGATGCATCAGCAGGAGATGCATCAGCAGGAGATGCATCAGCAGGAGATGCAGCAGGAGATGCATATTAAGCAGGAGGTGCAACAGGAGATGCAGCAGCATATTCTGCAGCACATTCAGCAGAAGAAGCAGAAGAAGGAGATTCAGCAGCAGGAGATACAGAAGATACTCAGCAGATACAGAAGCACATTCAGCAGGAGATGCAGCAGTGTATGCAACAGCAGCAGATGGAGCATCAGGTGATGAAGGAGGACATCAATAATCAGAAGGTGAAGCAAAAGGAGATGCAGCAGTAGATTAATCTACAGCAGATGCACCAAAAGATGCAGGAGATGCAGCAGCAGGAGATTGAGCAAGATATACAGAAGCAGGAGATGCATTGTAGGGAGATGTGGCATGAGAGGCCAAAGAAAGAGATCTTGCAGCAGATGGAGTAGCATATGCAGCACCAGCAGATGCAGCATCAGGAGATTCAGTATAGGATATGCTGAAACCGGATATGCAGCAGCAGGATATGCAGCAGTAGTTTATAAAGCAGCAGGAGATGCAGCTCCTGCTGCATCAGCAAAGCAGCAAGAGATGAATCAGAGATTCAGCAGAAAGAGATGCCGCAGCAGATGGAGCAGGAGATGTAGATTCAGCAGGAGATGTAGATTCAGCAGGAGATGTAGCAATAGAAGATGCTGCAGCAGATGCAGGAGCAGGAGATGCAGCAGCAGGAGATGTAAAAGGAAGAAATGCAGCAGGAAATGAAGCACCAGGAATTGCCACAGCAGAAGATGCAGGATCATGAGCTTCAGCAGCAAGAGATGGTGCGGGACATGTACCAGAAGAGGATGCAGCAGCAGATGCAGCAGGAGGAGATGCAGAAGAACATGCAGCAGCAGGCGATGCAGAAGCAGATGGTGTAACAGGAGATGCAGCAGCAGGCCATGATGAAGCAGGATATAGAGCAGCAGGAGATGCTTTAGGCGGTGAAGCAGAAGTATATGCAGCAGGAGATGCAGTAAGAGATGCAGCGAGAGGAAATGCAGCAGGATATGAAGCAGCAGGATACGCAGCAGCAGGACGAGATGCAGCAGGATACGCAGCAGCAGGCGATGCAGCAGGAGATTCAGCAGCAAGAGATGAAGTGAAGTCGATGCAGAAAATAAGATGCAGCAGCTTGAAGTGCAGATGTCCTGCTACATCTGCTGCTGAATCTCCTCCTACTGAATATCCTGTTGCTGCATCTCCTCCTACTGCACCTCCTGCTGAATGCATTTGCAGCTGCATCTCCTGCTGCTGCATGTCCTGCTACCTCTCCTTCGGCTGCATCTCCTGCTATATTTTTTGGTGCATCTCATGCCGATCAAATTGCTGCTGCATCTGCTGCTGTTTATATCCTGTGGATGCATCTCCTGTTTGTGCACCTCCTGCTTCATCTCTTCCTGCTGCATCACGTATTGCTGCATCTGCGGCATATTCTGCTTCATCTGGTGCTGCTTCACCTACTGCTGCAAGTCCTGACACATCTCCTGCTACTGCATCTGTTGCTGCACCTGCTGCAGCATCTCCTGTTTAATCTCCCTTTGCATTGCCGGCTACAGCATCTCCTGCTGCATCAATTGCTCCTGCATCTCTTATGCATCTCCTTCTGCTACATATGCTGCTGCATCTGCTGCTGCTGTACCTCCTCTTGCTGCATCTCCTGCTGAATCTCCCCCTGCTGCATCTCATGTTGCATCTCCTCTTGCTGCATCTCCTGCTGAACCTCCTCCGCCTAAATCTCTTGGTGCACCTCCTGGTACAGCATCTCCTGCTGTATCTGCTGCTTCTGCATCTCCTGATGCATCCCCTGCTGCTACACTTCATCCTGCTGCATCTCCAGCTGCTGCATCCCCTAATGATTCTCTTGCTGCTTCATCTTCTGCTTCTGCAACTCTTGCTCCATGTCCTTCTGCTGCATCTCCTGCTCTATCTCATGTTGCACCTTCTAATGAAACATCTCCGGCGTCATCTCATTCTGCTGCATGCCCTCCTGCTTCATCTCGTTCTGCATCTCCTGCTTTATCTCCTTGAGCATCACCTGCTGCATCTCCTTCTGCATCACCTGCAGATGCATCTCCACCTGCATTTCCTGCTGCAGCTCTTTCTGAATCTACTACTGCTGCACCTGCTGAATCTGCTGCTGTATCTTCTGCTGCTTCATCTACTGCTGCATCTCTTGATAGATCTCCTGCTGCTGCATCTGCTTCTGCTTTCTCTCTTGCTGCATTTACTGCGGCTGAATCTCCTGCTGTATTTCCTTCTGCTGCATCTTCTCTTCATCTACTACTCTGCGTCTCCTGCTGTTGCATCTCCTCCTTTTTCATCTCGTGATTAATCTCCTGTAGCATCTCCTGCTTCTTCGTCTCCTACTGCATATGATGCTGCTGCATCTCCTGCTGCTGCATCTCCTAATGCATCCTCCCTATCTGCATCTCCTGCTGCTGCATCTCCTGATGCATCTCCTGCTACTACATCCACTGCTGCTGCATTTCCTGCTGCATCTCCTGCTGCTGCATCTCCTGATTTATCCTCCCTATCTGCATCTCTTCCTGCTGCATCTCCTGCTTCAGTATATAATTCTGAATCTCCTGTTGCTGAATCTCTTGCTGCATCTCCTATTGCAATCCTGCTGCATCTGCTCCTGCATCACATGCTGCATCTCCTACTGCTGCATCTCCTGCTGCTGCATCTCCTGCTGAATCTGCTACTAAATCTGCTGCTGCATCTTCCACTGCTTTCTCTCCGGCATTTCCTGCGGCTGTATATCCTGCTGCGCCTCCTGCTGCTCTATCTCCAGCTGCATCTCTTCCTGCAGCATCTCCTGCTTAATGTCCTGATGTATCTTCTGCTGCTGCATCTCCTGCTGCTCTATCTCCTATTGCATTTCCTGCTGCTGAATCTCCTGCTGCTGCATTTTCTCCTCCTCTATCTCCTGCTGCTGCATCACCCCCTGCATCTCCTGCTGCTGTATATTCTGCTGCATCTTCGGCTTCATATCCTGTTGCTGCATCTTCTGCTTCTGCATCTCCTGCTACGTCAGATGCTGCTGCATTTCCTGCTGCTGCATCTGCGGCTGCATCTGATGCTGATTCATCTCCTTCTGCTGCATTTCCTGCTTCATCTGCCGATGCATCTGCTACTGCCATATGTCCTGCTACATCTCGTCATGATGCATCTCCTGCTGCATCTGCTGAAGATTCTCTTCCTACGGCACCTGCTGTTGAATCTGCATTTCGTGCTGCTCTCTTTCTGCATCTGCTGCTGCTGCATGTCTTGCTGCATCTCCTCCTGATGCTTCTCCTGCTGTGTTTCCTTCTGAATTTCCTGCTGCATCTCTTACTCCTGCATCTTCTCTTGCATCTCCTCCTGTTGATTATCTTGCTGCATCTACTTCTGCCGCACCTCCTGCTGCATCTCCTGCTGATGCATCTCCTCAGTGAATCTGCTGCAGCATCTCCTGCTTCTGAATCTCCTGCTGAATCTGCATCTACTGCTGCATCTGCTGCTGCATCTCCACCTGCTGTATCTGCCGCTTCTGCATTTGCTGCTTAATCTCCTGCTGCATTTCCTGTTGCTGCATCTCCTTCTGATGCTGCATCTGCTGCTGCTGCATCTCCTCCTTATGCATCTCCTCCTGATGCATCTGCTGCTGCATAACCTGCTCAATCTCCTGCTGCTACATCCCCTGTTGTTGCATCTCTTACAGCATCTCCTACTGCTTCATCTCCTTTCTCTGCATCTCTTGCTGCGGAAGCTGCTGCTGCTGCATTTCCTGCTTCATCTTCTCCTTCTGCATCTCCTGCTGCATCTTCTGCTTCTGCATCTCCTACTGCTGCGTCTCTTGCATCATCTCCTCCTGCCTCTCCTCCTACTGCAAATCCTGCTTCATCTGCTGCATCTCCTGATGCTCTATCTCTTTCTGAAGCTACTACTGCTGCATTTGCTTAATCTGCCGCTGTATCTGCTGCTGCTAAATCTACTGCTGCATCTCCTACTGCATCTCCTGCTGGTGCATCTCCTGCTTCTGCATCTGCTCTTGCATCTTCTGCTGCTGCATCTGCTGCTGAATCTGCTACTGCATCTGCTGCTGCATCTGATGCTGCTATCTCTCTTGCTGCATTTATTGCGGCTGAAACTCCTGCTATATCTCTTTCTGCTTTCTACTACTCTGCATCTCCTGCTGCTTCGTCTCCTCCCGCTCCATCTCCTGTAGCATCTCCTGCTTCTGCATCTCTTCCTGCTACATCTCCTATTGTATATGATGCTGCTGCATCTCCTGCTACATCTGCTGCTGCTGCATTCCCTGCTGCATCTCCGGCTGCTTCAACTCCTGCTGCTGCATCAAGTGCTGCATGTCCTGCTGCTACATCTCCTTCTGCATCCCCTGCTACTACATCACCTGCTGCTGCATTTCATGCTGCATCGCCTGCTTCTGCATCTGCTCATGCTTCATCTCTTTTTGCATCTTCTGCTGCTGCATCTCCTGCTCAATATCCTGCAAAATCTCCTCCTGCTGCATCTGCTGCAGCATCTCCTCCTGCTGCATCTGCTGCTAAATCTGCATCTCCTGTTGCATCTGCTTCTACATCTCTTGATGCATCTCCTACTGCTGCACCTCCTTCTGCTTCATCTCCTGCTTCATCTACTTCTCCTGCATACCATGATACATTTCCTGCTTCATCTCCTTGCTACATCTGCTGCCTCATCTTCTCCTGCATTTCCTGATTCATCTCCTGATGCATCTCGTACTGCTGCATCTCCTTATATTTCATCTCCTGCTGCATCTGCTGCTGCTCTGCTGCTGCTTCATCTACTGCTGAATCTCATGCTGCATATCCTGCTGCATTTGCTGCTACTGCATCTCTTGCTGCATCTCCTCCTGATGCTTCTGCTGTATATCCTTCTACATTTCCTGCTGCATCTCCTCCTCCTGAACCTTCTGTTGCATCTCCTCCTACAGTTTCTCTGCTGCATCTATTTTGGCCCATCTCCTGCTGCATCTCCTGCTCCTGCATGTCCTACTGTGAATCTGCTGCAGCATCTCCTGCTGATGAATCTCCTGCTGAATCTGCGTCTACTGCTGCGGAATCTCCTGCTGCTGCATCCCCTGATGTATCTACTACTGATGCATTACCTGTTTCATCTGCTGCTTCTGCATCTGCTGCTGCTGCATCATCTCCTCCTGCCTCTCCTCCTACTGCATCTCCTGCTGAATCTCCTGCTCATCTCCTGATGCCGTATCATCTGAAGCATCTCTTCCTGCTGCATCTACTGCTTAATCTGCATCTCTTACTGCATCTGCTTCTGCATCTCATTTTGCTGTGTCTCCTGTGGCATTTGCTGCTGAATCTGCTGCTGCATCTCCTGCTGCTGGATGTCCTCGTGTATCTCCTGCTGCTGCATCTGTTGCGGCATCTCTTGCAGCTGCATCTCCTGTTGCATCTCCTACTGCTGAATCTCGTGCTACTGCATTCTCTGCTGCATCTACTGCTGCTGCTTCGCCTGCTGCAGAATCTCCTAATCCATCTCCTATTGCTTAGTCTCCTGATGCTTCATATCCTGCTTCGTCTCCTTTTGCTGCATATATCGCTGCTGAATCTACTGCTGCTTCATCTGATGCTGCAATTCCTGCCCCGTCTCCTGCTGCGGAATCTCCTGCTGCATCTACAACTGCATCTCCTGCTGCTCCATCTGCTGCATCTGCACCATCAGGATATTCTGAAAGAGATGCAGCAACAGGAGATGCAGCAACAGGAGATGCAGCTGCAGCACCAGGATATGCAGTCACAGCACTGTGGCAGCAGATTCAGCTGCAGGAGTTTCAGCCGTAGGAGATGAAGCAGGAGTTTTAGCAGGAGATACAGCAGAAGGAGATGCAGCAGGAGATGCAGCAGGAGGACATGCAGCAGCAGGAGATTCAGCAGCAGGTGCACCAGCCGGAGATGCAGAAGCAGGAGGTGCAGAAGCAGGAGGTGCAGCAGTAGCAGATGCAGCAGGAGATTCATCTGCAGATGCAGTAGCAGGAGATGCAGCAGAATAAGATGCAGCAGGAAATTAAGAAGCAGTAGATGCATCCGGGGGTGCAAAAGCAGGAGATGCAGCAGCAGGAGATGCAGTAGGAGATGCAGCAGGAAGTGAAGCAATAGGTTAAGCCTCAGACGCAGCAGATGTAGAGGGATATGAAGTAGCAGTCCATGTAAGAGAGGATGGAGCAGCAGGGGATGGAGCAGGAGAGTTATCAGCACGACATGCATCAGGAGATGCATCAAGAGGAGATGCAGCTGTAGGAGATGCAGCTGTAGGAGATGCATCAGGAAATAAAGCAGGAGATGGAGCAGCAGGAGATGAATCAGGAGATGCAGTAGCTGACACAGCAGCAGGGGATGCAGCAGAAGGAGATGAAGCATTATGAGATGCAGCAGGAGATGTAGCAGAAGGCGAGTCTTCAGCAGGAGGTACAGCAGCAGGAGATGAGCAGACGCAGTAGAAGGAGATTCAACAGGAGATGCAGCAGGAAGAGATGCAGGAGGAGATGCAGAAAAAAGAGGCAGCTACAAGAGATGCATCAGGAAATGCACCAGCAGGATATGCATCACTAGGAAAGGCAGCAGGAGAGGAACCAGCAGGAGATGCAGCAGGAAATGCAGCAGTATATTTAACAAGAGGAGATCCACCATGAGATGCAGCAGCAGGAGATGCAGCAGGAGATGCAACAGGAGATATAGCAGGAGATGCATCAAGAGATGAAGCACGAGGAGATGTAGGATGGAGAGGCAGCAGAAGGAGATGCAGAAGTGGATGCAACAGCAGTAGATGCAGCAGCTAATGAAAGAGGAGATGTGGAATCAGTAGGAGATAGAGTAGCTAGAGATTGCACAGGAGATGCACCAGAAGGAGATGTTAGCAGCAGGAGATGCAGCAGATGCATCTGCACGAGAAGCAGCAGGAGGTGCAGCAGCAGAATATTCATCAGCAGGAAATGCAGCAGGATATGCAGCAGTTAGGATATGCAGCATCAGGAAATGCAGCATGATATGAAGAAGCAGGATATGCAGCAGCAAGAAATACTGCAGCAGATGGAGTAGGAGGTGATGCAGCAACAGGAAATTCAGAAGGAGATGCAGCAAGAGATTCAGCAAGAGATGAAGCAGCAGAAGTAGCAGAAGATGCAGGTGGAGGAGATACAGCAGCCCCAGATGCAGCAGGAAATGCAGAAACAGGAGATGCAGATGCAGCAGATGCAGCAGGAGATGCAAGAGTACCTGAAGCAGTCGATTCAACGGGAGATTAAACAGCAGGAAATATAGGAGGAAATTCAGCAGTAGATACAGCAGGAGAAGAATCAGCAGGAGACGCAGAACCAGATGCAATTGGAAATGCATCAGGAGATGCATCAGAGTTGCAGCAGCAGATACTGCATGAGATGTAGGAGGAGGAGATGAAGCAGCAGAAGAAGCAGCAGGAGATGAAGCAGCAGGAGATGCAGAAGGAGGCGAATCAGAAGGAAGTGAAGCAGGAGATGCAGCAGGAGATGCAGCTGCAAGAGATTGAGCAGCATGAGATGCAGAAGAAAGAGATGCAGCAGGAGAGGCAGTACAAAATGATGTAGCAGCCGAGGCAGTAGGACGAGATGCAGCTGGAAATGTATAAGGAGGAGATGCAGCAGCAGCAGATGCAGCAGTAGGTGGAGCAGGAGACGCAGCAGCAAATGCAGCATCAGATGCAGAAGAATTGCACCAGCAGGAAGTGCAGCATCATGACACGCAGAAGAGATAAAGCAGCAGCATGTGCAGCAGGAGATGCAATAGGAGATAAAGCATGATATGAAGTAGCAGCAGATACAGCAGCTTGAACAGAAGATGTTGTATCCGAGGCAGATACAGCCTGAGGATATGCAGCAGGAGGTGCAGCAGCAAGAATTGTAGAGGGAGGTGCATATTCATCAGTAGATTCAGCATTATATTTAACAGGAGATGCAGCAGCAGGAGATGCAGCAGCAGGAGATGTAGCAGGAGGTGCAGCAGCAGATGAAGAAGGAGATACAGCATGAGATGCAGCAGCAGGAGATTCATCAGCCGGAATAACAGCAGCAGCATTTGCAGCAGCAGGAGATGCTTTAGGAGATGCAGCAGTAGGAGATGCAGCAGCAGAAGATGCAGCAGGCGATGAAGAAGAGGATGCACCAGCATTTGCAACAGCAGGACATGCTTTAGGATATGCAGCAGCAGGAAATGATGCAGCAGCATTTACAGCAGCAGGAGATGCAACACGATAAGCTGCTCCCTCTCCTCCTGAATCTCCTACTGCTGCAACTCCTGCAGCATCCTCTGCTGCATCCCCTGCTGCTGTGTCTGCTACTGCATCTCCTGATTCATCTCCTGCTGCTCCATCTCCTGCTTTATTTCCTGATGCATCTCCTACAGCTGCATCTCCTACAGCTGCATCTCCTCTTGATGCATCTCCTGATGCATGTCGTGCTGATGACTTTCCTGCTGCTCCATCCCCTGCTGCTCCATCCTCTCTTACATGGACTGCTACTTCATATCCCTCTACATCTTCTGCGTCTGAAGCTTAACCTATTGCTGCACTTCCTGCTGCATCTCCTACTGCATCTCCTGCTGCTACATCTCCTGCTTTTGCACCCCCGGATGCATCTACTGCTTCTTAATTTCCTGCTGCAACTCCTACTGCATCTCCTGCTGCTGCATCTCCTGCTTTTGCACCCCTGGATGCATCTACTGCTTCTTAATTTCCTGCTGCAACTTATTCTGCTGCATCTCCTGCTACTGCATCTGCAGCTGAATCTCCTGCTGCATCTGCTACTGCTGCACCTCCTGCTTCTGCATGTCCGGCTGGTGCATCTGCTGCTCAATCTCCTGCTGCATCTCCTGCTGCTGCATGTCCTCCTGATGCATCTCCTGATGCATCTCCTTCTGCTGTATCTCCTGCTGAAAATCCTGCTGCATCTCCTACGGCTGAAACTCCTGCAGCTGAATCTGCTGCCGCAGTGCTGTGACTGCATATCCCGGTGCTGCGGCTGCATCTCCTGTTGCTGCATCTCCTGTTGCTGCATCTCTTTCAGAATATCCTGATGGTGCAGATGCAGCAGATGGAGCAGCAGGAGATGCAGTCATAGATGCAGCAGGAGATTCCGCAGCAGGAGACGGGGCAGGAGTTGCAGCATCAGATGAAGCAGCAGTAGATGCAGCAGCGATATATGCAGCAAAAGGAGATGAAGCAGGATATGAAGCATCAGGAGACTAAGCAATAGGAGATGCTTTAGGAGATTCCGCAGCAGGTGATGCAGCAGCAGTAGATGCAGCAGAGAATGCAGTAGCACGAGATTCAGCAGTAGGAGATGCAACAGGAGATGCAGCTGCAAGAGATGCCGCAACAGATGCAGCAGCAGGAGATACACGAGGACATCCAGCAGCAGGAGATGCAGCAGCAGATTCAGCAGCAAATGCCACAGGAGACGCAGCAAAATGAGATGCAGAAGCAGATGCAGTAAGAGATGCAGATTAAGCAGTAGATGCAGCAGGAAGAGATGCTTCAGATGATACGGCATCAGGAGATGAGCAGGAGATTCAGCAGGAGATGCAGTAGGAGGAGAGGCAGGAGGAGATGATGCAGCAGCAGCAGATGCAGAAGCAGCAGATGAAACAGGTAATGCATCAGTAGTAGATACATCAGGGGATGCAGCAGCAGGAGATTCCGCAGCAGTAGACGCAGATTCAGCAGGAGATTCATCAGCAGGAGATGCTGCAGCAGATTCACAGTAGGACATGCAGGAGCAGGAGATGCAGCAGGAGATGGGCCAAAATAGATGCAGCAGGAGAAACTGCAGGAGGAGATGCAACAGAAGGTTCAGGAGGAGGAGATGCAGCAGGAAATGTAGAAGGATATACAGCAGAAGCATCAGGAGGAGATGCAGCAAGAGATGCAGTAGCAGCAGATGCAGCAGGAGATGCAGTAGCAAGAGATGTAGCATTATCATAAGATGCATTGAGAGATGCAACAGCAGGATATGCAGCAGCAGGAGGTGCAGGAGGATATGCATGAACAGGAGAATCAGTATGAGGTACAGCAGGAGATGCAGCAGCAGGATATGCAGCATGAGATTCAGCAGTAGATGAAGCAGCAGCAGAGCAGCAGCAGATGCAGCAGGAGATGAAATATAAGGAGATGTAGCAGCAGGAGATGCATCAGGAGATGCATCAGGAGATGCAGGAGAAGATGAGGCAGCAGATGTAGCAAGGAGATGAAGCAGGAAATGTATCATGGTATGCAGGAGAAGTAGATGAAGCAGGAGATGAAGCAGAAGGAGGTGCAGCAGTAGGAGATGCATCAAGAGATGTAGAAGCAGATGCAACAGGAGATGCAGATTTAGCAGCAGATGCAGCAGGAGGAGATGCTGCAGCAGATGCAGCAGGAGGAGATTTTGCAGGATATTGAGCAGGAGATGCAGCAGCAGAAGATGCAAAAAGAGATGAAGCATGAGCAGATGCAGAAGCAGGCGATGCAGCATGAAATGCAGCAGCAGGTGATGTAGTAGCAGGACATGCAGAAGGAGATGTAGCAGCAGGAGATGCAGCACTTGATGCAGCAGCAGGGAATGCAGCAGCAGCAGATGTAGCAGGAGATGCAGCAGCATCATATGCAGTAGGAGATGTAGCAGCAAGAGATGCAGAAGCAGGAGATGCTACAGGAGATGGAGCAGGAGGAGACGAAGCAGCAGGAGATGCAGAGTAGTAGATGCAGAGAAGAAGATGCAGCAGAAAGAGATATAGCAGGAGATTCAGCCGCAATAAATGCAGCAAGAGAGAAAGCAGTATCAGATGCAGCAGCAGATGCAGCAGCAGATGCAGCAGCAGAAGATGCAAGAGCAGATGCAGAAGCAGGAGATGCACCAGCAGGAGATGCAGTAGGAGATGCAGCAGTAGATTTAGCAGCAGCAGATACAGTGGCAGATAAAGCAAATGCAGCAGTAGTAGCTTCAGAAAGAGATGCATCACCAGGAAATGCAGTAGTAGAAGATGCAGCAGGAGATGCAGAAGGAGATGCAGTAGGAGATGCAGATTTAGCAGGAGATGCATCAGCAGGAGATGCTTCAGCAGATGGAGCAGGAGGAGATCCAGCAGCAGGACACGCAGCTGGAGTTGATGCAGAAAGTAATAGAGCAGCAGGAGATTCAGAAGAAGGAGGTGCAGCAGGAGATTCAGAAGTAGGAGATGCAGCAACAGGAAATGCAGCAGGAGATTAAGCAGCAATTGCAGAAGCGGCAGGTACAGCAGGTGGAGATGCAGCAGCAGATGCAGCAGGAGATTCAGAAGCAGGAGATGCTGCAGCAGATTCACAGGAGGAGATGCATCAGCAGGAGATGCAGCAGGAGGTGCGGCAGAAGTAGATGCAGCAAGATAATCAACAGGAGGAGATGCAAGAGAAGATGCAGGAGTAAGAGATGCAGCAGGAAATTCAGAAGGAAACACAGCAGGAGAAGCATCAGGAGGAGATGCAGCAAGACATGCAGCAGCAGCAGATGCAGAAAGAGAGCAGCACTAAATGCAGATTCAACAGAAGGTGCCGCAGGAAGAGAATCTTCAGCAGATGCAGCAGGAGATGCATCATGACGAGATGTAGCAGGACATATGGCAGTAGCAGATGCATCGGCAGATGAAGCAGGAAATGCAGCAGAAGGAGATGAATCAGCATCAGATGCAGCCGCAGATGCAGCAGCAGGAAATGCAGCAGCATCTGACGTAGCAGGAGATGCAGAAGCAGAAGATGCAGCAGCAGGATTTGAAGCCGAAGATGCAGCAGAATATACAGCAGCAGGAGATGCAGCGGGTGATGCAGCAGCAGGAGATAGAGGAGGAGAAAATGCAGCAGCAGGAGATTCAGCAGCAGGAAATGCAATAGGAGATAGAGCAGCAGGAGATGCAGCAGCAGAAGATACATCAGGATATTAAGCAGGAGATGCTGCAGGAAGAGATGCAGCTGGAGATAGAGCAGCAGGAGGCGCAGCAGGATATACAGCCACAGGAAATGCCGGAGAGAAAGCAGTAGAAGATGCAGCAGCAGATTTAGTAGCAGATTCAGCAGGAGATGCAGCAGCACGAGATGCAGCAGTAGGAGATGCAGCATGTGATGCAGGAGCAGATGCAGCAGGATTGCAATAGGAGATGCAGCAAGAGATGCAGCAGTAGGAGATGCAGCATGTGATGCAGGAGCAGATGCAGCAGGATTGCAATAGGAGATGCAGCAAGAGATTCAGCAACAGGAGATTCAGAATTATATACTGAAGCAGGAGATGCAGCAGGAAGAGATGCAGATAGGGAGGATGCATCAGGAGATGCAGCAGTAGGAGATGCAGCAGGAAATGCAGCAGCAGTGGATGTAGTAGCAGGAGATGCATCAGGAGATGCAGCAGCAGGAGATGCAGCAGCGAATGCAGCAGCAGGGGATGTAGTAGCAGGAGATGCAGCAGCATCATATGCAGTTGGAGACGAAGAAGCAGGAGATGCTACAGGAGATTAATCATGAGATGAAAAAGGAGAAGATGCAGCATCAGGAGATGCAGAGTAGTAGATGAAGAGATGATGCAGCAGAAGGAAATACATGAGGTGATTCAGCCGCAGTAAATGCAGCAAGAGAGAAAGCAGCATCAGATGGAGCAGCAGATGCAGCAGCAGAGGATGCAACAGCAGATGCAGCAGCAGGAGATCTATCAAGAGAAGCAGCAGCAGATACAGCAGCAGATTCAGCAGGTGCAGCAGTAGTAGATTCAGAAAGAGCTGCAGCAGGAAATGCAGATGGAGATGCATCTGCAGGTGATGCAGAAGGAGATGAAGCAGGTGATGCTCAAGGAGATGCAGCAGGAGATGCAGAACGAGATGAAGCAGCAGGATATGCAGCAGAATGAGATGACGCCGGAGATGTTTCATTAGAAGGTGCAACATGAGATAGAGAATGAGATGCAGCAGCAGACGAAGCAGAAGTAGATGCAGAAACAGGAGATGCAGCAGAAGGACATGGAGCAAGAGATGCAGCAGCGGAAGATGAGGCAGCATGAGAATCATTAGGGGATGCAGCAGCAGGAGATATAGCAGGAGGAGATATAGCAGCAGGAGATGCAGCAGGATGAAGTGAAGCAGCAGGGGATGCATCAGGAGATGCAGAAGCAGCAGATACAGCAGGAGATGCCGTACCAGGAGGTGCAGCAGGGGATGCAGCAGGAGGAGATGCAACATGAGATGCAGCAGGGGTAGATGCAGCAGGATATGCATCAGAAGATGTAACAAGAGATGCAGCAGGAGGAGGTACAGCAGCAGCAGATGCAGCAACATATGTAGCAGAAGGAGATGCATAAGTGATGCAGCAGCAATTGATGTAGCAGGAGATGCTGGAGCCGGCAATGCAGAGGGAGATTAAACAGGAGATGCTGCAGCAGGTGCAGCAATAGATGCAGCAGCATGAGATGTGTCAGGGGTTGCAGGCGTAGGTGAAGCAGCACCAGATGAAGCAAAATATGCCACAGATGCAGGAAGAGATGAAGCAGGAGATGCACAAACAGGAGTTGCATCTGCAGGATATAAACAGCAGCAGATGCAGCAGCAATCGGATCGGTATCTCCTGCTTCTGCTCAATCTCCTGCTGCTGCATCTCCTGCATCTTTTGGTGCATCTGCTGTAGATTAATCTACTGCTGCATCTCCTGTTGCTTCACCTTCTGATTATTGATGTCCTCCTGCATCACCTGATGCTCCATCTGCTGCTGCTGCATACACTGCTGCATCTCCTGCTGAATGTGCTTCTGTATCTGCTGAGTCTTAATCTCCTGCTGCTGAATCTCCTTCTTCTGCTTCTTCTGCTGAATGTGCTGCAGAATATGCTGCTGAATCTCCTGTTGCATCCCCTGCTTAATATGCATCTCCTGATGCATCTCCTGCTGATGCATCGCCTGAAGCATCTCCTCCTGAATCTCCTCCTGCTACTGCTTCTGCTGCTTCATCTCCTGCATCTGCTGCTGCATGTGCTGCTACATCTCCCTCTGCTCTATGTCCTCTTCCTGGATCTCCTCCTGCATCTATTGCTGCTGCATCCTCTGCTGAACCTTCTGCTGCTGCACCTCTGTCTGCAACTATCTCTGATGCATCAGCGAATTCATCTGATTATGCATCTCCCCTGCTGCTCCATATCCTGCTGCTGTATCTCCTACTGCTGCATCTCCTGCTGAATCCCCTGCATCTCAGGCTGCTGCATCGGCTGCTGCATCACCTGCCGCTTCTGCTTCTGCTGCATCCGCTGCTGTATCTACCACTGCTGCAAATCCTGTTGCATCTCCTCCCGCTGCATTCGCTGATACATCAATTTTCCTGCCTCCCTTACTGCATCTCTTTCTTCTTCATCTCCTGCTGCTGCATCACCCGCATCTCTTGCAGCTGCATATCCTGCTACATCTCTTGCTGCATCTCCTGCTGCTGCATCTCCTACTGCTGCAATTCCTGCTTCTGATTCTTCTCCTGCTGCATCTTCTGCCTATTTATAGAATTTTTTTGTTGCTGCATCTCCTGCTGCAGCATCTCCTGTTACATCTCCTACTGCTGTATCTACTTCTGAATCTCCTCTTTCATCCCCTGAGGCAGCATCACCAGCTGTGTCTCTTCCTACTGAATCTCCGTTTGCAGCTCCTACTTCTGCATCTCCTGCTGCTGAATATTCTGCAACATATCATGCCGCTGCATCTGCTGCTGCTGCATTTCCTTCTGCTGCATCTCATACTGCATCATTTCCTGCTGCATCTGCTGCTGCGTCATCTCCTGCTGCATTTGCTGCTGTATCATCTGCTGCTGCATCTCCTATTGCATCATCTCCTGCTGCAACTGCTTCTGCATCTGCTGCATCGTCTGCTGCTCAATCTCTTTCTGCATCTGCTGCCTCATCTGCTACTGCTGTATCTCCTGCTTCATCTCCTGCGTCTCCATTTACTTCTACATCTCCCGTTGCTGAACCTCCTTCTGTTTCATCTTCAGCTGCTGCAGTTTCGGCAGCATCTCCTGCTGCTGCGTTTCTTGCTGCTGCATCTTCTGCACTATATCCTGCTGCTGAATCTCTTGCAGCACCTCCTGCTGCGTCTTCTACAGCATCTCCTGCTGCGTCTTCTACATCATCTCCTGCTTCACCTTCTACTTATTAATCTCCTGCTGCTGATTCTGATTTGCATCTCCTTATGTATCTCCTGCTCCTGCACCTCCTGCTGAATCTCCTGCTTCTGTATCTTCTGCTGCTGCATTTCCTGCAGCATCTCCTGCTGTTGCAGCTCCTGGAGAATCAGCATCTACTGCTGTATCTGCTGCTACTTCTCCTGCTGCTGCATCTCCTGCAGAATCAGTATCTCCTGCTGCGTTTCCTGCTGCTGCATTTTCTAAAGCATCTCCTGCTTCATCTCCTGCTTCTGCATCTACTGCTGAGGATCCCTTGCTGCATCACATGCTGCATCTCCTGCTGCTGCATCTCCTGCAGTATCTCGTACTGCTGCATCTCCTGCTGCAGCATATCCTGCTGCATCTCATCCTATAACATCTCCTGCTGCTGCATCTCCTGCTACTGCATTTGCTACAAAATCTCATATTGCTGCTTCTTCGGGCTTCATCTCCTATTGCAACTCCAACATCTTAATTCATAATCTTTTATGAAAACATAACTCTTGTAGAGAATATTCTAGCACGGAATGCTGCTCTTTCTGAATGTCTTCTCTAAGAGCGCTTTCACTGCAAAGCGAGACAGTGATGCATAAGGAGATGAATCAGGAGAAGGTTCATCAGCAGGAGATGGAGAAGGAGATGCAGCCGCAAGAGATGTAGCAGGAGATGCAGCCACAGAGATGCAGCAGGATATGCAGCAGGAGATTGAGGAAGTGGAGATGCACCAGGATATGCAGCAGCAGGAGATGCAGCAGCAGAACAAGCAGCAGTAGATGCAGCAGCAAGATGTTCAGCAGAAGGTGATGAAGCAGGAGATGCAGCAGGAGGAGACGTAGAAGCACACGAGGCAGCAGTAAATGAGAAGAAGGATATGCAGCAGCAGGAGATGAATCGGGAGTTTCAGCAGTAGATGAAGCAGCAGCAGATGCAGCAGAAGTTGAAGCAGCAAGTTCATCAGGACTTGCAGCAGGAGATGTTGCAGCAGAGGATGCTGCAGGAGATGCAGCAGTAAGAGAGGCGGCAGGAGATGCAGCAGGAGATGTAGCAGGAGATGCATCAAGAGATGCACCAGGAGGAGATGCATGAGGAGAAGCAGCAGAAGGAAAGGGAGCAGTGGATGCAGCAGCAGATGCTTGAGCAGCAGATGCATGAGCAGCAGATACAACAGCAGTAGATGCAGCAGCAGATGCAGTAGTAGCAGATGCAACAGCAGGGGATGCAGTAGCAGATGAAAGAGGAGATGCAGATTTAGCATGAGATGCAGGAGTTGGATATGCTGCATAAGATGCAGCGGCAGGATATGCAGGAGCAGGAGATGCCATAGGAGATGCAGCAGCAGGAGATGCAGCAGCAGGAGTTACAGCAGAAGGAGATGCAGCAGCAGGTGATGCAGCAGAAGATGCAGAAGCAGGAAATGTATCATCAGGAGATAGAGCAGAAGGATATGCAGCAGGAAATGAAGCAGGAGATGCAGCAGCAGGAGATGCAGCAGAAGATGCTGCAGCAGACACCGCAGCAGGGGGTGCAGAAGAAGGAGATGAAGGAGGATTTGCAGCAGTAGATGCAAGAGATGTAGCAGGAGATGCAGCAGCAGATGCAGTAGCAGGAGATGCAGCAGTAGGAGATTCAGGCATCACACGAAACAAGAGATGCAGATTGAGAAGCGGATGCAGCAGCAAGAGATGCAACAGTAGGTGAAGCAGCACCAGCTGCCGCAGCATATGCTGCAGATGCAGCAGTAGGAGCTTCAGCAGGAGATGCAGAAAAAGATGCAACAGCAAGAGATGCATCAGGAAATGCACCAGCAGGATATGCAGCAGCAGGAAATGCAGCAGGAGATGCACAAGCAGGAGATTCAGCAGCAGATGCAGCAGGAGATGCAGCAAGAGGGGATGCACCATGAGATTCAGCAGCAGGAGATGCCGCAGGAGATGCCGCAGCAGGAGAGGCAGAGGAGATGCAGCAGGTTATTTAGCAGGAGATGCATCAAAAGATGCAGCAGGAGGAGAGGCAGCAGAAGGAGATGCAGCAGTAGATGTAGCAGCAGATGTAGGAGCTGCAGATGCAACAGCAGGAGATGCAGCAGCTAATGAAAAGGGGGAGATGTAGATTCATCAGGGGATGCAGCAGCTGGAGATGCCACAGCGGATGCACCAGCAGGAGATGCAGAAGCAGGAGATGCAGCAGGATGTGCAGTAGCAGGAAGTGCAGCAGGAGATGCAGCAGTAAGAGATGTAGCAGGAATTGTAGAAGCAGTAGGTGCAGCCGGAGATGAAGAAGCAGGAGAGGAAGCAGCAGGAGATGCAGCAGGAGATGCAGCAGCAGGAGATCTATCATTAGGAGATTCAGCAGGAGGTGCATATTCAGAAGGAGATGCAGCATCAGCAGATGCAGCAAGAGGTGCAGCAGCAGGAGATGCAGCAGGACATGGAGCAGAGGGATATGCAGCAGAAGGAAATGCAGCATGATAGGAAGAGGCAGGATATGCAGCAGCAGGAAATGCTGCAGCAGATGCAGTAGCAGGTGATGTAACAGCAGGAAATTCAGAAGGAGATGCAGCAAGGGATTCAGCACGTGATACAGCAGCAGAATCAGCAGAAGATGCAGCTGGAGGAGATGCAGCAGCCCCAGATGCAGCAGGAGATGCAGCAGCCGGTGATGAAGCAGGGAATGCAGTAGCAGGAGATGCAGAAGCAGAGAGTACAGCAGGAGATGAAGCAGCAGATGCAGCTGAGCAGATGCAGAAGTAGGAGATGAAACATCAGGAGATTCCTCAGGAGATGTAGACTCAGACACAGCAGCAGGAGATGCATTTGATTCCGCAGGGAATGCAACAGCAAAATATGCAGAAGCAAGAGGTGCAGAAGGAGATTCAGCAGGACATGCAGAGGCAGGAGATGCAGCAGCAGAAGTTTCAGCAGCAGGAGATGCAATAGGAGATGCAGCAGCAGGAGATGCAGCCGTAAAATGCAGCAGCAGATGCAGCAGGAGATGCAGCATCTGATGCATCAGCAGGAAATTCAGCAGCAGAAGATCAAGCTGCATGTGCCGCAGGAGATGTAGATTCAGAAGGAGATTCAGCAGCAAGAGATGCTGTAGCAGATACAGAAGCAGCAGATGCAGCATTAAATGCAGCAGCAGGAGATGCTGTAGAGGGAGGTGCAGCAGGAGATGCAGCAGCAGGAGATGCAGTAGAGGCAGGTGCAGCAGGAGATGCAGCAGGTGATGCAGCAGCAGATGTAGAAGAAGGAGATGCAGAATGAGAACAAGCAGCAGTATACTCCGCAACAGGAGATGTAGCAGGAGATGGATTGTAGATAAAGCAATAGCAGATGTAAAGGCAGATGCAGGAGATGCAGAAACAGGAGATTTCTGCCAAAGCAGATGTAGCATAAGATGCAGCAGAATGATATGCAGCAGGACATGTAGCAGCAGGAGATGCAGCAGCAGCAGATGAAGGCGCAGCAGATGCAGGTGCAGCAGATGAAGCAGCTTGTTCAGAAGCAGTTTCAGAAAGAGCTGCAGCAGGATGACATTCATAAGCAGAAGATTCAGCAGCAGGAGATTTAGCTGCAGCAGATGCAGCATCATTATATGAAGCAGGAGATGCAGCAGGAGATGCTATAGGAGATGCAGCAAGAGGAGATGCAGCAGCAGACGAAGAAGCAGTAAATGCAAAAGAAGGATATGCAGGAGCAGGAGATGAATCAGGAGATTCAGCAGTAGATGAAGCAGAAGTAGGTAAAGTAGATGCAGCAGTATTTGCAGCAGGAAATTCAGCAGGAGATGTAGCAGCAGGAGATGTAGCAGGAGATGCAGCAGCAGGGGAAGCAGTAGCAGGAGATGCAGAAATGAAGATGCAGAGGATGCAGCCGCAGTAGATTCAGGAGGACATTCAGCAGGATATGTAGGAGCAGGAGATGCAGCAGCAGGATATGTAGCAGGAGATTTAGCAGGAGATGAAGTAGCAGCAGAGCAGCAACAGATGCAGCACGAAATGCAGCAGTAGATGCAGGAGCAGGAGATGCAGCAGCAGGAGACTGAGGAGCAGAAAATGCAGTAGCAGGAGATGCAGAAGGAGATACAGAAGCAGGAGATGCCACAGCAGAAGTTATAGAGGAGATTAAGCAGGAGATGCAGCGGGAGGAGATGCAGCTGGAGACAGAGAAGCAAGAGATGCAGCAGGAGAGAAAGGAGCAGGAGATGCAGAAGGAGATGAAGCAGGTGATGCTCAAGGAGATGCAGTAAGAGATACAGAAAGTGAGGAAGCAGCAGGATGTGCAGCAGAAGGAGATGACGCAGGAGATGCTTCAATAGAAGGTGCAACATGAGATAGAGCAGGAGATGCAGCAGCAGATGAAGCAGAAGGAGATGCAGGAAGAGGAGATGCAGCAGAAGGACATGGAGCAAGAGATGCAGCAGCAGAAGATGAAGGACAATCTACCGCTGAAACTCCTGATTCATCTCCTGCTGCTGCATATCCTTCTTCTCATTTACTGCTGCCTCGTGTGCTTCTACGTCTCCTCCTGCTGCATCTCCTGCTTCATCTCCTTCTGCTGAACATCTTGCTGCTGCATCTACTGCTGCTTATTCTGCTGCTGCATCTCCTGCTGCTGCATATACTGGTGCATCTCCACTTCCTCGATCTCCTGCTGCATATCATGCTGCATCTCTGTGGCTGCATCTCCTGCTACATCTCTTGCGGCTGCATCTCATTCTCCATCTCCTGCTGATGAACCTTCTCCTGATTCATCTCCTTATGCATCACTTCCTGCTGCATCTCCTGCATTTCCTGATGTATCTCTTCCTCCTGCATCTCCTGCTGAATCTCTAACTGCTGCATCTGCAGCATTTGCTCCTGCATCTGCTGCTGCTTCACATACTGCTGCATCTTCTGCTACATCTCCTTCTGCTGCATCTACTGCTCCTGCATCTGCTGTTGCATGTCCTGTTGCTGCATCTGCTGCTGCTGTATCTGCTGCGGCTGCATCTCCTGCTGCATCGCCTTCTGCTGCTTCTCATTCTCGGCATCTTCTTCTCAGCATCTCCTGCTACTACTTCCCCTGCTGCTGCGTCTCATGCTGATGCACCTCCTGCTGATGTATCTCCTCCTGCATCTCCTGCTGCTGCATCTTTTTCATCTGCTGATGCATCTGCTACTTATCCATCTACTGCTGCACCGGATGCTCCATCTCCTTTTGCACCTCCCTCTGTATCTCCTCCTGCTGCATCTCCTGCTGCTGAATCTCCAGCATCTGCTGCTGCATCTCCTGCTGATGCATTTACTGCTTCACCTCCTGCTATATCTCCTGCTTCTGCATCTCCTGCTGGTGGATCTCGTCCTGCATCTCCTGCAGCATCGTCTGCTGCTCTAACTCCTGCTGCTGCATCTCCGGCTCCATATCCGCCTGATGCATCTGCGGATTCATCTAATGATGCTGCTCTCTTGCTGGATCTCCTGCCGCTGCATCTGCTGCTATTGTATCTCCTACTGCTGCGTCTGCTGATGCATTTGCTGATGCATCTTCTTGCAGCAGTAGGAAATGTGGCAAGATATGCAGCAACATATTCAGCAGGAGATACAGCAGAAGGAGATGCAGCAGAAGATGAAGCAGAAGATGCATCAGGATTCTTGCTCCATGTCTTTCTGCTGCATCTCCTGTTTCTGCATCTCCTTCTGCTTCATCTGCTGCTGCATCTCCTGCTCTATCTCATGTTGCACCTTCTAATGAAACATCTCCGGCATCATCTCCATATGCTGCATATCCTGCTGCTTCATCTCGTTCTGCATCTCCTGCTTCATCTCCTTGAGCATCACCTGCAGATGCATCTCCACCTGCATTTCCTGCTGCAGCTCTTTCTGAATCTACTACTGCTGCACCTGCTGAATCTGCTGCTGTATCTGCTGCTGCTTCATCTACTGCTGCATCTCTTAATAGATCTCCTGCTGCTGCATCTGCTGTTGCATCCTCTGCTGCTGCATCTGATGCTGCTTTCTCTCTTGCTGCATTTACTGTGTCTGAATCTCCTGCTGCAGTACATGAAGCAGCAGCAGATGCAGCAGCAGATTATGGAGATGTAGTAGCCAGAAATGCAGCAGAAGATGCAGCAAGAGGAGATGCATCAGGAGATGCAGTATCAGGAGATGTAGCTGCAGCTGCAGAAGCAGCAGATGCAGCAGCAATAGATGCAGCAGCAGATGCATCAGGAGATGAATATTTAGTAGGAGATGTAGCAGCAGAAGTTGCTGCTGCGAACGATGCTGCAGGAGATGCCACAGAAGGAAATGCAGCAGGATATGCTGCAGGAGGAGATGCAGCAGGTAATGCAGCAGAAGGGGATGCAGTAGGATTTAAACCAGGAAATGCAGCAGAAGATGCAGCAGGAGATGCAGAAGCAGGAGATGCAGCAGGAGATGCAGCAGTAGATGAAGCAGTATCAGATGCAGCAGCAGATGCACCACATGGAGCAGAAAGAGATGCAGCAGGGGATGAAACAGCAGGAGATACAGAAGGAGGAGATACAGCAGCAGATGTAGCAGCAGAAGATGCAGCAGCAGGAATTTTAGCAGGAGATGCAGCAGTACATGAAGCATTTCCTGCTGATGCATCTCCTTCTTCATATCCTGCTGATGCATCTCCTGCTAAATCAGCTCTTGCTGATGCATCTTTTGCTGCATCTCCTGCTACTGCATCTCCTGCTGCTGAATCTCCTGCTGATGCAATTCCTGCAGCATCTCCTGATATATCTCCTACTTCTGCATCTGTGCATGCTGGATTCCCAGCTGCCTCTCCTGCTGCTATATCTGCTGCTTCATTTGCAGCTGCTGCATCTCCAGCTGCATCTCCTGCTGCTGCACCTCAAGCTGCTGCATCTTATTTTCTGCATCACCTTCTCTTCATCTCTCGCTGCTCTATCTCCCGCTCCATCTGCTGCTGCTGCATCTCCTTCTACATCTGCTGCTGCATCTCACGCTACTACCTCCCCTGCTGGTGCATCTCCTGCTGCATTTCCTGCTGCTGCATCTCCTACTGCATCTCATGCTGCTACCTCACCTGCTGCTGCATCTCCCGCTGCTCAATGTCCTTCTTCATCTTGGCCTGCTGCATCTCGTGCTGCTGCATCTCCTGCTGCTGCATCTCCTGCTGCTGCATCTCCTGTTACATCATCTGCTGCTGCATCTCCTCCTGCTGCATCTGCTGCTGCATCCTCTTCTGCTACGTCTCCTCCTGCATCTCTTACTGCCGAAGCTCATGATCCCGCATCTTCTGCTGTGGCAATTCCTGGTGCTTCATTTCCTGCTGCATATCTTCCTTTTACATCTTCTGCTGCTGCAGATCCTGCTGCTTCATCTGCTGCAGCATCTCCTGTTGCTACATCTCCTGCTGAATCTACATCTCCTGTGGCATCTGCTGCAGCATCTCTTTCTGCTGAATCTCCAATTCATCTCCTGCTGCATTGCTGATGCAGCAGCTCCTGCTGCATCTCCTGCTGCTTCATAAACTACTGCTGCATATCCTGCTGCTGCATATCCGGATGCAGCATATCCTATTGCATCTCCTGGTGTTGCTTCTCTTGCTGCTTCATTTTCTGCTGCATCTCCCGGTGAAGTTGCACTTCCTACTGCATCTCCCGGTGCTGCGTCTCTTGATGCTGTATTTCCTGCAGCATCTCCTGCTTCTGCAACTTCCACAGAATCTCCTGATCCTGCTTCTCCTGCTGAATCTGCATGTCCTGCTACTTTAGAAATTACTGCTGCATCTCCGGCTGCATCATCTCTTCTACATCTCCTGCTGCTAAATCTCCTGCTGCTATATCTCCTGCTGCACCTACTGCTGCATCTCCTGCTGCATCAATTACTTCATATCCTGCTGCTGCATCTCCTGCTGCTGCATCTCCTGCTGTTGTATCTCCTGTTACACCTTTTGCTGCTGCATCTCCTGCTACTTCATATACTGCTGCTGCATCTCCTGATAAATGTGGTGCTGCATCTGCTACTGCATCTGCTACAACACCATCTAATATAGCTGCATCTGCTGCTGAATCCTCTGCTTCTGGATCTCCTGCTGTTGCTTATCCTGTTGCATCTCCTGCTGCTGAAAACGCTGCTGCAGCATTTCCTGCTGCTGCATCTCCTTCTGCTGCATCTCCTAAAGTATCTCCAGCTGCTGCATATCCTGCTGCTGTTATTCCAGCTGATGAATCTCCTGCTGCTGCATCTCATGCTGTATCTCCTGTGAATATAATGCTGAATCTACCGATGAATATGCATCTCCCTCTGCAAGTCTTGCTGCTGCACCTCCTGCTGCATATCCTGATGCTGTATCTGCCTCGGAAACAACATCTTCTGTTACTTCATTCAAGCTGCTGAATCTGCTGCTGTATCTCCTACTGCATCTCCTGCTGCACATGCTGCTGCTTTATCTCCTGCTGCGTGTCATGATGCTGCACTTCCTGCTGGTGCAATTCTTCTGCATCTGATGCTGCATTTGCTGCTGCGTCTCCTGCTGCACCTCCTGCTGCATCTGCTGCTGCTGCATCTCCTCCTTATACATTTCCAGCTGCATCTCGTCCTGCTGCATCTGCTGCTACATCAGTTTGTACTGCCTCTCCTGCTGCATCTCTTTCATCTTCATCTCATGCTACAGAATCTCCTGCAGCTGCATCTCCTGCTGAATCTCCTGCTACTGCTTCTCCTGCTTCACCTCCTGCTGCTTCATCTCCTGCTGCTTCTCCTGCTTCTTCATCTCCTGCTGCTTCTCCTGCTTATTCATCTTCTGCTGCTTCATCTCCTCTTCCTGCATCTAATGCAGTATCTGCTGCTGCATCTCTGATGCATCTCCTGATGCATCTCCAACTGCATCTGGTTCTGCGTCTCCTGCTGCTTCTTCTCCTACTGTATCTACTGCTGAATTTCCTCCTATATTTCCTGCTGTTTAATCTCCCGTTGAATCGACTGCTTCAGGTACTCCTGCATCTCCTGCTGCATCTGCTGCATCTGCATCTCCTGTTTCTGCATTTCCTGCTGCATCTGGAGCTGCTGTACCCCCGGCTGCATCTACTGCTTCTTAATTTCCTGCTGCAACTTATTCTGCTGCATCTCCTGCTACTGCATCTGCAGCTGAATCTCCTGCTGCATCTGCTACTGCTGCACCTCCTGCTTCTGCATCTCTGGCTGGTGCATCTGCTGCTGCATCTGCTGCTGCATCTCCTGCTGCTGCATGTCTACCTGCTGCATCTCCTCATGCATCTCCTGTTGATGCATCTCCTGTTTCTTCATCTCCTACGGCTGCATCTCCTGCAGCTGAATCTGCTGCCGCAGTGCTGTGCCTGCATATCCTGGTGCTGCGGCTGCATCTCCTGTTGCTGCATCTCTTGTTGCTGCATCTCTTTCAGAATATCCTGATGGTGCATATGCAGCAGATGGAGCAGCAGGAGATGCAGTCGTAGATGCAGCAGGAGATTCCGCAGCAGGAGACGGGGCAGGAGTTGCAGCATCAGATGAAGCAGCAGTAGATGCAGCAGCGATATATGCAGCAAAAGGAGATGAAGCAGGATATGAAGCATCAGGAGACTAAGCAATAGGAGATGCATTAGGAGATTCCGCAGCAGGCAATGCAGCAGCAGTAGATGCAGCAGAGAATGCAGTAGCACGAGATTCAGCAGTAGGAGATGCAACAGGAGATGCAGCTGCAAGAGATGCAGCAACAGATGCAGCAGCAGGAGATACACGAGGACATCCAGCAGCAGGAGATGCAGCAGCAAGAGATGCAACAGTAGGTGAACCTACAGCAGATGCAGCCAAAGATGAATAAGATTTGGCAGCAGGCGATGCAGTAGCAGGAGATGCAGCAAGATATGCAGAAGCAGGAGATGCATCAGCAGGAGATGCAGCAGCAGGAGAAGCAGGATATGCAGCAGCAGATGCAGCAAGAAATGAAGCAGCAGCAGATGCAGCAGCAGGAGATGGAGCATCAGATGCAGGAGCAGGAGATGCATCAGCAGGAAATGCAGCAATAGGAGATGTAGCAGGAGTTGCATCAGTACATGAATCAGCAAGAGATGCAGCAGAAAGAGATGAAGCAGCAGACAATCATCAGAAAATGCATCAGCAGCCGCTGCCGCAGGAGATAGAGCAGCATCAGATGCAGCTGGAAATGCAGCAGCAGTAGATGCAGCAGGGTTTGCAGCAGCAGGAGATGCAGAAGCAGGAGATCCAGCAAGAAGGCACCATCATAAGATGAATCCGCAGATGTATCAGAAGGATTTGGAGAAGGAGATGGAGCAGCAAGTGTTGCAGCAGGAGGTGAAGCAGTATCAGAAGATGCAGAGAATGAGAAGCAGCTGAAGGAGATGCAGCAGGAGATGAAGCCACAGTAGATCCAGCAAGAGATATACCAGCAGGAGATGCAGCAGTATGTGAAGCAGCAGGAGATGTAGCAGCAAATGCTGCAGATGCAGCAGTAACTGATTCAGCAGGAGATTCAGCAGGAAGAGATGCATCAGGAAACGCAGAAGATGAAGCAGAAAGAGATGCTTCAGGAGATCGATCAGGAGAAGATTCACCAGCAGGAGGTGTAGCAGTAGATGCAGCCGCAAGACATGTAGCAGCAGATGCAGCTGCAAGAGATGCAGCGGGAGATGCAGCAGGAGATGCAGTAGCAGGAGATGTAGCACCAGGTTATGCAGCAGGAGATTGAGCAAGAAGAGATGTACCCTGAGATGCAGCAGCAGGAGATGTAGCTGGAGATGTAGAAGCAGACGAAGCAGCAGTAGATGCAGCAGCAGATGCAGCAGAAGTAAATTCAGCAGCAGAAGATGTAGCAGCACATGCAGCAGCAGATCAGGAGATGAAGCAGCAGGAGAAGTAGCAGGAGGAGATTCAGGAGGAGTTTCAGTAGGAGATGCAGCAGCAGGAGATGCATCATCAGGAGATGCATCCAGAGATGCATCCAGATTCAGTAGCAGGTGGTGCAGCAGTAGGAGATGCATCAAAAGGTGCAACATCAGGAGATGCAGCATTAGGAGATGCAGCAAGAGATTCAGTAAGCAGGTGGTGCAGCAGTAGGAGATGCACATGGGATAAGGCAGCAGGAGGTGCAGCAGCAGGAGATTAAGACTCAGCATATACAGAAGCACATTCAGCAGTAGATGCAGCAGGAGATGCAGCAGTGTATGCAGGAGCAGCAGATGGAGCATCAGGTGATGCAGGAGGACATCAAAAATCAGAAGGTGAAGCATCTACTTCTGCATCTCCTGCTTCTGCATCTACTTCTTCTGCATCTCTGGCTCCAGCATCTCCTGCTTCATCAATTGTTGCTGCATCTCTTATGCACCTCCTTCTGCTGCATATGCTGCTGCATCTGCTGCTGCTGTAACTCCTCCTGCTTCATCTCCTGCTTAACCTCCTCCTGCTGAACCTCCTCCTGCTAAATCTCTTGGTGCATCTCCTGCTACGGCATCTCCTGCTGTATCTGCTGCTTCTGCATCTCCTGGTGCATCCCCTGATGCTATATCTCCTGCTGCTTCATCTCCTGCTGCTGCATCCCCTAATGAATCTCCTGCTGCTTCATCTTCTGCTGCTGCATCTCTTGCTCCATGTCCTTCTGCTGCATCTCCCCGTCCTGCATCTCCTTCTGCTTCATCTGCTGCTGCATCTCCTGCTCTATCTCATGTTGCACCTGTTATTGAAGCATCTCCTGCGTCATCTCCTTCGGCTGCCTATCCTGCTGCTTCATCTCTTTCTGCATCTCCTGCTGCATCTCCTTGAGCATCACCTGCTTCATCTCCTTCTGCATCACCTGCAGATGGATCTCCTGCTGTATCTCCTGCTGCTGCATATTCATCTGCATTTCCTGCTGCTGCTCTTTCTGATTCTACTACTGCTGCATTTGCTGAATCTGCTGCTGTATCTGCTGCTGCTTCATCTACTGCTGCCTCTCCTGAAAGATCTCCTGCTGCTGTATCTCCTGCTGCTGCATCTGCTGTTGCATCCTCTGCTGCTGCATCTGCTGTTGCATCCTCTACTGCTGCATCTGCTGCTGCTTTCACTCTTGCTGCATTTACTGCTGCTGAATCTCTTGCTGTATTTCCTTCTGCTGCATCTTCTTCTCTTCATCTACTACTCTGCATCTCCTGCTGCTGCATCTCCTCCTTCTGCATCTCCGGCTGAATCTCCTGTAGCACCTCCGGCTTCTTCATCTCCTGCTGCTACGTCTCCTACTGCATATGATGCTGCTGCATCTCCTGTTACTTCTGCTGCTGCTGCATTCCCTGCTGCATCTCTTGATGCTGCAACTCCTTCTGCATTTCCTGCTGCATCTCCTGATGCTTTTTCCCTTGCTGCATCTCCTGCTGATGCATCTCCTGCGGAATCTGCTGCTAAATCTGCTGCTGCATCTCCTGCTCCTTTCTCTCCTGCTGCATCTCTTGCTTCTTTATCTCCAGCTGCATCTCCTCCTCCTGCATATCCTGCTTAATCTCCTCTATAAGTTCTGCGGCATCTCCTGTTTCTGTATCTCCTTCTGCATCTCCTGCTACTGCATTTTCTGCTCCTCAGTCTCCTGCTGCTGCATCTCCTGCTCCTGCATCTACTGCTGCATTTCGTGCTGCATCTGTTGCTGCTCTGCTGCTACTTCTTCTCCTGCTAAATCTCCTGCTACATATCCTGCTGCTGCATCTCCTGCTCCTACATATTCTGCTGCTGCACCTCTTAATGCATCTCATGATAATGCTTCATCTCTTGCTACTGCATCTCCTGCTGCACCTACTGCTTCTGCATTTCTTGCTGCATCTTCTGCTGCAGCATATCCTGCTGCTGCATGTCTTGCTGCATCTCCTCCTGATGCTTCTCCTGCTGTTTTTCCTTCTGAATTTTCTGCTGCATCTCCTGCTCTGGCATCTTCTACTGCATCTCCTCCTGCTGCTTATCCTGCTGCAGCTACTTCTGCCGCAGAAGGAGATGACGCAGGAGATGCTTCAATAGAAGGTGCAACATGAGAGAGAGCAGGAGATGCAGCAGCAGATGAAGCAGAAGGAGATGCAGGACGGGGAGATGCAGCAGAAGGACATGGAGCAAGAGATGCAGCAGCAGAAGATGAAGCAGCAGGAAATTCATTAGGGGATGCAGCAGCAGGAGATGAAGCAGCAGGAGATATAGCATCAGGGGATGCATCAGGAGATGCAGAAGCAGGAGATACAGCAGGAGATGCCGTAGCAGGAGATGCACCAAGAGATTTAGCAGGAGGAGGTTCAGCAGGAGATGAAGCAGGAGGAGTTACAGCAGCAGCAGATGCAGCAGCATATGCAGCAGAAGGAGGTGCATAAGAGATGCAGCAACAATTGATGAAGAGGAGATGCTGGAGCCAGAGATGCAGAAGAAGTAGATGCAGAAGCAGGAGATGCAGAAGTAGATGCATCAGCAGGAGATGCAGCAAAACATGCATCAGCAGCAGACACATCAGCAGTATATGAGGCAGGAGATGCACCAGCAGAAAATGCAGCAGGAGATGCTTCAGGATATTAAGCAGGAGATGCTGCAGCAGGTGATGCAGCAGCAGATGCAGCAGCAGGAGATGTGTCAGGGGTTGCAGCAGTAGTTGAAGCAGCACCAGATGAAGCAGAATATGCTGCAGATGCACCAGTAGGGGATGCAGCAGGTGATGTAGCAGGAAGAGATGGAGCACGAGAAATATCGGCAGCAGATGCACTAGCAGAGGCAGCAGCAGTAGATGTAGCAGGAGATATAGAAAAATATGAGGCAGAAGGAGATGTAGTAGGCGATGCAGCAGTAGATGAAGTAGCAGTAGATGCAGCAGCAGGAGTTGCAGCAGGAAATGCAGCAGGAGAAGCAGCAGGAGATGCAGCAGCAGGAGGTGCAGCCGCAAATGCATTCAGCAGGATATGCAGTAGGAGATGCTGCAGCCGGAGATTCAGTAGTAGGGGATTCAGCAGCAGATGTAGCAGGATATGCAGCATCAGTAGATGCGTCTGCAGATGCATCAGCAGAGCATGTATCAGCAGATACAGCAGCAGGAGATGTAGCAGGAGATGAAGTAGCAGCAGATACAACAGCATATTCAGGAGATGCAGCAGCAGGAGATGCAGCAGGAGATGAAGTAGAAATGTAGAAACAAATGCAGGAAGAGATGCAGCAGTAGGAGATGTAGCATGAGGTGCAGCAGTACATGAAGTAGTAGTAGATACAACAGCATATTCAGGAGACCTAGCAGAGGAGATGCAGCAGGATATGAAACAGCAGAAGATACAGAAGGAGAAGCAGCAGCAGAATACGAAGCTAGAGATGAAGTAGAAATACAAAAGCAAATGCAGCAGGAGATGCAGCAAGATGAGAAGCAGCAGCAGCAGATGCAGCAAGAGATGCAGCAGCAGAAGCAGCAGCAGATGCAGCAGGAGATGTAGTAGATGATGTAGCATCACCAGAAGCAGCACCAGATGCAGCAGCAGGAGATGCAGCAGGAGATGCATATTCAGCAGGTGATGCACCAGGTTATGCAGCAGGAGATGCATCAGAAGGAGATGCAGCAGTACATGAAGCAGCAGCAGATGCAGCAGCAGATTATGGAGATGCAGTAGCCAGAAATGCAGCAGAAGATGCAGCAAGAGGAGATGCATCAGGAGATGCAGTATCAGGAGATGTAGCTGCAGCTGCAGAAGCAGCAGATGCAGCAACAATAGATGCAGCAGCAGATGCATCAGGAGATGAATATTTAGTAGGAGGTGTAGCAGCAGAAGTTTCTGCTGTGAATGTCGCTGCAGGAGATGCCACAGAAGGAAATGCAGCCGGATATGCGGCAGGAGGAGATGCAGCAGGTAATGCAGCAGAAGGGGATGCAGTAGGATTTAAACCAGGAAATGCAGCAGGAGTTGTAGCAGGAGATGCAGCAGCAGGAGATGCAAGAGCAGGAGATTCAGCAGGGGATGCATATTCAGCAGGATATGCAGCAGAAGATGCAGCAGGAGATGCAGAAGCAGGAGATGCAGCAGGAGTTGCAGCAGGAGATGAAGCAGCAGCATATGCAGTAGCAGATGCACCAGATGGAGCAGTAAGAAATGCAGCAGGGGATGAAGCAGCAGATGCAACAGGAAATGGAGCATCCGCAGATGCATCCGCAGATGCATGAGCAGAGGATGCAGCAGGGGATATAACAGCAGGAGATACAGAAGCAGGAGATGAAGCAGCAGATGTAACAGCAGGAGATACAGAAGCAGGAGATGAAGCACCAGGTGCAGCAGCAGGAGATGCAGGAAAACAAGCAGCAGGAGATGCAGGAAAACAAGTAGCAGAAGATGCAGCAGCAGGAATTTTAGGAGATGCAGCAGTACGTGAAGCATTTCCTGCTGATGCATCTCCTTCTTCATATCCTGCTGATGCATCTCCTGCTAAATCAGCTCTTGCTGATGCATCTTTTGCTGCATCTCCTGCTACTGCATCTCCTGCTGCTGAATCTCCTGCTGATGCAATTCCTGCTGCATCTCATGCTGCTGCAATTCCTGCAGCATCTCCTGATATATCTCCTACTTCTGCATCTGCGCATGCTGGATTCCCAGCTGCCTCTCCTGCTGCTATATCTGCTGCTTCATCTGCGGCTGCTGCATCTCCAGCTGCATCACCTGCTGCTGCACCTTAAGCTGCTGCATCTTATTTTCTGCATCACCTTCTCTTCATCTCTCGCTGCTCTATCTCCCGCTGCATCTGCTGCTGCTGCATCTCCTTCTGCATCTGCTGCTGCATCTCACGCTACTACCTCCCCTGCTGGTGCATCTCCTGCTGCAGTTCCTGCTGCTGCATCTCCTACTGCATCTCATGCTGCTACCTCACCTGCTGGTGCATCTCCTGCTGCATATACTTCTGCTTCATCTCCTAATGGCCTGCTACATATACTGCTGCTGCATATACTGCTGCTGCATCTCCTGTTACATCATCTGCTGCTGCATCTCCTCCTGCTGCATCTGCTGCTGCATCCTCTTCTGCTACATCTCCTCCTGCATCTCTTACTGCTGAAGCTCATGATCCTGCATCTTCTGCTGTGGCAATTCCTTGTGCTTCATTTCCTGCTGCATGTCTTCCTTTTACATCTCCTGCTACTGCATCTGCTGCAGCATCTCCTGTTGCTACATCTCCTGCTGAATCTACATCTCCTGTGGCATCTGCTGTGGCATCTCTTTCTGCTGAATCTCCAATTCATCTCCTGCTGCTGCATCTCCTGGTGTTGCTTCTCTTGCTGCTTCATTTTCTGCTGCATCTCCCGGTGCTGCGTCTCTTGATGCTGCATTCCCTGCAGCATCTCCTGACTCTGCCGCTTCCGCAGAATCTCCTGTTCCTGCTTCTCCTGCTGAATCTGCATCTCCTGCTGCATCTGCTGTTGCATCTCCTGCTACTTTAGAAACTACTGCTGCAACTGCTGCATCTCCAGCTGCATCATCTCTTCTACATCTCCTGCTGCTAAATCTCCTGCTGATATATCTCCTGCTGCTATATCTCCTGCTGCTATATCTCCTGCTGCATCAATTACTACATCTCCTGCTGCTGTATCTCCTACTGTTGTATCTCCTGTTACACCTCCTGCTACTGCATGTACTGCTGCTGCATCTCCTGATAAATGTGGTGCTGCATCTGCTACTGCATCTGCTACTACACCATCTAATACTGCTGCATCTGCTGCTGAATCCTCTGCTTCTGGATCTCCTGCTGTTGCTTATCCTGTTGCATGTCCTGCTGCTGCAAATGCTGCTGCATCCCCTTCTTCTTCATCACCTGCTGCATCTCCTGCTGCTGCAACTCCTTCTGCTGCATCTCCTAAAGTATCTCCTGTTGCTGGATATCCTGCTGCATCTCCTCCTTCTGCATCTGCTGCTACAACCCCTGCTCCTGCATCTTCTGCTGCATTTCTTGATACTGCATCTCATGCTGTTGCATATCCTGCATTTCGATCTCCTGCAACTGCATATCCTGCTACATCTCCTTCTTCATCTCCTGCTGCTGTTGTTCCTGCTGATGAATCTTCTCCTGCTGCATCTCATGTTGTATCTCCTTCTTCATCTGCTGCAGCTTCATCAGTTGCATCTGCTGCTGCATCTCTTGCTGCTGCATCATCTCCTGCTGCTGCTTCTCCTGTTGAATATAATGCTGAATCGTCCGATGAATATGCATCTCCCTCTACAATTCTTGCTGCTGCACCTCCTGCTGCATATCCTGATGCTTTGTCTGCCTCGGATACAACATCTTCTGTTACTTCATTCAAGCTGCTGAATCTGCTGTTTCTTCATATCATGCTGTATCTCCTACTGCATCTCCTGCTGCACATGCTGCTGCTTTATCTCCTGCTGTGTGTCATGATGCTGCACTTCCTGCTGGTGCAATTCTTCTGCATCTGATGCTGCATTTGCTGCTGCGTCTCCTGCTGCACCTGCTGCATCTCCTCCTTATACATTTCCGGCTGCATCTCGTCCTGCTGCATCTGCTGCTACATCATTTTGTACTGCCTCTCCTGCTGCATCTCTTTCTTCTGCATCACATGCTGCTCAATCTCCTGCAGCTGCAACTCCTGCAGCTGCATCTCCTGCAACTGCTTCTCCTGCTTCACCTCCTGCTGATTCTGCTCCTGCTGCTTCTCCTGCTGCTTCATCTCCTGCTGCTTCTCCTGCTTCTTCATCTCCTGCTGCTTCTTCTGCTGCTTCATCTCCTCCTCCTACATCTCATGCAGTATCTGCCTCTGCATCTCTGTTGCATCTCCTGATGCATCTCCAACTGCATCTGGTTCTGCGTCTCCTACTGCTTCTTCTCCTACTGTATCTACTGCTGAATTTCCTCCTATATTTCCTGCTGTTTAATCTCCCGTTGAATCGACTGCTTCAGGTACTCTTGCATCTCCTGCTGCATCTGCTGCATCTGCATCTCCTGTTTCTGCATTTCCTGCTGCATCTGGGGCTGCTGTATCTCCTCCACCTGCATCTTCTGCTACTTCTGCTGCTTCATCTCTTGCTGAATCTCTTGCTGCATCTCCTTCTGAATTTCCTGTTGCTGCATCACCTCCTACTCCATCTGCTGCAGTATTTCTTGCTGCTGCATATCCTGCTTCTTCATATCATGCTGCTTTTCCTGATGCTGCATATCCTGACTGCTGCATATCCTGCTGCATTTCCTGCTGATGAATATTCTGCTGCTGCACCTCCTGCTGCTTCTCGTGCAGATGCATCTGCTGCATCTCCTGCTGCTAACATCTCCTTCTGGTGCATCTCCTGTGCAATCTCTAGCTACTCTATCTCCTACTGATTCCACATCTCCTCTTTCATTAGCTGCTGCATCTACTGCTGTTGCATCCACTTCTGCATCTCCTTCTGCTGCCTCTCCATCCTACATCTCCTCGTGCTTCATCTCTTGATGCATCTCCTGCTATATCTCCTGTTGCATCTCCTACTGCATCTCCTGCTGCTGCATCTCATGGTGGATCTCCTCTTGTTAAATATACTGCTGCATTTCCTGCTGCATCTCCTGCTGGTTCCTCTCCTGCTGCCTTTCCTAGTGATGCATATCCTGCTGGTGCATTTCCTGATGCATCTCTTGTAGCTGCCTCTTTTTTCTGCATCTCCTCCTGCATCTCTTCCTGCTGCATCTCCTGTTGAATCTCCTTCTACTGCGTCTGCTCATCTCCTGCTGCTGTACCTCCTGCTGAAGACTCGCCTTCTGCTACATCTCCTGCTGCATCTCATAATGCTTCATCTCCTTCTGCTGCATCCCCTGCTGCTGTGTCTGCTACTGCATCTCCTCATTCATCTCCTGCTTTATTTCCTGATGCATCTCCTACAGCTGCATCTCCTCTTGATGCATCTCCTGATGCATGTCGTGCTGATGACTCTCCTGCTGCTCCATCCCCTGCTGCTCCATCTTCTCTTACATGGACTGCTACTTCATATCCCTCTACATCTGCTGCGTCTGAAGCTTAACCTATTGCTGCACTTCCTGCTGCATCTCCTACTGCATCTCCTGCTGCTGCATCTCCTGCTTTTGCACCCCCGGCTGCATCTACTGCTTCTTAATTTCCTGCTGCAACTTATTCTGCTGCATCTCCTGCTACTGCATCTGCAGCTGAATCTCCTGCTGCATCTGCTACTGCTGCACCTCCTGCTTCTGCACCTCCTGCTTCTGCATCTCCGGCTGGTGCATCTGCTGCTGAATCTCCTGCTGCATCTCCTGTTGCTGAATATCCTGTTGCTGCATCTCTTTCAGAATATCCTGATGGTGCAGATGCAGCAGATGGAGCAGCAGGAGATGCAGTCGTAGATGCAGCAGGAGATTCCGCAGCAGGAGACGGGGCAGGAGTTGCAGCATCAGATGAAGCAGCAGTAGATGCAGCAGCGATATATGCAGTAAATGGAGATGAAGCAGGATATGAAGCATCAGGAGACTAAGCAATAGGAGATGCTTTAGGAGATTCCGCAGCAGGCGATGCAGCGGCAGTAGATGCAGCAGAGAATGCAGTAGCACGAGATTCAGCAGTAGGAGATGCAACAGGAGATGCAGCTGCAAGAGATGCAGCAACAGATGCAGCAGCAGGAGATACACGAGGACATCCAGCAGCAGGAGATGCAGCAGCAAGAGATGCAACAGTAGGTGAACCTACAGCAGATGCAGCCAAAGATGAATAAGATTTGGCAGCAGGCGATGCATCAGCAGGAGATGCAGCATGAGATGCAGAAGCAGGATATGCAGCAGCAGATGCAGCAAGAAATGAAGCAGCAGCAGATGCAGCAGCAGGAGATGGAGCATCAGATGCAGGAGCAGGAGATGCATCAGCAGGAAATGCAGCAATAGGAGATGTAGCAGGAGTTGCATCAGTACATGAATCAGCAAGAGATGCAGCAGAAAGAGATGAAGCAGCAGACAATCATCAGAAAATGCATCAGCAGCCGCTGCCGCAGGAGATAGAGCAGCATCAGATGCAGCTGGAAATGCAGCAGCAGTAGATGCAGCAGGGTTTGCAGCAGCAGGAGATGCAGAAGCAGGAGATCCAGCAAGAAGGCACCATCATAAGATGAATCTGCAGATGTATCAGAAGGATTTGGAGAAGGAGATGGAGCAGCAAGTGTTGTAGCAGGAGGTGAAGCAGTATCAGAAGATGCAGAGAATGAGAAGTAGCAGAAGGAGATGCAGCAGGAGATGAAGCCACAGTAGATGCAGCAAGAGATATACCAGCAGGAGATGCAGCAGTATGTGAAGCAGCAGGAGATGTAGCAGCAAATGCTGCAGATGCAGCAGTAACTGATTCAGCAGGAGATTCAGCAGGAAGAGATGCATCAGGAAACGCAGAAGATGAAGCAGAAAGAGATGCTTCAGGAGATCGATCAGGAGAAGATTCACCAGCAGGAGGCGTAGCAGTAGATGCAGCCGCAAGACATGTAGCAGCAGATGCAGCTGCAAGAGATGCAGCGGGAGATGCAGCAGGAGATGCAGTAGCAGGAGATGTAGCACCAGGTTATGCAGCAGGAGATTGAGCAAGAAGAGATGTACCCTGAGATGCAGCAGCAGGAGATGTAGCTGGAGATGTAGAAGCAGACGAAGCAGCAGTAGATGCAGCAGCAAGATATGCATCAGAAGGAGATAAAGCAGGAGATGCAAAAGCAGGAGACTGAGCTACAGGAGATGCATTAGGAGATGCAGCCGCAGTAGATTCAGCAGCAGATTCAGTAAGAGATGCAGTGGCAGGAGATTCATAAGCAAAAGATATAGCACCAGGAGATGCAGCAGCAGGAATTTCAGTAGGAGACGCAGCAGCGGGAGAAACAGCAGGTCATGCAGCAGCAGTAGATGAAGAAGGGTATGAAGCAGCAGTAGATGCATCAGGGTATGCAATAGCAGGAGATTCAGCAGCAGGCGATGAATCAGGGGAGATGCATCATCAGATGAATCCGCTGGTGCATCAGAGGTAGTTGCAGACAGAGATGCAGCATCAGGAGTTTCAGCAGAGGATGCAGCAGCAATAGATGCAGCAGCAGATGCAGCAGAAGTAAATTCAGCAGCAGAAGATGTAGCAGCACATGCAGCAGCAGATCAGGAGATGAAGCAGCAGGAGAAGTAGCAGGAGGAGATTCAGTAGGAGATTCAGCAGCAGGAGATGCATCCAGAGATGCATCCAGATTCAGTAGCAGGTGGTGCAGCAGTAGGAGATGCATCAAAAATGCAACATCAGGAGATGCAGCATTAGGAGATGCAGCAAGAGATTCAGTAAGCAGGTGGTGCAGCAGTAGGAGATGCACATGGGATAAGGCAGCAGGAGGTGCAGCAGCAGGAGATTAAGACTCAGCAGATACAGAAGCACATTCAGCAGTAGATGCAGCAGGAGATGCAGCAGCATTAGATGCAGCAGTGTATGCAGGAGCAGCAGATGGAGCATCAGGTGATGCAGGAGGACATCAAAAATCAGAAGGTGAAGCAACAGGAAATGCAGCAGTAGATTAATCTACAGCACATGCACCAAAAGATGCAGAAGATGAAGCAGCAGGAGATGCAGCTGGAGATGCCGCAGCTGTACATTGAGCAAGATATACAGAAGCAGGAGATGCATCGGCGGGAGATGTGGCATGAGAGGCAGAAGAAGGAGATCCTGCAGCAGATGCAGTAGCATATGCAGCCCCAACAGAAGCAGCAGCAGGAGATGAAGCAGCAGATGCAGCAGCAGGAGATTCAGCAGCAGGAGATGCAGCAGTCAGAGATGCAGCAGGTTATGCATCAGCAGGAGATGCAACAGGAATTCAGGAGGGGATTCAGTAGCAGGTGATACAGCAGCAGATGCAGCAGGAAAATCAACAGTCAGAGATGCAATTGGAGATTCAGTAGCAGGAGATGCACCAGGAGATGCAGCAAGAGGAGATGCAGCAGATTATGCAGCAGCAGGAGATGAAGCAGCAGGAGATGCAGCAGTAGAAGATGCCGCAGCAGATGCATCAGGAGATGCAGCAGCAGAAGATGCAGCAGCAGGATATGAAGCAGGAGATGAAGCAAGAGCTTTAGCAGGAGATACAGCAGCAGAAGATTCAGGAGCAGGAGATGAAGAAGCCGGAGTTGCAGCAACAGGAGCTGCAGAAGCAGATGCAGAAGGGGGAGGTGCAGCAGCAGGAGTTTCAACAGCAGGTTCAACAGCAGATCCAGAAGGAGATGCTGTAGGAGGAGAGGCAGGAGTAGACGATGCAGCCGACGTAGAAGCAGGAGATGCAGAAGCAGAAGATGCAGCCGGAGATTCTGCAGCAGGAGATTCTGCAGCAGGAGATGCAGCAGGAGATACAGCCGCAGGAGATGAGCTGCTAATTCAGCAGGAGATGAAGCAGCAGGAGATGCAGCAGCAGGATCTGCAGAGAAGAAGATGGCAGCAGCAGGAGATGCAGCAGTACATGAAGCAGCAGATGCACAAGAAAACAGAGCAGGAGATGCGGCAAGATAATATGCAGTACCAGGAGATGCAGTAGGAGATGCAGCATCTGGAGTTGAAGCAATAGAAAATGCTGGAGGAGATGCAGCAGCAGATGCATCAGGAGAATCAGGAGCAGGAAATGCAGAAGCAGGAGATGCAGCAGCAGGAGATGCAGGAGTAGGAGAGGCAGAAGCAGGAGATGTAGCAGCAAGACATGCAAAAGGATATGCAGAAGCAGGAGATGCAGCAGCAGGAGATGCAGGGAATGCATCAGCAGATGCAGGAGGAAATTTAGCAGGAGGAGTTTTAGCAGGAGGAGAGGCAGCAGCAGGAGATGCAGCAGTAGCAGATACAACAGTGTATGAAGCAGCAGCAGATTGAGCAGTAGGAGATGCAGCAGCAGGACATTCAGCAAGAGGAGATGCAGCAGGCTATGCAGCAGCAGGAGATGCAGCAGGAGATGCGTCAGCAGGAGATACAGCATTAGATGCGGTAGGTTTAGATTCAGCAGGAAATGCAGCAGCAGGAGATGCTGGAGCAGGAGATGCATCTGGAACGCCACAGGGATCCAGTAGCAGCTGATGCAGCACGAGATGCAGTAGGAGATTCAGCAGCAGGAGATACAGCAGCAAGAGATGCAGCAGATGGAGGTGCCGCATCAGAGGATGCAGCAGGGGATTCAGTAGCAGGTGATGCAGCAGCAGATGCAGCAGCTGATAAAGGAGACGCAGCAGGAGGAGATGCAGAAAAAGATGCAGCAGCAGGAGATGTAGAAGAAGATGCAGCAGTATATGAAACAGCAGCAGATGCAGCTGAAAATGCTGTGGATGCTGCAGTAGGAGATTAAACACTAGATGCAGCAGTGGATGATGCAGAAGCAGGAGATGTAGCAGCAGATTATGCAGAAGATGCAGCGCTAGATACAGCAGCAGCAGATGCAGCAGAAAATGATGCAGATGCCACAGTAGGAGATTAATCTCTAGATGCAGCAGTAGATGATGCAGCAACAGGAGATGCAGCAGCAGCAGATGCAGCAGGGTTTGCAGCAGCAGGACATTCAGCAGCAGGAGAACCTGCAAGATAGCAGTATCATAAGATGAATCCGCAGATGCATCAGAAGCATATGGAGCAGGAGATGCAGCGGCAGGAGTTGCAGAAGAAGATGCAGGAGCAGGAGATCCAGAAGCAGATGTAGAAGGAGATGCAGCAGTAGACGAATCAGCAGCAGACACAGCAGTAAATGCAGGAGATGCATCAGCAGGAGATGCATCAGGAAGAGATGCAGAAGGAAATGAAGAAGATGCAGCTGAAAGTGATGCATAAATAGATGCCTCAGGAGAGGATTCATCAGCAGGAGATGGAGCAGGAGATGCAGCCGCAAGAGATGCAGCAGGAGGTGCAGAAGGAGATGAAGCATCAGGAGATGTATCAGCAGGATATGCAGCAGAATATTGAGCAAGAGGTGATACATCATGAGGAGCTGCAGCTGGAGATGCAGCAGCAGACGAAGCAGCAGGAGATTCAGCGGCAAGAGATGCATCAGAAAAAGATCAAGGAGGAGATGCGGCAGCAGGGAGATACAGCAGCAGAAGATGCAACAGGAGATGCAGCAGCAGGAGATACAGCAGCAGGAGATGCAGCATCAGGAGATGCAGCAGGAGATGCAGCAGCAGGTGTTGTAGCAGCAGCATGTGATGCAACACGAGATGCCGCACTGGGAGATGCATAAGAGGATGATGCAGCATCAGGAGATGCAGCAGGTAATGAAGCAGAAGGACATGCAGCAGCAGATGCAGCAACAGATTAAGCAGCAGGAGATGCAGGCAGCAGATGAAACAGCAGATGCAGATTCAGAAGAAGGTGCAGTAGCCTATTATGCAGCAGCAGATTCAGCAGGAGCAGAATATGTAGCAGGAGATGCAGTAGCAAGATATGCATCAGCAAATGCACCAGCAAGATATGCATCAGCAGGAGATGCACCAGCGGGAGATGCAGGAGGAGTCACAGTAGGATATGCAGCAAGAGGAGATGCATCAAGAGATGCAGCAGCAGACGAAACAGCAGTAAATGCAAAAGCAGGACATGCAGCAGCAGGAGATGAATCAAGAGATTCAGCAGCAGATGAAGCAGCAGCAGATAGGGTGGATGTTGCAGCAGGAAATCAGCAGGATGTGCAGCAGGAGATGCCGCAACAGGTAATGAAGTAGGAGGTGCAGCAGCTGGAGATGTAGCAGCACGGGATGCAGCAGCAGGTGATGCAACAGCAGGAGAGGCAGAGGGAGATGTAGCAGGAGATATAGCAGGAGATGCATCAAGAGATGCACAAGGAGGAGATGCAGCAGCAGATGCATCCACAGGAGATGCAGGAGGAGCTACAGCAGCAGATTCAGCAGGAGATACAACAGAAGGAGATGCAGCAGCAGATGCATCAACAGGAGATGCAGGAAGAGCTGAAGCAGCAGATTCAGCAGGAGATACAACAGAAGGAGATGCAGCAGCAGATGCAGCAGGCGATGCAGCAGCAGGGGATGCAGCAGCAGGGGATGCAGCAGCAGATGCAGCCACAGGTGATGCAGAAGGAGCTGAAGCAGTAGATTCATCAGCAGATGCAGTAGAAGGAAATGCAGCAGCAGGTGCAGCAGCAGGGGATGCAGCAGCAGATTCAGCAGCAAATGCCACAGGAGACGCAGCAAAATGAGATGCAGAAGCAGATGCAGTAAGAGATGCAGATTAAGCAGTAGATGCAGCAGGAAGAGATGCTTCAGATGATACGGCATCAGGAGATGAGCAGGAGATTCAGCAGGAGATGCAGTAGGAGGAGAGGCAGGAGGAGATGATGCAGCAGCAGCAGATGCAGAAGCAGCAGATGAAACAGGTAATGCATCAGTAGTAGATACAGCACGGGAATGCAGCAGCAGGAGATTCCACAGCAGTAGATGGAGATTCAGCAGGAGATTCATCAGCAGGAGATGCTGCAGCAGATTCACAGTAGGACATGCAGGAGCTAGAGATGCAGCAGGAGATGGGCCAAAATAGATGCAGCAGGAGAAACTGCAGGAGGAGATGCAACAGAAGGTTCAGGAGGAGGAGATGCAGCAGGAAATGTAGAAGGATATACAGCAGGAGAAGCATCAGGAGGAGATGCAGCAAGAGATGCAGTAGCAGCAGATGCAGCAGGAGATGCAGTAGCAAGAGATGTAGCATTATCATAAGATATATTGAGAGATGTAGCAGCAGGATATGCAGCAGCAGGAGGTGCAGGAGGATATGCATGAACAGGAGAATCAGTATGAGGTACAGCAGGAGATGCAGCAGCAGATGCAGCAGCAGCAGATGCAGCAGGAGATTCAGCAGAAGATGAAGCAGCAGCAGAGCAGCAGCAGATGCAGCAGGAGATGAAATATAAGGAGATGCAGCGGTACAAGATGCGTCAGGAGATGCATCAGGAGATGCAGGAGAAGGTGTGGCAGCAGATGTGGCAAGATATAGCGTAGGAGATGCAGCAGGAAATGTATCATGGTATGCAGGAGAAGTAGATGAAGCAGAAGATGAAGCAGAAGATGAAGCAGAAGGAGGTGCAGCAGTAGGAGATGCATCAGGCAATGTAGAAGCAGATGCAGCAGGAGGAGATTCCGCAGGATATTGAGCAGGAGATGCAGCAGCAGAAGATACAAAAAGAGATGAAGCATGAGCAGATGCAGAAGCAGGCGATGCAGCATGAAATGCAGCAGCAGGTGATGTGGTAGCAGGAGATGCAGAAGGAGATGTAGCAGCAGGAGAGCAGCAGGTGATGTAGCATGAAATGCAGCACCAGGTGATGTAGCAGCAGGAGATGCAGCAGGGAATGCAGCAGCAGCAGATGTAGCAGGAGATGCAGCAGCATCATATGCAGTAGGAGATGTAGCAGCAAGAGATGCAGAAGCAGGAGATGCTACAGGAGATGCAGCAGGAGGAGACGAAGCAGCAGGAGATGCAGAGGAGTAGATGCAGAGAAGAAGATGCAGCAGAAAGAGATATAGCAGGAGATTCAGCCGCAATAAATGCAGCAAGAGAGAAAGCAGCATCAGATGCTGCATCAGATGCAGCAGCAGAAGATGCAAGAGCAGATGCATAAGCAGGAGATGCACCAGCAGGAGATGCAGTAGGAGATGCAGCAGTAGATTTAGCAGCAGCAGATGCAGCGGCAGATTCAGCAAATGCAGCAGTAGTAGCTTCAGAAAGAGATGCATCACCAGGAGATGCAGTAGTAGAAGATGCAGCAGGTGATGCAGAAGCAGATGCAGTAGGAGATGCAGATTTAGCAGGAGATGCATCAGCAGGAGATGCTGCAGCAGATGCAGCAGGAGGAGATGCAGCAGCAGGACACGCAGCAGGAGTTGATGCAGGAAGTAATAGAGCAGCAGGAGATTCAGCAGCAGGAGATGCAGCAAGAGGATATGCAGTAGGAAGAGAAATAGCAAGTAATGCAGCAGCAGGAGATCCAACTGCAAGAGATGCAGCAGTAGATGAATCAGAAGAAGGTGTAGCAGCAAATGCAGCTGATGCAGCAGGAGATGCTGCAACAGATGCTGCAGGAGGAGACACAGCCGGAGGTGATGCAGCAGGTAATACAGCAGCAGAAGATGCAGAAGCAGAAGATGCAGAAAGAGATTCAGCAGCAGGAGATGAAGAATCAGGAAATGCAGCAGTATATACAGAAGCAGGTGATGCAGTAGCAGGAGATGCAGCAGGAGATGCAGTAGCAGGGAATGCAGCAGCAGATGCAGCAGCAGATGCAGCAGCAGATGCCACAGGAGATGCAACGGAAGGAGATTGCAGAAGCAGATGAAGCAGTAGATGCAGATTCAGGAGATGCATCAGGAAGAGATGCTTCAGATGATACAGCATCAGGAGATGCAGCAGGAGATTAAGCAGGATTTGCAGTAGGAGGAGAGGCAGGAGGAGATGATGCAAGAGACGCAGCAGTAGGAGATGCAGAAGCAAAAGATGCAGCAGGAGATGCAGAAGGAGAAGATGAAGCAGGAAATGCAGCAGCAGCAGCTTCCGCAGCAAGAGATGCAGAGAAAGGAGATGAAGCAGTAGGAGATGCTGTAAGAGATGCAACAACAGGGGATGTAGCAGCAGGAGATTGAGCAGGTTATGCAGCAGCAGATGCAGCAGGAGGAGATGCATAAGGAGGAGATGCAGCAGCAGCAGATGCAGCATCAGAAGGAGATGCAGCAACAGGAAATGCAGCAGGAGATTAAGCAGCAAATGCAGAAGCGGCAGATACAGCAGGTGGAGATGCAGCAGCAGATGCAGCAGTAGATGCAGATTCAGCAGGAGATTCAGAAGCAGGAGATGCTGCAGCAGATTCACAGGAGGAGATGCATCAGCAGGAGATGCAGCAGGAGGTGCGGCAGAAGTAGATGCAGCAAGATAATCAACAGGAGGAGATGCAAGAGAAGATGCAGGAGTAAGAGATGCAGCAGGAAATTCAGAAGGAAACACAGCAGGAGAAGCATCAGGAGGAGATGCAGCAAGACATGCAGCAGCAGCAGATGCAGAAAGAGAGCAGCACGAAATGCAGATTCAACAGCAGGTGCCGTAGGAAGAGAATCTTCAGCAGATGCAGCAGGAGATGCATCATGACGAGATGTAGCAGGACATATGGCAGTAGCAGATGCATCGGCAGATGAAGCAGGAAATGCAGCAGAAGGAGATGAATCAGCATCAGATGCAGCCGCAGATGCAGCAGCAGGAAATGCAGCAGCATCTGATGTAGCAGGAGATGCAGAAGATACAGCAGGACATTAAGCAGAAGATGCTGCAGGAAGAGATGTAGCTGGAGATAGAGCAGCAGGAGGAGCAGCAGGATATACAGCCGCAGGAAATGCCGGAGAGAAAGCAGTAGAAGATGCAGCGGCAGATTTAGTAGCAGAATCAGCAGGAGATGCAGCAGCAGGAGATGCAGCAACAGGAGATGCAGCAGTAGGAGATGCAGCATGTGATGCAGAAGCAGATGTAGCAGGATTGCAATAGGAGATGCAGCAAGAGATTCAGCAACAGGAGATTCAGAATTATATACTGAAGCAGGAGATGCAGCAGGAAGAGATGCAGATAGGGAGATACTGCTGCATCTTCTGCTATATCTCCTTCTGCTGCATCTACTGCTCCTGCATCTGCTGTTGCATCTGCTGCTGCTGTATCTGCTTCGGCTGCATCTCCTGCTGCTTTGCCTTCTGCTGCTTCTCATTCTCGGCATCTTCTCAGCATCTCCTGCTACTACTTCCCCTGCTGCTGCATCTCATGCTGATGCACCTCCTGCTGATGCATCTCCTCCTGCATCTCCTGCTGATGCATCTTTTTCATCTGCTGATGCATCTGCTACTGATTCATCTACTTCTGTGCCGGATGCTCCATCTCCTTTTGCACCTCCCTCTGTATCTCCTCCTGCTGCATCTCCTGCTGCTTAATCTCCAGTATCTGCTGCTGCGTCTCCTGCTGATGCATTTACTGCTTCACCTCCTGCTATATCTCCTGCTTCTACATCTCCTGCTGGTGGATCTCCTCCTGCATCTCCTGCAGCATCGTCTGCTGCTCTAACTCCTGCTGCTACATCTCCAGCTCCATATCCGTCTGATGCATCTGCGGATTCATCTAATGATGCTGCTCTCTTACTGGATCTCTTGCTGCTGCATCTGCTGCTGCTGCATTTCCATCTGCATCTGATGCTACTGTATCTCCTGCTGCTGCGTCTGCTGATGCATTTCCTGATGCATCTTCTGCTGCTGCATTTCCTGCTTCTTCTCCTGCAGCTGTATCTGCTGGTGCTGCATCTTCTGCTGCATCTCCTGCTGCTGCATCTCATCCTTCATCTCTTACTGCTCCATCTCATCCTTCATCTCTTACTGCTCCATCTCCTGATTCTGCGTATTTCACTTCGTTTCCTCCTGCTGATGCGTCTCCTGTTGCATCTCTTTGTGCTGCATCTCCAACTGATGCATGTTCTCCTGCTGCATCTCCGGCTGCATCTCCTGCTGCTGCATCACATGCTGCTCCATTTGCTGTTTCATCTCCTACAGCTCCTTCTGCTGGTGCTGCACCTACTGCTGCATCTCTTGCTGCTGCATCTCCTACTTCTGCATCATATGCTACATCTCATGCTGATGCATCTCCTGCTTCTGCCTATTTTGCTGCATTTCCTCCATCTCCTGAATCTCCTAATGCATTTCCTGCTCCTTAATCTCCGGTATCACCTGAGGCTGCATCTCCTCCTGCAACTCTTGCTGCTGCATCTCCTGCTTCTGCATGTTCTCCTGCTGAATCTCCTGCTGAATCTCCTGCTGCTGCATATATTGCTGCTGCATCTACTGCTGCTTCATCTGCTGCATCTCCTGCTGTTACATCACCTGCTACTGCATAGCTTTCCGCGTATCCTGCTGCATCTCCTGCTGCATCTACTTCTGCATCTCCTCTGGCTGCATCCCCTCGTGCTGTATCTCCTGTATCTGCATCATCAGGATATTCAACAGGAGATTCAGGAATAAGAGAATCTTCACCAGATGCAGCAGAAGGAGATGCAGCAGCAGGCGATGCAGCAGTAGGAAATGTGGCAGGATATGCAGCAGCATATTCAGCAGGAGATACAGCAGCAGAAGATGAAGCAGAAGATTCACCAAGAGATGCAGCAGCAGATGTAGCAAGATTTTCAGTAGCACGAGATGCAGCAAGAGATGTAGCATTAGGAGATACAGGAGGAGGGGATGAAGCAGCAGGAGATGGAAGAGGAGAAGCAGGAAGAGATGCAGCAAGGGATGCAGCAGAAGATGCAGCAGCAGGAGCTGCAGCAGCAGGACATGCAGTCGCAGCAGATGCAGAAGCAGATTCAACAGCATATTCAGCAGGAGTTGCAGAAGCAGGAGATGCAGCAGAAGGAGATGCAGCAGCAGGAGATGTAGCAGGAGTTGCGGCAGAAGAGGCATCAGCAGGAAATGCAGCTGCAGCAAATGCAGCAGCAGATTCAGCAGGAGTAGATTCAGCAGGAGATGCAGCAGCAGGAGATGGAGCAGCAGGAGATACAGAAGTAAGAGCTGCCAAAGGAGATTCAGAAGGAGATTCAGCAGGAAGAGAGGCAGCTGGAGATGCTACAACAGGAGATATTACATGAGATTCAGCAGTAGATGAAACAGCAGCACATGCAGCAGCAGATTCACCAGATGGAGCAGAGGAGATGCAGCAGGGGATGAAACAGCAGATGCAACAGGAAATGGAGCATCAGGAGATGCATCCGCAGGTGCATGAGCAGGGGATGCAGCAGGAGATGTAGCAGCAGGAGATACAGCAGCAAGAGATACAGCAGCACGAGACACAGCAGCAGGAGATGCAGGAGGGCATCAAGCAGCAGAAGATGCAGCAGCAGGAATTTTAGAAGGAGATGCAGCAGTACATCTCCTGCTGCATATCCTGCTGTTGTATCTCCTGCTGAATAATCTCTTACTGATGCATCTTTTGCTGCACCTGCTACTGCTGCATCTCCTGCTTCTGTATCTACTGCCGCTACATTTCCTGCTGAATCTGCTGCAGAATCTGCTGCGGCATCTACTGCTACTGCATCTCCTGTTGCTGCATCTCCTGTTGCATATCTTTTTGCTGCAACCATGCTGCTGAATCTACTGCTACATCTCCTGCCGAATATGCATCTCCTGCTGCATCTTCTAGTGCTGCATCTCTTGCTGCTGTGTTTCCTGCTACTGCATCTCCAGCTACTGCATCTCCTCCTGCATCTCCTGCTGCATCTGCTGCATCTCCTGCCGCATGTGCTGCTGCTGCATCCCCTGCTGCTGCGTCGTTTATTCTGCATCTTCTCTTCATCTCCTGCAGCTGAATCTCCTGCTGCATCTGCTGTTACTGCATCTCCAGCTGCTCAACATCCTGCTGCATCTCATCCGGCTGCGTCTTCTGCTGCATCTCCTTCTGTATCTCATGCTACTACAAACCCCTGCTGCTGCATCTCCTGCTGCTCAATATCCTGCTTCATCTTGGGCTGCTGCATCTCCTGCTGATGCATCTTCTGTTACTTCATCTGCTGCTGCATCTCCTGCTCTTGAATGTTCTTCTGCATCTCTTCCTGCTGCATCTGCTGCTGCATCCCCTTCTGCTACATCTCCTGCTGCATTGCATAATCCTGCATCTCCTGCTGTGGCAATTCCTGGTGCTGCATTTCCTGTCACATATCTTTTTTCTACATTTCCTGCTGTACACAAGACTAGACTGAAAGTGCTACAAGTCTTGCTTTGTAGTGAAAGAGCTCTAAGAGAACACATTCAGAAACGGCAACATTCCATGCTGGCATCTTTCCTTTGGGCATTATTCAATTTTCCTAAAGTGCCTTCACAATTCAGTACCTTATACAAAAATGTTCTGTTAGTCGAGCTATGCAGTTTGCGGTGAAAGCACTTCCATAGAAGTCGTCCTGCAATGAAAGCGCTATAGGAGAAGACATTCAGAAACAGCAGCATTCCATGCTAGAATATTCCCTGCGGGAGTTATATTATCATAAAAAAGCAGGAAATGGAGATGCAGCAGTTGTAGTAGGAGATGAAGCAGGAGATGCATATTCCGAAGAAGCAACAGCAGGAGATGCTGCAGCAAATGCCATAGGAGGAGATGCGGCAGGTTATGCCACAGAAGGAGATGCAGCAGGAGAAGCAGCAGGAGAAGCAGATTCAGCAGAAGATGTAGAAGCACGAGATAGTGCAGTAGATGCAGCAGCAAGAGATGAAGCACCAGGAGATGAGGCAGGAGGTGCAGCAAGAGATGCATATTCAGCAGTAGATGCAGAAGCAGGAGATGCAGAAGCAGGAGATTCATTCGGTAATGCAGCAGCAGGAGATGCAGCAGAAGCTGATGCAGTGGCAGTTTCAGCAGTAGATTCAGCAGGAGATGCAACAACAAGAGATGCAGAAGTAGGAGATGCAGCAGCAGGAGATGCAGCTGGAGATGCATCAGCAAGAGGGTCAGCAGCAGCAGATGCAGCAGGAGATGGAGATTCTGCAGGATATGCCACAGAAGTATATGCAGCAGATAATGCAGCAGGAGGAGATGCAGCAGGATATAGAGCAGGAAATGCCGCAGGAGATGTATCAGCAGGAGATGCATAAGGACATGCAAAAGCAGACGCAACAGCAGGAGATTCAGCAGGAGGAGATGCAGCGGCCAATGCCGCAGCAGATGCAGCAGCAGGAGTTGCTGCAGCAGGAGATAGAGCAGGATATACAGCAGCATATGAAGCAGAAGATGCAGCAGCAGCAGATGTAGGAGAAGATGAAGCAGAAGATGCAGCAGCAGATGCAGCAGGAATTGCATTAGCAGGAGATGAATCAGGAGATGTAGCATTAGGAGATGAAGCTGCAGGAGATGTAGCAAAGAAGCAGAAGGAGATGCAGCAGGAGATGCAGATTCAGTGGGATATGCATCAGCAGGAGGTCCAGCAGGAGATGAAGCAGGGGGAGATGCAGAAAGAGATGCAGTATCAGGAGATGCAGCAGGAGGAGTTTCAGCAGGATATGCAGCAGGACGAGATGCAACATGAAGTGCTACCGCAGGAGACACAGCAGGAGATGCAGCAGGACGAGATGCAGCAGAAGCTGAAGCAGCAGGATATTCAGCAGAAGATGCAGCAGCAAGAGATGCAGCAGAAGGAGATGCAGCAGCTGACTTAGCAGCAGACTGAGCAGGAGATGCAGCAGCAGGAGATGCATCAGAAGGAGATGCCGCAGATGGAGATGCAGCAGCAGGAGATGCAAGAGAAGGATATGCAGCAGCAGATGCAGCAGCAAGAGATGTATCAGCAGAAAAGTCAGAAAGAGATGTAGGAGCAGGAGATTCATCAGGATATGCGGCAGATGATGCGACAGCAGGAGATGCATCAGCAGGAGATGCATCAGCAGTAGATGCATCTGCAGAAAAGGCAGAAAGAGATGCAGGAGAAGGAGACTCAATAGGATATGCGGCAGAAGATGCGTCAGCAGGAGATAAAGCAGCAGGAGATACAGCTGAAGCAAATGCAGCGGCAGATTCAGTAGAAGATTCAGCAGGACTTGCAGCAGCAGGAGATGCAGCAGAAGATGAAGCAACAGGAAATGCAGCAGCAGGGGATTCTGCAAAAAATGCAGCAGCCAGAGATGCAGCAGAAGGAGGTGCAGCATCAGGAGATGCAGAAGTAGATGCAGACGAAGGAGATACAGCAGGAGATAAAGCAGTAGCAGATGAAGCAGCAGATGTAGAAGGAGATTCAGCAGCAGATGCAGCAAGAGATGACGAAGCAGGAGATGAAGCAGGTAATGCAGTAATAGCAGATGCCTCAGAAGATGCAAAACCACAAGAGGTAGCAGGAGATACAGCAGCAGGAGATGAAGCAGCAGCAGGAGATGCAGGAGGGCATCAAGTAGCAGGAGATGCAGCAGCAGGAATTTTAGCAGGAGATGCAGCAGTACATCTCCTGCTGCATATCCTGCTGTTGTATCTCCTGCTGATTCATCTCTTGCTGATGCAACTTTTGCTGCATCTCCTGCTTCTGTATCTACTGCTGCTACATTCCTGCTGAATCTGCTAGAGAAACTGCTGCGGCATCTACTGCTACTGCATCTCCTGTTGCTGCATCACCTGCTGTGTATCTTTTTGCTGCATCCATGCTGCTGAATTTACTGCTGCATCTCCTACCGAATATGCATCTCCTGCTGCATCTCCTAGTGCTGCATCTCCTGCTGCTGCGTTTCCTGCTTCTATACTTCCTGCTTCTGCACCTCCTGCTGCATCTCCTGCTGCTGAATCTGCTGCTGCATCTTCTGCGGCGGCATCTCTTGTTGCTGCATCTTCTCCTGCATCTCATGCTGCAGCTTTTGGTGCTGCATCTCCTGTTTCTGTATCTCCTGCTGCATTTCCTTCTGATTAACATCTTGCTGCATATCCTGCTGCTGCATTTTCTGCTTCATCTTCAGGCGATTCCACTGTGTCTTCATCTCGTGATATTTCATCTCCTGCTGCATCTGTGGCGGCATCTCCTGCTGCTGCATCTCCTGCTGCTATATATCCTGCTGCTGCATCTCCTGCTGTCACATATTCTGCTGCTGCATCTCTTAATGCATCTCATGATAATGCTGCATCTCTTGCTACTGCATCTACTGCTGCTGCATCTCTTGATGCATCTCCTCCTGATGCTTCACCTGCTGTATATAATTCTGAATTTCCTACTGCATCTCCTGCCCCTGCATCTTCTGCTGTTTCTCCTCCTGCTGCATCTACTTCTGCGCATCTCCTGCTGCATCTCCTACTCTGAATCTGCTGCAGAATCTCCTGCTGCTTAATCTCTTGATGAATCTTCATCTACTGTTGCATCTGCTGCGGCATCTCCTCCTGCCTTATCTGCTGCTTCTGCATTTGCTGCTTAATCTCTTGCTACTGCAACTCCTGCTGCATTTCATGTTGCTGCATCTCCTGCTGCTGCATCTGCTGCTGCAACTCCTGCTGCTGCATCTCCTACTGCTGCATCTCCTACAGCATCTCCTGCTGCTGCATCTCTTGCAGCTGCCTCTCCTATTGCGTCTCCTGGTGCTGCATCTCCTTCTGCGTCATCTCCTTTCTCTGCATCTGCTGCTGCTGCATCCCCTGCTGTATCTACTACTGATGCAGCTCCAAGCTCATCTTCTGCTTTTGCATGGCCTGCTGCTGCATCTCCTGCTGCTGCATCTACTGCATTATCTCCACCTGCTTCTCCTCCTACTGCATCTCCTTCTGAATCTCCTGCTGCATCTCCTGAGGCTGTATCCGCGGAAACATCTCTTCCTGTTACATCTCCTTCTTAATCTGAACCTCTTAATGCATCTGCTTCTGCATTTGCTTCTGCTGCGTGTACTGCTACACCTGCTGCTGCATCTGCTGCTGCTTCATCTCCTGCTGCATATCCTGCTGCTGCATTTCCTACTGAATCAGCTGCTGCATCTCCTGCGGCCGCATCTCCTCCTGCTAAATCTCCTCCTGCATCTGCTAGTGCATCTCCTGCTGCTTTTTTTTCCTGCCTCTACTGCGGCTGCATCTGCTGGTGCATCTCCTGCTATTCTATCTCCTGCTGCATCTCTTGCTGCTGCATGTCCTGCTGCTTCATCTCCTCCTACTGCATCTCCTGCTGCATCTCCTCCTGCTGAATCCCATGGTGCCTCTCCTGCTCTTCCATTTCCTGCTTCTGCATGACCTATTGCATCTCCTGCTGCTACATCTCCTGCTTCTGCATCTCCTACTCTTGCATCTCCTGCTGCTTCATCTCCTGCTTCTGCATATCCTTCTCCTGCATCTGCTGCTGCATCTTCCACTGCTTCATCACCTGATGTTGCATCTGCTGCTGTATCTTATACTGCTGCATCTCCTGCTTCTTTTTATTGTGTACCTGCTGCTTCAAGTACTGCTGTATCTCCTGCTGCTGCATCACGTGCTGATGCATTTGCTGTTGCATCTCCTGCTGCATCTCCTGTTGCATCTCCTGAGGATGCAACTCCTGCTGCTGCATTTCCTGCTGCTCTCTATCCCGAAATATTTCCTGCGGTATCTTATGCTGCCACATCTCCTGCTGTACCTCCTTCTGAAGATGCCTCTCCTGATACATCTCCTCCGCTGCAACTCCCTCGACTATTTTTCTGCATCTCCTCATGCATCAACTGCTGATGCATCTCTTGCTGGATATGCATCTCCTTCTGCATCTCCTGCTGCTGTGTCTGCTGCTGAATCTGCTGCTGTGTCTTCAGGTGAATCTCCTTCTGCAGCAGCAGGAAATGCAGCAGGAGATGCAGCAGAAGGAAATGCAGTAGAAGGAGAATCAGCATATGATACAGCTGCAGGAGATCCAGCAGCAGATGCAGCATCAGGAGATGTATCCGCATAGGCAGATTCAGCAGGAGATGCAGGAGCAAAAAATGCAGCAGGAGATGGTACTGGATATGAAATAGTAGGAGGTGCAGCAGCAGATGCACCAGCTGGACATGCAGCAGGAGATGCTGTAGGCTCTGAAATTTGGAAGTGACGCTTTAATAGCCATTCTGATGTGACAGAACACAAGTCTACACTGAAAGTTCTACACGTATTGCTTTGCAGTAGGAATGCTATAAGAGAAAAGATTCAGCAACAGCAGCATTCCATGCTAGCATCTTCCATGCAGGAATTACTCACTTTTCCTAAAGAGCCTTCATAGCCGCAGTTAGGTCACAATTCCCTAATCTATACTAAACGTTCTCTTAGTCGTGCTTCGCAGCTTGCAGTGAAAGCGCTTCCAAAGAAGACTCTAACGAGAGCCAGTATTTGATCGTAGCAGATTCTCGGAGATACTTGTTCTGAACGACTTGAAATTTGGAAGGGACGCTTTAATAGCCGTTCTGATGTTACAGTACACAGACTGAAAGTCCTACAAGTCTTGATTGGCAGTGAAAGCGCTCTAAGGGAACACTTTCAGAACGTGCATCATTCCGTGCTAGCATCTTCCATGCGGGAATTACTCACTTTTCCTAAAGCGCCTTCCTAGGCAAAGTTAAGTCACAATTCAGTATCCTACACTAAAACGGTCCATAAGTCTTGCTTAGATGCTTGCAGTGAATGCTCTTTCACAGAAGACTCTTAACGAGAGCCAGCATTTGATCGTAGCATCTTCCCTGTGGTACTTGTGCTGAACGATTTGATATGTTGAAGTGACGCTTTAAGAGCCATTCTGATGTTACAGTACACAAGCGTATACTCAAAGTTCTACAAGTTTTGCTTTGCCGTGAAAACGCTCTAAGAGAAGATATTGTGAAGCATTACCATTCCGTGCTAGCGTCTTGCCTCAGGCAGTTACTCATTTTTCTTAAAGTGCAGTAATTCGTGAAATTAAGTCACAATTCAGTATCCTATACTAAAACTTCCCGTTAGTCGTACTTTGCCGCTTGCAGTGAAAGCGTTTCCAGAGAAGACTCTAACGACAGCCGGTATTTCCTGGTGGCATGTTACCTGTGGTACTTGTGCTGAACGCTCTGAAATTTTGAAGTGACCCCCTGATAACTATTCTGATGTTACAGTGTACAAGCCTAGACTGAAAGTTCTACAAGTCTTGCTTAGCAGTGAAAACGCTCAAAGAGAAGATATTCAGAAGCAGCAGTAGCATTCCGTGTTAGCGTCTTCGCTGTTGGACATATTCAATTTTCCTAAACCGAGTTCTTAGTCGCTATTATATCACTATTCTTTAGCCTATACTTAAACGCTCTATTAGTCGTGTTTTGCTCCTCTCAGTGAAGGCGCGTCCAGAGAAGATTCCAACGAGAGCCACCATTTGATACTAGCAGCTTTCCAGGGGTATTTGTGCTGAACACTTTAAAATCTTCAAGTGAAGTCTTACGAGCCATGCTGATGTTACAGTTCACTGGTCTAGACAGAAAGTTCTATATCTCTTGGTTTGCAGTGAAAGCGCTCTAAGAGAAGACATTCAGAAGCAGAAGTATTCCATGCCAACATCTTCCCTGCTGGAGATACTCACTTTTCCTAAAGCGCTTTATTAGCCGCTATTACGTCATTATTCATTAGCCAACACGATTACGTTGTCGTGCTCTGCATCTTGCAGAGAAAGCGCTTCCATAGAAGACTCTAAGGAAAGCCAGCTTTTGATGGTTGCTGCTTTCCTGAGTTACTTGTGCTGAACGATCTGAAATTTTGAAGAGACGCTTTAATAGCCATGCTGACGTTTGAGTTCACAACCGAAGAGTGAAAGTTCTACATGTCTTGCTCTGCAGGGGAAGCGCTCTAAGAGAAGACACTCAGAAGCGGAATCATTCCATGCTAACACCTTCTTGGCTGGTATATTCATTTTTACTAAAGCGCCTTAATAGGCGCTGTTAAGTCAGTATTCACATGCTTATACTAACAACTTCTTTCAGTCGTTGCTGCAGCTTGCACTGAAAGCACTTGCAGAGAAGATTCTAACGAGAGCCAGCATTGCATGGTAGCAGCTTCCCTGCGGTACTTGTGTTGAACGATCTGAAATTTTGAAGTGACGATTTCATAGCTATTCTGATGTTACAGCACACAAGCCGAGACTGAAAGTTCTACAAGTCGTGGTTTGCCGTGAACGCGCCCTAAGAGAAAACATACGAAAGCAGAAGCATTCCATGATAGCATCTTCCCTGCTGGAGATAGTAATTTTTAATAAAGCGCCTTAATAGGCGCTGTTAAGTCACTGTTCACTAGCATATACTAAAAAGTTCTTTTAGTCGTATTTGCAGCTTGCAGTGAAAGACTCACTAGAAAGACTCTAACGAGAGTCTACATTTGATGCAAGCAGATTCCCTGCGAAACTTAAGCTGAACGCTCTGAAATTTTGAACTGACACCTTAATAGCCACGTTGATGGTACATTTCACAAGCCTAGAGCAAAAGTTCTACAAGTCTTGCTCTGCAGTGAAAGCGCAATAAGAGAAGACATTCAGAAGCAGAAGCATGCCATGCTACCGTCTTCCCTGCATCAGTTACTCACTTTTCCTATAGCACTTTAATAGGCGTTATTAAGTCGCTATTACCTAGCCTACACGAAAACGTTGCCGTTTTCGTGCTTTGCAGCTGGCAGTGAAAGCGCTATAAGCGAAGACTCTAAGGAGAGCCAAAACTAGATGGTAGCAGCTTCCCTGCGGTACTTGTGCTGAACGCTCTGAAATCTTGAAGTGAAGACTTATTAGCCATGCTGATGTTACATTTCACAAGCCTAGACTGAAAGTTCCACAAAGCGTGCTTTGTAGTTGAAGCGCTTTAAGAGAAGAAGTTCATAAGCGGCATCATTCCATGCTAGCATCGTCCTTGCTGGAGATATTAATTTCTACTATGGCGCCGTAGTAGGCGTTTTAAAGCCACTATTCACAAGCCTATACTAAAACGTTCTTTTAGTCGTATTTGCAGCTTACAGTGAAAGTGCTTCCAGAGAAGACTCTAACGAGAGCTAGCATTTGATGGCGGCAGATTGCCTACTGTACTTATGCTGAAAGCTCTGAAATTTTGAAGTGAAGCCTTCATAGCCCTTCTGATGTTACAGTGTACAAGCCCAGACTGAAAGTTCTACAAGTCTTGCTTTGCAGTGAAAGCGCTATAAGAGAAGACATTCAGAAGCCGCAGTATTCTACGCTAGCATCTTCACTGCGGGAGTTATTCACTTTTCAGAACGCGCCTTCATAAGTCACAGTTTAGTATCCTATACTAAAACCTCCTGTTAGTCATGCTGTGCAGCTTGCACTGAAAGAGTTTCCAGAGAAGACTCTAACGAGAGCCAGCATTTCATCGAAGCAACATCCCTGAGGTACTTGTGCTGAACGCTCTGATATTTTGAAGTGACGCTTTAATAGCCATTCTGATATTACAGTACACAAGCGTATACCCAAAGTTCTACAAGTCTCGCTTTGCAGTGAAAGCCCTCGAAGAGAAGACATTCAGAAGCAGCAGCATTCCGTGTTAGCGTCTTCGCTGTTGGAGATATTCAATTTTCCTAAAGCGAGTTCTTAGTCCCTATTATATCACTATTCTTTAGCCTATACTTAAACGCTCTATTAGTCGTGATTTTCACCTTTCAGTGAAAGCGCGTCCAGAGAAGATTCTAACGAGAGCCACCATTTGATGCTAGCAGCTTTCCAGGGGTATTTGTGCTGAACACTTTAAAATCTTCAAGTGAAGCCTCACTAGCCATGCTGATGTTACAGTTCACTAGCCTAGAAGGAAAGTTCGATATCTCTTGGTTTGCAGTGAGAAGAGAAGACATTCAGAAGCGGAATCATTCCATGCCAACATCTTCCCTGCTGGAGCTATTCACTTTTCCTAAAACGCGTTATTAGGCGTTATTAAGTCGCTAAGAACTAGCCTACATGAAAACGTTGCCTTTTCGTGCTTTGCAGATGGCAGTGAAAGCGCTTCATGAAAAGATCCTAACGAAAGCCAGCTTTTGATGGTTGCTGCTTTCCTGAGTTACCTGTGCTGAACGTTCTCAAATTTTGAAGTGACGATTTAATAGTCATGCTGATGTTCCCGTTCACAAGCCGAGAGTCAAAATTCTACAAGTGGTCTTTTGCAGCAACAGCGCTATTAGAGAAAACCTTAAGAAGCGGTATAATTTCATGCCAGCATCTGCACTGCCTGAGACACTCACTTTTCCGTAAGCGCGTTAAAAGGCGCAGTTAAGTCACAATTCATTACGCTAATCTAAAATGTGTTAGTCGTGCTTCACAGCTTGCAGTAAAAAGCGCTATAAGAGAAGACTCTAAGGAGAGCCAGCATTTGATCGTAGCAGCTTCCCTGCCGTACTTGTTCTGGACAATTTGCATTTTTGAAGTGACGCATTCTGATGCTACAGTACACAAGCCTAGACTGAAAGTTCTACAAGCCTTGCTTTGCAGCGAACGTGCCCTATGAGAAGACATTCAGAAGCAGCAGCATTCCATGCTAACATCTTCCCTTCGTGATTTACACACTTTTCCTAAAGTGCATTATTTTGCCCATTTAAGTCACAATTCAGTAACTTATGTTAGAGCGGTCTATATTCGTGCTTCGCAACTTGTAGTGAAAGCTCTTCAAGAGAAGACACTAAAGAAAGCTAACATATGATGGTAGGAGTTTCCCTGCGGTTCTTGTGCTGTACGACTTGAAATTTTGAAGTTAGGCTTTAATAGCCATTCTGTTGTTACAGTACACAAGCCTAGCCTGGAAATTCTACAAGTCTCGCTTTGCAGTGAAAGCGCTCTAAGAGAAGACATTCAGAAGCAGCAGCATTCCATTCTAGCCTCTTCCATGTCGGCTTGACTCACTTTTCCTAAAGCGCCTCCATAGGCGCAGTTAAATCACAATTCCATAACCAATACTAAACGTTTTGTTGGACGTGCTTGGCAACTTGCAGTTGAACAGCGCTTCAAGAGAAGATTGTAAAGAGCGAATGCATTTGATCGTAGCAGCGCCCTTGTGGTACTTTTTCTGAACGGTTTCAAATTTTGCAGTGATGCTTGAATAGCCATTCTGATGTTGCAATACACAAGCCAAGACTGAAAGGTCTACAAGTCTTGCTTTTTAATGAAAGCGCTTCCAGAGAAGAACCTAACGAATTTCAGTATTGGATTCTAGAATCTTCCCTGCGATATTTCTGCTGAATTCTCTCAAATTTTCAACTAACTCTTTAACTTCAATTCTGATATTGCAGTCCTTAAGCTTAGACAGAAAGAGTCTTAGCTTTGCAGTGAAAGCGCTCTAAGAGAAGACATTCAGCATTAGCAACATTCCATGCTAGCATCTTCCCTACTATAGTTATTCGATTTCCTAAAGCGTCTCTCTAGGTGCAATTAAATCACAATACAGTTACTTATAGTAAAACATTCCAAAAGTCGTCCTTTGCAGCTTGCACTGAAAGCTCTTCCACAGAAGACTCTAACGAGAGCCAGCATGTCATCGTAGCAATTTCCTTGAGGTACTTGTGCTGAACGCTCAGATATTTTGAGTGACACTAATAGCCCTTCTGATGTTACATTACACAAGCCCAGACTGAAAGTTCTACAAGTCTTGCTTTGCAGTGAAAGCTCTAAAAGAGAAGACAGTCAGAAGCCACAGTATTCTACGCCAGCATCTTCACTGCGGGAGTTATTCACTTTTCAGAACGCGCCTTCGTAAGTCACAATTTAGTATCCTATACCAAAACGTCCTGTTAGTCGTGCTTTCAGCTTGCAGTAAAAGCGTTTCCTGAGAAGACTCTAACGAGAGCCAGCATTTCATCGTAGCAACATCCCTGAGGTACCTGTGCTGAACGCTCTGATATTTTGATGTGACGCTCTAAGAGAAGATATTCAGAAGCAGCAGCATTCCATGCTAGCATCTTCCCTGTGGGCGTTATTCGATTTCCTAAAGAGCTTCAAAAGGGGCAGTTAAGTCATAATTCAGTACCTTATACTAAAACCTTCTGTTCGCCGTGCTTTGCAGCTTGCATTGAAAACACTTCCAGAGAAGTCGTTCTGCAGTGAAAGCCCTCTTAGAGAAGACATTCAGAAAGAGCAGCATTCCGTGCTAGAATATTCTCTGCGAGACTTATATTTTCATAAAAGATTAATAATTGAGATGTTGGAGTTGCAATAGGAGATGAAGCCGGAAGAAGCAGCAATAGGAGATTTTGCAGCAAATGCAGTATCAGGAGATGCAGCAGCAGGAGATTTTATAGGATGAGAATCTGCAGGTGATGCAGCAGCAGGAGATGCAGCATGTGATGCAGCAAGGGATCCTCAGCAGTAAATGCAGAAGCAGGAGATGCAGCAGGAGATGCTTTAGAAAATGCAGCAGCAGGAAACACAGCAGGAGATACTGATTCTGCAGGAGATGCGGCAGCAGGAGAAGTAGTAGCAGATGTAGCAGTAGATGCTGATTCTCCAGGAGCTGCAACAGCAGAAGATGCTGCAGGAAATGCAGCAGCAGAAGATACAGAAGCAGGAGATTCAGCAGGAGGTGCAGGAGCAGGAGATACATAAGGAGATGCAAATCAGAATCAGCAGCAGGAGATTAATAAGTAGAAGGTGAAGCAGGAGATGCTGTAGAAGACGCAGCAGGAGGTGCTGCAAGAGATTCAGCAGCAGGATATAGTGCAGAAGATGCAGCAGCAAGAAACGCAGCAGCAGGAGATGCTGCCGAAACTGCAGCAGCTGAAGATGAAACAGAAGGAGGTTCAACATCGGGAGATGTAGAAGTAAATGGAGACGCAGGAGATGAAGCAGTAGCAGATGAGGCAGCAGATGCAGAGAGATTCAGCAGCAGATGATGCAGCAGAGGCAGAAGCAGTTGCAGCAGGAGATGATGCAATAGGAGATGCAGCAGCAGATGATACAGCAGCAGATGCAGCAGGAGATGATGCAGTATGAGATGCAGCAGGAGATGATGCAGTATGAGATGCAGCAGAAGGAAATGCAGCAGCAGCAGATGCAGCAGCATGATATGTTGTAGAATATTCAGCGGCAGGAGATGCAGAAGTAAGAGCTGCAAACGGAGATTCAGTAGGAAGAGACGCAGCTGGTGATGCTGCAAGAGGAGATGAAAGAGGAGATTCAGAAGTAGATACAGCAGTAGGAGATGTAACAGGAGATGCTGCAGCAGGAGATGCAACAACAAAAAAATCAGCAAGATCTAAATAGGCAGAAGATGCAGCAGCAGATGAAGCAGGAGAAGAATCAGAAGCAGGAATTGCAGCAGTAGGAGATGCAGCAGCAGAAGATGCAGCAAGAGATGTAGCAGGATATGCAGCTGCAAGAGATGCGGGTGATGCAGCAGCATGAGATGAAGAAGAAAGAGATGCAGCAAGGGAGGCAGGAAAAACTGATGTATTATAAGATGCAGCGGGAGGAGATGCAACAGGATTTGCAGCAGTGGTAGATACAGCAGCAGATGCAGCAGAAGCAGAAGCGGCAGGTGATGCAGCAGCCTGAGATGCAGGGGATTCAGCAGGAGATGCAGCAGTAGGAGATACAGCAGCAGGATATGGAGCAGCAGGGGAGATGCATAATCAGATGAATTCGCTGATGCATCAGAGATAGTTGCAGACAGAGGTGCAGCAGCAGAAGGTTCAGCAGAGGATGCAGCAGCAATAGATGCAGGAGGAGATCCAGGAAGAAGACATAGAGCAGAGGGAGATGTAGCAGCACATGCAGCAGCAGATGCAGGAGATGAAGCAGCAGCAGGAGGAGATTCAGCAGGAGATGCATCAGCAGGAGATGCATCAGCAGGAGATGCAGCAGGAGATGCATATTAAGCAGGAGGTGCAACAGGAGATGCAGCAGCATATTCTGCAGCACATTCAGCAGAAGAAGCAGAAGAAGGAGATTCAGCAGCAGGAGATACAGAAGATACTCAGCAGATACAGAAGCACATTCAGCAGGAGATGCAGCAGTGTATGCAACAGCAGCAGATGGAGCATCAGGTGATGAAGGAGGACATCAATAATCAGAAGGTGAAGCAACAGGAGATGCAGCAGTAGATTAATCTACAGCAGATGCACCAAAAGATGCAGGAGATGCAGCAGCAGGAGATTGAGCAAGATATACAGAAGCAGGAGATGCATTGTAGGGAGATGTGGCATGAGAGGCCAAAGAAAGAGATCTTGCAGCAGATGGAGTAGCATATGCAGCACCAGCAGATGCAGCATCAGGAGATTCAGTATAGGATATGCTGAAACCGGATATGCAGCAGCAGGATATGCAGCAGTAGTTTATAAAGCAGCAGGAGATGCAGCTCCTGCTGCATCAGCAAAGCAGCAAGAGATGAATCAGAGATTCAGCAGAAAGAGATTCCGCTTCAGGAGATGGAGCAGGAGATGTAGATTCAGCAGGAGATGTAGCAACAGAAGATGCTGCAGCAGATGCAGGAGCAGGAGATGCAGCAGCAGGAGATGTAAAAGGAAGAAACGCAGCAGGAAATGAAGCACCAGGAATTGCCACAGCAGAAGATGCAGGATCATGAGCTTCAGCAGCAAGAGATGGTGCGGGACATGTACCAGAAGAGGATGCAGCAGCAGATGCAGCAGGAGGAGATGCAGAAGAACATGCAGCAGCAGGCGATGCAGAAGCAGATGGTGTAACAGGAGATGCAGCAGCAGGAGATGCAGCAGGCCATGATGAAGCAGGATATAGAGCAGCAGGAGATGCTTTAGGCGGTGAAGCAGAAGTATATGCAGCAGGAGATGCAGCAAGAGATGCAGCGAGCGGAAATGCAGCAGGAGATGAAGCAGCTGGAGATGCAGCAGGATACGCAGCAGCAGGACGAGATGCAGCAGGATACGCAGGAGCAGGAGATGCAGCAGCAGATGCAGCAGGAGATTCAGCAGCAAGAGATGAAGTGAAGTCGATGCAGAAAATAAGATGCAGCAGCTTGAAGTGCAGATGTCCTGCTACATCTGCTGCTGAATCTCCTCCTACTGAATATCCTGTTGCTGCATCTCCTCCTACTGCACCTCCTGCTGAATGCATTTGCAGCTGCATCTCCTGCTGCTGCATGTCCTGCTACATCTCCTTCGGCTGCATCTCCTGCTATATTTTTTGGTGCATCTCATGCCGATCAAATTGCTGCTGCATCTGCTGCTGTTTATATCCTGTGGATGCATCTCCTGTTTGTGCATCTCCTGCTTCATCTCTTCCTGCTGCATCACGTATTGCTGCATCTGCAGCATATTCTGCTTCATCTAGTGCTGCTTCACCTACTGCTGCAAGTCCTGACACATCTCCTGCTACTGCATCTGTGCTGCACCTGCTGCAGCATCTCCTGTTTAATCTCCCTCTGCATTGCCGGCTACAGCATCTCCTGCTGCATCAATTGCTCCTGCATCTCTTATGCATCTCCTTCTGCTACATATGCTGCTGCATCTGCTGCTGCTGTACCTCCTCTTGCTGCATCTCCTGCTGAATCTCCCCCTGCTGCATCTCATGTTGCATCTCCTCTTGCTGCATCTCCTGCTGAACCTCCTCCGCCTAAATCTCTTGGTGCACCTCCTGGTACAGCATCTCCTGCTGTATCTGCTGCTTCTGCATCTCCTGATGCATCCCCTGCTGCTTCACTTCATCCTGCTGCATCTCCAGCTGCTGCATCCCCTAATGATTCTCTTGCTGCTTCATCTTCTGCTTCTGCAACTCTTGCTCCATCTCCTTCTGCTGCATGTCCTGCTGCTTCATCTCGTTCTGCATCTCCTGCTGCATCTCCTTGAGCATCACCTGCTGCATCTCCTTCTGCATCACCTGCAGATGCATCTCCACCTGCATTTCCTGCTGCAGCTCTTTCTGAATCTACTACTGCTGCACCTGCTGAATCTGCTGCTGTATCTTCTGCTGCTTCATCTACTGCTGCATCTCTTGATAGATCTCCTGCTGCTGCATCTGCTTCTGCTTTCTCTCTTGCTGCATTTACTGCGGCTGAATCACCTGCTGTATTTCCTTCTGCTGCATCTTCTCTTCATCTACTACTCTGCGTCTCCTGCTGTTGCATCTCCTCCTTTTTCATCTCGTGATTAATCTCCTGTAGCATCTCCTGCTTCTTCGTCTCCTACTGCATATGATGCTGCTGCATCTCCTGCTGCTGCATCTCCTGATGCATCCTCCCTATCTGCATCTCCTGCTTCTGCATCAAATGATGCATCTCCTGCTACTACATCCACTGCTGCTGCATTTCCTGCTGCATCTCCTGCTGCTGCATCTCCTGATGCATCCTCCCTATCTGCATCTCTTCCTGCTGCATCTCCTGCTTCAGTATATAATTCTGAATCTCCTGTTGCTGAATCTCTTGCTGCATCTCCTATTGCAATCCTGCTGCATCTGCTTCTGCATCACATGCTGCATCTCCTACTGCTGCATCTCCTGCTGCTGCATCTCCTGCTGAATCTGCTACTAAATCTGCTGCTGCATCTTCTACTGCTTTCTCTCCGGCATTTCCTGCAGCTGTATATCCTGCTGCGCCTCCTGCTGCTCTATCTCCAGCTGCATCTCTTCCTGCAGCATCTCCTGCTTAATGTCCTGATGTATCTTCTGCTGCTGCATCTCCTGCTGCTCTATCTCCTATTGCATTTCCTGCTGCTGCATCACCCGCTGCATCTCCTGCTGCTGTATATTCTGCTGCATCTTCGGCTTCATATCCTGCTGCTGCATCTTCTGCTTCTGCATCTCCCACTGCTGCATCTCTTGCATCATCTCCTCCTGCCTCTCCTCCTACTGCAAATCCTGCTTAATCTCCTGCTGCATCTCCTGATGCTGTATCATCTGAAGCATCTCTTCCTGATGCATCTCCTGAATCTGCATCTACTGCTTCATCTGCTTTTGCAATCTCCTTCCGTTGCATCTCCTGTGGCATCTGCTGCTGCATCCCCTGCTACTGCATCTCCTGCTGCATCTCCTGCTGCATCTCCTGCTGCATCTCCTGCTACTGCATCACCTGCTTCCGTATATACTGCTGCATTTCCTGATTCTTTATCTCCTGCTGCTGAATCTCTTTCTGCATCTCCTGCTTCTGCATCTTCTGCTGTTTTATTACCTGCTGCATCACCTCCGGCTGTGTCTCCTCCTGCAGCATCTGTTGCAGCATCTCCTGCTGCATCAGCTGCATTTGCTGCTACACTGTCTTCTGATTCATCTACTGCTGCATCTCCTGCTCCATCTCCTTCTGCTGCATCTCTTGCAGCTGGATCTCCTGCTGCTGCATTACCTGCTATTTCTCCTCCTACTGCATCTCCTCTTGCTGCATCTCCTGCTTCCGTATATACTGCTGCATTTCCTGCTGCTGCATCTCCTGTTGCTGAATCTCCTGCTGCACCTCCTTCTTCTGAATCTCCTGCTGCTCTATTACTTCCTGCATCAACTCCTGCTGCGTGTCCTGCTGCTGCATCTCCTCCTGCTGCATCTGCTGCAGCATCTCCTGCTGATGCATCTCCTGCTAAATCTGCATCTCCTACTGCATCTGCTTCTGCATCACCTGCTGCATCTTCTACTACTGCATCTCCTGGTGATGCATCTCTTTCTGAAGCTACTACTGCTGCATTTGCTGAATCTGCCGCTGCATCTGCTGCTGCTAAATCTACTGCTGCATCTCCTACTGCATCTTCTGCTGCTGCATCTCCTGCTCAATATCCTTCGGAATCTCCTCCTGCAGCATCTGCTGCTAAATCTGTATCTCCTGCTGCATCTGCTTCTTCATCTCCTGATGCATCTCCTACTGCTGCACCTCCTTCTGCTTCATCTTCTGCTTCATCTACTTCTCCTGCATACCATGATACATTTCCTGCTGCATCTCCTACGCTATATCTTGCCACATCTGCTGCCACACCTTCTCCTGCATCTCCTGATGCATCTTGTACCGCTGCATCTCCTTATATTTCATCTCCTGCTGCATCTGCTGCTGCTTCATCTACTGCTGAATCTCCTGCTGCATCTGCTGCTGCTGCATCTCCTGCTGTACCTCATACTGATTCTCCTGTTCATGCATATCTTCCTGCACCTCCTGCTGCTGCATATCCTGCTGCTGCATCTCTCAATGTATCTTATGATAATGCTACATCTCTTGCTACTGCATCTCCTGCTGCATCTGCTGCTACTGCATCTCTTGCTGCATCTCCTCCTGATGCTTCTCCTGCTGTATATCCTTCTACATTTCCTGCTGCATCTCCTCCTCCTGAACCTTCTGTTGCATCTCGTCCTGCAGTTTCTCCTGCTGCATCTATTTTGGCCCATCTCCTGCTGCATCTCTAGCTCCTGCATGTCCTACTGTGAATCTGCTGCAGCATCTCCTGCTGATGAATCTCCTGCTGAATCTCCATCTACTGTTGTGGAATCTTCTGCTGCTGCATTCCCGTGCTGTATCTACTACTGATACATTACCTGTTTCATCTGCTGCTTCTGCATCTGCTGCTGCTGCATCATCTCCTCCTGCCTCTCCTCCTACTGCATCTCCTGCTGAATTTCCTGCTCATCTCCTGATGCCGTATCATCTGAAGCATCTCTTCCTGCTGCATCTACTGATTAATCTGCATCTCTTACTGCATCTGCTTCTGCATCTCATTTTGCTGTGTCTCCTGTGGCATTTGCTGCTGAATCTGCTACTGCATCCCCTGCTGCTGCATCTGCTGCTGCATCTCCTTCTGTTGTATCTCCTGCTGAATCTGCTGCTTCAGCTCTTCCTGCATCTCCTGTGGATGCATCTGCTGCTGCATCTCCTTCTGTTGTATCTCCTGCTGAATCTGCTGCTTCAGCTCCTCCTGCATCTCCTGTGGATGCATCTGCTGCTGCATCTCCTCCTTGTGCATCTCTTGATGCATCTCCTGCTATATCTCCTGCTACATCTCCCTCTGCCTCTCCTGCTGTTGCATCACCTGCTGCTGCATCCCGTGCTGCTACATCTCCAGCTGCTGCACCTCCTACTTCATTACCTGTTGCGGCATCTCCTGCTGCACATCCTGCTGATTTCCTGCTGCAACATCCACCCTATCTGCTGCTGCTTCATCTGCTGCTGAATCTCTTGATTCATCTCCTGCTGCTGCATGTCCTGCTTTTGCATTTACTGCTGTTTCGTCTGCTGCTGCATCTCTTGATGCATCTCCTCTTGCTGCATATCCTACTGTGACTCCTCCTGCATCTCCCGCTGGTGCATCTCCTGCTGATGCATATCTTGCTGGTGCATTTGCTGATGCATATCTTGCTACTGCATCTCCTGCTACATATTCTGCTCCTGCTGAATCTGCTGCTGCATAATAGGCTACTGCACCTTCTTCTGAATCTGCATCTGCTGTTTCATCTGCTGCCTGCATCTCCTGCTGCTGCATCTCCTGCTGCTTAATCTGTTGCTGCATCTGCTGCTGCATGTCCTTCTGCTTCATTACCTGCTGCATCTCCTGATGCTGCATCATCCTCTTATGCATCTCCCAGTGCTGCATCTCCTGTTGCATCACATGCTGCTGCTACAACACCTGCTGCTGCATCTCCTGATGCTGCATCTCCTGCTGCTGTATCTCCTGCTGCTGCATCTCCTGCTGCATCTTCTGCTGCTGTATCTCCCTGCTGCCGCATCTCCTCCTTGATCTTTTTCTGATGCATCTCTTGCCGCTGAATCTCCTGCTGCTTCGTCTGCTGCTGCATCTCCAGCTGCAGCTCCTCATGATGTATCACCTTTTGCTCAATATTCTGTTGCATATCCTGCTGATACATCTCCTGATGCTGCATCTCCTTCTGCACCTCCTGCTGCATCTCTTGCGGCTGCATCTCCTGCTCCATCTCCTGCTGATGAATCCTCTCCTGAGCCATCTATTTATGCATCACTTTCAGCTGCATCTTCTTCATTTCCTTCTGCATCTCCTCCTGCTGCATCTCCTCCATTTCCTTCTGCATCTCTTCCTGATGCATCTCCTGCTGATGCATCTCCTGCATTTACTGCTGTGTCTGCTGCTGATTCGTCTACTGCTGCATCTCCTTCTACATCTGCTTCTGGATCTCCTGCTCCTGCATCTTCTTCTGCAACTCCTGCCGCTGCATCTCCTGCTCCATATGCTTCTGATGCATCTGCGGATTCATCTTATGATACTGCTATCTTGCAGGTTCTCCTGCTGCTTAATGTCCTGCTGCTGCAAACCCTGCTGCATCTGCTGCTGCTGCATCTCCTGTTGCTGCATCATCTACTGCTGCATCTAGTGATTAATCTCCTACTGCGGCATCTGCATCATTTTCTGCTGCATCTGCTGCTGCTGTATCTAGCGCTGCATCTTCTGCATAATCTGCTGCTACATCTCCTGCTTCTGCATCATCCACTGCTGCATCTAGTGTTTAATCTCCTACTGCTGCATCCGCAGCATTTTTAGCTGCATCTGCTGCCGTTTCATATACTGCTGCATCTTCTTCTACATCTCCTGCTGCTGCATCTTTTTCTGCATCTCCTCCTGCTGCGTCTCCTTTATCAGCTGCTGCATCTGCTGCTGCATCACCTGCTACTGAATCCCCTGCTGCATCCTCTGATGCGACACCTCCATCTGCTGCATCTCTTGCTGCTGTATCTCCTGATGCTGAATCTCCTACTGCATCTCGTGCTGCATCAGCTGCTACTGGATCCCTGTGGCGTTCCAGATGCATCTCCTGCTCCAGCATCTCCTGCTGCTGCATCTCCTGCTGAATCTAAACCTACCGCATCTAATGCTGTATCTCCTGATGATGCATCTCCTGCTGCACCTCCTGCTGCTGCATAGCCTGCTGCATTCCTCTTGCTGATTGTCCTGCTGCTGCATCTCCTACTGCTCAATCTGCTGCTGCTTCATACACTGTTGTATCTGCTGCTGCTGCATCTCCTGCTGCTGCCTCTCCTCCTGCTAAAACTTCTCCTGCTAAATTTCCTCCTGCATCTGCTGATGCATTCCCTGCATCTCCTGCTGCTGCATCTCCTGCTTCTGCATATCCTTTTGCATGTCTTGCTGCTACATCTCCTGCTTCTGCCTCTCCTACTCCTGCATCTCCTGCTGCTGCATCTCCTGCTTCTGCATTTCCTGCTCCTGATTCTCCTGATGCATCTGCTGCTGCATCTCCTCCAGCATTTTCTATTGCTTCAACTCCAGATGCTGCATCTCCTACTGCATCTCCTGGTACTGCATATTATCTTGCCGCATCTCCTGCTCTGTTTTCTTGTGCATCTGCTGCTTCATGTACTGCTGCATCTCCTGCTGCTGCCATCTTCTTCTCTGCAGATCCTGCTGCTGCATCTCCTGCTGCTTCATCTCCTGCTGAATTAGCAGCTCATCTCCTGCGGCTGTATCTCCTGCTGCATCTCCTGCTGCAGAATCTCCTGCTTCTACGTCGGCTGCATCATCTACTCCTGCCTCTCCTCCTACAGCATCTCCTTCTGGATCTGCTGTTGAACCTGCTGTTGAAACTCCTGCTGCTGCACCTCCCCCTTCTGCATCTGCTTCTGCAACTCCTGTTGCTGCAACTCCTGCTACTTCATCTCCTGCTCCTGAATCTTCTGCTGCTGTATCTCCTGCTAAAGCTCTTGCTTCATCTCCTGCTTCATATCCTGCTGCTGCATCTTCTGCTGCTGCATCTCCTGATGCATCTGCTGCGGCATCTTCTACTGCTGCATCTCCTGATTCTTCATCTCCTGCTGCTGCATAATCTGCTGCATCTCCTCTTGCTGCATCTCCTGGTGCATCTCCTGCTACTGAATCTCCAATTGCATCTCTGACTGTTGCATTTCCTGCTGCTGCATCTCCTGCTGCATCTGCTGCTGTATCACCTGCTACTGAATCCCCTCCTGAATTCCTGTTGCATCTCCTGATGCTGCATCTCCTGATGCATCTCCTGCTGATGCATAACCTGCTGCATCTCTGACTGCTGCAGAATCTCCTGCTGCTGCTTCTGTTGGGGCTGCATATGCTACTGCATCTGCTGCAGGATCTCCTTCTTCTGCCTCTCATGCCACATCTCCCGTAGATGCATCTCCTGCTTCTGTATATCTTGCTCAATGTACAGCTGCGGCATCTCCAGCTGCATCTCCTGCTGCTTCATCTCCTGCATCTTTTGGTGCATGTGCTGTAGATTAATCTACTGCTGCATCTCCTGTTGCTTCACCTTCTGATTTTTGATGTCCTCCTGCATCACCTGATGCTCCATCTGCTGCTGCTGCATACACTGCTGCATCTATTGCTGCTGCATCCTCTGCTGAAACTCCTGATGCTGCATCTCTGTCTGCAACTACCTCTGATGCATCAGCAAATTCATCTGATGATGTATCTCCCCTGATTCATCGCCTGCTGCTGAATCTCCTGCTATTGCATACCCTGATGCATCTACTGCTGCTTCATACCCTTCTTCATCTACTGCTGCTGCATGACCTGCTGTTTCTCCTGCTGCTGCGTCTCCTACTGAAATTCCTGCTGCTGCATCTCCTGGTGCTATATCTTTTGCTTATGAATCTCCTGCCACTGTATCTCTTACTGAATCTGCTGCTGAATCTACTGCGGCTGCATCTCCTAATGCATCTCCTCTAGCTCAGTCTCCTGCTTTTGCATCTCCTGCTTTATTTCCTTCTGATGCATATCTTGCTGCTGCATCTACTGCTGCTTCGTCTGCTTCTACATCTCCAGCTACATCTCCTGCTGCTGCATCTCAGGGCACATCTCTTCTTGCTCAATCTCCTGCTGCATAACCTGGTGCTACATCTCCTGCTACTGCATCTCCTGCTGCATCTCCCGCTGCATCTCTTGCAGCTGCATCTGCTGCTACATGTCTTGCGGCTGCATCTACTGCTACGCCTCCTGCTGGTGAATCTTCTCCTGATCGATCTCCTGAAGCATCTCTTTCTGCTTCATCTTCTGCGTTTCCTGATGCATCTCTTCCTGCTGAATCTCCTGCTGAATCAGTTACTGCTGCATCTGCAGCATTTGCTGCTACATCTCCTGCTGCTTCACATACTGCTGCATCTCCTGCTGGTATATCTCTTGCTGCATCTACTGTGGCTTCATCTCCTGCTGCATCTCCTTCTGCTGCTTCTCATTCTCTGCATCTTCTGATACTGCTTCACCTCCTGCTGCAACACTTGCTGCTCCATCTCCTTCTCCAAATCCTTCTGATACATCTGCGGATTCATCTTATGATGGTGCCTTCTTGCTGGATCTCCTGCTTCTGCATCTCCTGCTGCTGCATTTCCAGCTGCATCTGATGCTGCTCTATCTCCTGCGGCAGCGGCTGCTGATGCATTTTCTGATGCATCTCCTGCTGCTCCATCTGCTGCATCTGCACCATCAGGATATTCTGAAAGAGATGCAGCAACAGGAGACGCAGCAACAGGAGATGCAGCCGCAGCACCAGGATATGCAGGCACAGCACTGCGGCAGCAGATGCAGCTGCAGTAGATGCAGCCGTAGGAGATGAAGCAGGATTTTCAGCAGGAGATACAGCAGAAGGAGATGCAGTAGGAGAAAAAGAGGCAGCTACAAGAGATGCATCAGGAAATGCACCAGCAGGATATGCATCACTAGGAAAGGCAGCAGGAGAGGAACCAGCAGGAGATGCAGCAGGAAATGCAGCAGTATATTTAACAAGAGGAGATCCACCATGAGATGCAGCAGTAGGAGATGCAGCAGGAGATGCAGCAGGAGATATAGCAGGAGATGCATCAAGAGATGAAGCACGAGGAGATGTGGAATCAGTAGGAGATAGAGTAGCTAGAGATTGCACAGGAGATGCACCAGAAGGAGATGTTAGCAGCAGGAGATGCAGCAGATGCATCTGCAGGAGAAGCAGCAGGAAGTGCAGCAGCAGAATATTCATCAGCAGGAAATGTAGCAGGATATGCAGCAGTCAGGATATGCAGCATCAGGAAATGCAGCATGATATGAAAAAGCAGGATATGCTGCAGCAAGAAATACTGCAGCAGATGGAGTAGGAGGTGATGCAGCAACAGGAAATTCAGAAGGAGATGCAGTAGGAGATGAAGCAGCAGGAGAAGCAGCAGGAGCAGAAGCAGCAGGAGGTGAAGCAGGAGAAGCAGTTGCAGGAGATGCAGCTGCAGGAGATGCAGCTGCAGGAGATTCAGCAGCATGAAATGCCAAAGAAAGAGATGCAGCAGGAGAGGCAGTACAAACTAATGTAGCAGCAGATGCAGCAGGACGAGATGCAGCTGGAAATGTATAAGGAGGAGATGCAGCAGATGCAGCAGGAGGTGCAGCAGGAGACGCAGCAGCAAATGCAGCATCAGATGCAGAAGAATTGCACCAGCAGGAAGTGCAGCATCATGACACACAGCAGGAGATAAAGCAGCAGCATGTGCAGCAGGAGATGCAGTAGGAGATACAGCATGATATGAAGAAACAGCAGATTCAGCAGCTTGAATGAAGTAACAGAAGATGTTGTATCTGAGGCAGACACAGCATCAGGATATGCAGCAGGAGGTGCAGCAGCAAGAATTGTAGAGGGAGATGCATATTCATTGGACGATTCGCATTATATTTAACAAGAGATGCAGCAGCAAGAGATGCAGCAGCAGGAGATGCAGCAGCAGGAGATGAAGCAGCAGGAGATGCAGCAGCAGGAGATGTAGCAGGAGATGCAGCAGCAGATGCAACTGATGAAGCTGCAGCAGATGAAGAAGGAGATACAACATGAGATGCAGCAGCAGGAGATTCATCAGCCGGAATAACAGCAGCAGGAGATGAAGAAGGAGATGTAGCAGGATATGCAGTTGCAGGAGATCGAAATGCAGCATATGCAACAGCATGAGATGCAGTATCAAGAAATGCAGCAGAAGATGCAGGAGCAGGGGTTGTAGCAGCAGATGCAGAAGGAGGAGATGCAGCAGGATATGCAGCAACAGGAGATACTTTAGGAGATGCAGCAGAAGGAGATGCAGCAGCAGGAGATGCAGCAGGCGATGAAGAAGAAGAGGATACAGCAGCATTTGCAGAAGCAGGAATTGCAGCAGCAGCATTTGCAGCAGCAGAACATGCAACAGGATAAGCAACAGCAGGAGATCCAGAAGCAGAGGATTCAGCAGCAGATGCAGCAGTATTAGATGGTGTTGTAGCAGATGCAGTAGCAGATGCAGCACCACATTTATCAGGAGATGCAGCAGCAGTATATGCAGCAGCAAAAGGTGTAACAGCAGATACAACAGCAGGAGATGCAGCAGCAGGAGATTTAGCAGCAGGAGATGTAGAAGAGATGATGCAGCTGGAGTTGCAGCAGATGCAGCAGTAGTTCCTAAAGTAGCAGGAGATGCAAGAGCAGATGCAGCAGGAGATGCAGATTCAGCAGGAGAAGCAGGAACAAGAGATTCTGCAGAAGTTGCAGAAGCAGGAGATGCCGCAGGGAATGCAGCATCAAGAGACGCAGCACCGGGAGATGCAGTAGGAAGTGCAACTTCACCGGGAGATGCAGCAGAAAATGAAGCAGCAAGAGAAGCAACACCAGGAGATGCAGCAGAAAATGAAGCAGCAAGAGAAGCAACACCAGGAGATGCAGCAGCAGGAGATGAATCAGAGATTCAGCAGAAAGAGGTGCCGCAGCAGATGCCACAGGAGATGTAGATTCAGCAGGAGATGTAGCAACAAGAGATGCTGCAGCAGATGCAGCAGCAGGAGATGCAGCAGCAGAAGAGGTAAAAGGAAGACATGTAGCATGAAATGAAGCACCAGAAATTGCCACAGCAGAAGGTGTGGGATCATGAGCTTCAGCAGTAAGAGATGCAGGAGGAGACGTAGCAGAAGAGGATGCAGCAGCAGATGCAGCAGCAGGAGATGCAGCAGCAGATGATGTAACAGGAGATGCAGCAGCAGGAAATGCAGCAGCAGGAGATGTAGCAGGCCAAGATGAAGAAGGACATTGAGCAGCGGGAGATGCAGCAGCAGGAGATGCATTAGGAGATGAAGCAGAAGTATATGCAGCAGGAGAAGCAGCAGCAGGTGAGGTAGAAGCATGAGATGCAGTAGGAGATGCAGCAGCAGGAGATACATTAGGAGATGCACCAGCAGGGGAGGTAGTAGCGTGAGATGCAGCAGCAGATGCAGCAGGAGATGCAGCAGCAGCAGATGCAGCAGGAGATGAAGCAGCGAGAGATGAAGAGAAGGTGATGCAGAAAATAAGATGCAGCAGCTTGAAGTGCAGCAGCAGGAGATGCAGCTGGAGATGCAGCAGCCGCAGATGAAGCAGCAGATATAGCAGCAGGAGAGGCAGCTGGGAATCCAGCATGCGCAGATGCAGAAGTAGGAGATATATCAGGAGATGCTGCAGGAATTGCAGCAGCATGAGATGCAGCAGGAATTGCATCAGCAGGAGATTCAGCAGCAGGAGATGCAGTAGCAGGAGATGCAGCAAAAGATGCATCAGCAAGAGCTGATTTAGCAGGAGATGCATCAGCAGGATATGAAGAAGGAGATGCATCAGCAGGAAATGCTTCATGTACTGCTGCATCTCCTGCTAAAATTCCTGCTGCTGCATCTTCTGCTACTTGTTTTCCTGCATCTCCTGCTGCTGCATCTGCTGCTTCATCTCCTGCTTCTGTATCTCCTGCTGCTACATCTGTTGCTTCATCTCCTGCTTCTGTATCTCCTGCTGTTATATCCCCTGCTGCATCCTCTGCTCATGCATCTGTGGATGCATCTCCTGATGCTCCATTTCCTGTTGCATCTGCTGCTTCATCCTCTGCTGCATCTCTTTCTGCTCCATCTGGTGCATCTGCTGCTGCATATGCTGTTGCTGCATCTCCTGCTGCATCTCCTGCTGCATCTCCTGCTTCTGCATCTCCTGCTGCATCTTCTGTTGCATATCCTGCTGAATATGTATCCTCTGCTGCAGTAAATGCAGCAAGAGTGAAAGCAGCAGCAGATGCAGCAGCAGATTAAGCAGCAGATGCAGCAGCAGAGGATGCAACAGCAGATGCAGCAGCAGGAGATCTATCAGGAGATGCAGCAGCAGATGAAGCAGCAGCAGATACAGCAGCAGATTCAGCAGATGCAGCAGTAGTAGATTCATAAAGAGGTGCATCAGGAAATGCTGATGAATATGCAGGAGCAGGAGATACAGCAGGAGATCCATCTGCAGGTGATGCAGAAAGAGATGAAGAAGGTGATGCTCAAGGAGATGCAGCAGGAGATGCAGAAAGAGATGAAGCAGCAGGATATGCAGCAGAAGTAGATGACGCAGGAGATGCTTCAATAGAAGGTGCAACATGAGATAGAGCAGGAGATGCAGCAGCAGATGAAGCAGAAGGAGATGCAGGAAGAGGAGATGCAGCAGAAGGACATGGAGCAAGAGATGCAGCAGCAGAAGATGAAGCAGCAGGAGATTCCTTAGGGAATGCAGTAGCAGGAGATGCAGCAGGAGATGCAGCAGGATGAAGTAAAGCAGCAGGGGATGCATCAGGAGATGCAGAAGCAGCAGATACAGCAGGAGTTGCCGTAGCAGGAGATGCACCAGGAGATTTAGCAGGAGGAGGTTCAGCAGGAGATGGAGCAGGAGGAGATGCAACAGGAGATGCAGCAGAAGGAGGTAAAGCAGCCACAGATTCAGCAGCATATGCAGCAGAAGGAGGTGCATAAGAGATGCAGCAACAATTGATGAAGCAGGAGATGCTGGAGCCGGAGATGCAGAAGAAGTAGATGCAGAAGCAGGAGATGCAGAAGTAGATGCATCAGCAGGAGATGCAGCAGAGCATGCATCAGCAGCAGACACAGCAGCAGGATATGAGGCAGGAGATGCACTAGCAGAAAATGCAGCAGGAGATGCTTCAGGATATTAAGCAGGAGATGCTGCAGCAGGTGATGCAGCAGCAGGAGATGTGTCAGGGATTGCAGCAGTAGTTGAAGCAGCACCAGATGAAGCAGAATATGCTGCAGATGCACCAGTAGGGGATGCTGCAGGGGATGCAGCAGGAAGAGATGGAGCACGAGAAATATCAGCAGCAGATGCACCAGCAGCGGCAGCAGCAGTAGATGTAGCAGGAGATATAGAAAAATATGAGGCAGGAGAAGATGTAGTAGGCGATAGAGCAGTAGATGCAGCAGCAGGAGTTGCAGCAGGAAATGCAGCAGGAGAAGCAGCAGGAGATACAGCAGCAGGAGGTGCAGCCACAAATGTATTCAGCAGGATATGCAGCAGAAGATGAAGCAGGAGATGCAGAAGCAGGAGATGCAGCAGTAGATGAAGCAGTATCAGATGCAGCAGCAGATGCACCACATGGAGCAGAAAGAGATGCCGCAGGGGATGAAGCAGCAGGAGATGCAGCAGCAGGAGATGAAGCAGCAGATGCAGCAGCAGGAGATGCAGGAAAACAAGTAGCAGAAGATGCAGCAGCAGGAATTTTAGGAGGAGATGCAGCAGTACATGAAGCAGCAGCAGATGCAGCAGCAGATTATGGAGATGCAGTAGCCAGAAATGCAGCAGAAGATGCAGCAAGAGGAGATGCATCAGGAGATGCAGTATCAGGAGATGTAGCTGCAGCTGCAGAAGCAGCAGATGCAGCAGCAATAGATGCAGCAGCAGATACATCAGGAGATGAATATTTAGTAGGAGATGTAGCAGCAGAAGTTGCTGCTGCGAACGACGCTGCAGGAGATGCCACAGAAGGAAATGCAGCAGGATATGCTGCAGGAGGAGATGCAGCAGGTAATGCAGCAGGTAATGCAGCAGAAGGGGAAGCAGTAGGATTTAAACCAGGAAATGCAGCAGGAGATGTAGCAGGAAATGCAGCAGCAGGAGATGCAACAGAAGGAGATTCAGCAGGGGATGCATATTCAGCAGGATATTCAGCAGAAGATGCAGCAGGAGATGCAGAAGCAGGAGATGCAGCAGTAGATGAAGCAGTATCAGATGCAGCAGCAAATGGAAGCAGAAAGAGATGCAGCAGGGGATAAAACAGCAGGAGATACAGAAGGACAAGATACAGCAGCAGATGTAGCAGCAGGAGATGCAGGAAAACAAGTTAGCAGAAGATGCAGCAGCAGGAATTTTAGCAGGAGATGCAGCAGTACATGAAGCATTTCCTGCTGATGCATCTCCTTCTTCATATCCTGCTGATGCATCTCCTGCTAAATCAGCTCTTGCTGATGCATCTTTTGCTGCATCTCCTGCTACTGCATCTCCTGCTGCTGAATCTCCTGCTGATGCAATTCCTGCTGCATCTCATGCTGCTGCAATTCCTGCAGCATCTCCTGATATATCTCCTACTTCTGCATCTGCGCATGCTGGATTCCCAGCTGCCTCTCCTGCTGCTATATCTGCTGCTTCATCTGCGGCTGCTGCATCTCCAGCTGCATCTCCTGCTGCTGCACCTCAAGCTGCTCCATCTTATTTTCTGCATCACCTTCTCTTCATCTCTTGCTGCTTCATCTCCCGCTGCAGCTGCTGCTGCATCTCACGCTACTACCTCCCCTGCTGGTGCATCTCCTGCTGCATCTCCTACTGCATCTCATGCTTCTACCTCACCTGCTGCTGCATCTCCCGCTGCTCAATGTCCTTCTTCATCTTGGCCTGCTACATCTCCTACTGCTGCATCTCCTGCTGCTGCATCTCCTGCTGCTGCATCTCCTGCTACTGCATCTGCTGCTGCATCCTCTTCTGCTACATCTCATCCTGCATCTCTTACTGCTGAAGCTCATGATCCCGCATCTTCTACTGTGGCAATTCCTGGTGCTTCATTTCCTGTTGCATTTCTTCCTTTAACATCTTCTGCTGCAGCATCTCCTGTTGCTACATCTCCTGCTGAATCTACATCTCCTGTGGCATCTGCTGCGGCATCTCTTTCTGCTGAATCTCCGATTCATCTCCTGCTGCATTGCTGATGCAGCTCCTGCTGCATCTCCTGCTGCTTCATAAAATACTGCTGCATATCCGGATGCAGCATGTCCTATTGCATCTCCTGGTGTTGCTTCTCTTGCTGCTTCATTTTCTGCTGCATCTCCTGGTGAAGTTGCACTTCCTACTGCATCTCCCGGTACTGCGCCTCTTGATGCTGTATTTCCTGCAGCATCTCCTGCTTCTGCAACTTCCACAGAATCTCCTGTTCCTGCTTCTCCTGCTGAATCTGCATCTCCTGCTACTTTAGAAATTACTGCTGCATCTCCGGCTGCATCATCTCTTCTACATCTCCTGCTGCTAAATCTCCTGCTGCTATATCTCCTGCTGCACCTACTGCTGCATCTCCTGCTGCATCAATTACTTCATATCCTGCTGCTACATCTCCTGCTGCTGCATCTCCTGCTGTTGTATCTCCTGTTACACCTTTTGCTGCTGCATCTCCTGCTACTGCATATACTGCTGCTGCATCTCCTGATAAATGTGGTGCTGCATCTGCTACTGCATCTGCTACAACACCATCTAATATAGCTGCATCTGCTGCTGAATCCTCTGCTTCTGGATCTCCTGCTGTTGCTTATCCTGTTGCATCTCCTGCTGCTGAAAACGCTGCTGCAGCATTTCCTGCTGCTGCATCTCCTTCTGCTGCATCTCCTAAAGTATCTCCAGCTGCTGCATATCCTGCTGCTGTTATTCCGGCTGATGAATCTCCTGCTGCTGCATCTCATGCTGTATCTCCTTCTTCATCTGCTGCTGCTTCATCAGCTGCATCTGCTGCTGCATCTCCTGTTGCTGCATCTCCTGTGAATATAATGCTGAATCTACCGATGAATATGCATCTCCCTCTGCAAGTCTTGCTGTTCCACCTCCTGCTGCATATCCTGATGCTGTATCTGCCTCGGATACAACATCTTCTGTTACTTCATTCAAGCTGCTGAATCTACTGCTCTATCTCCTACTGCATCTCCTGCTGCACATGCTGCTGCTTTATCTCCTGCTGCGTGTCATGATGCTGCACTTCCTGCTGGTGCAATTCTTCTGCATCTGATGCTGCATTTGCTGCTGCGTCTCCTGCTGCACCTCCTGCTGCATCTGCTGCTGCTGCATCTCCTCATTATACATTTCCAGCTGCATCTCGTCCTGCTGCATCTGCTGCTACATCAGCTTGTACTGCCTCTCCTGCTGCATCTCTTTCTTCTGCATCTCATGCTGCTGAATCTCCTGCAGCTGCATCTCCTGCAGCTGCATCTCCTGCAGCTGCATCTCCTGCAGCTGCATCTCCTGCTGATTCTGCTGCTGCTGCTTCTCCTGCTGCTTCACCTCCTGCTGATTCTGCTCCTGCTGCTTCTCCTGCTGCTTCATCTCCTGCTGCTTCTCCTGCTTCTTCATCTCCTGCTGCTTCTTCTGCTTCTTCATCTCCTCTTCCTGCATCTAATGCAGTATCTGCTGCTGCATCTCTGATGCATCTCCTGATGCATCTCCAACTGCATCTGGTTCTGCGTCTCCTGCTGCTTCTTCTCCTACTGTATCTACTGCTGAATTTCCTCCTATATTTCCTGCTGTTTAATCTCTCGTTGAATCGACTGCTTCAGGTACTCCTGCATCTCCTGCTGCATCTGCATCTCCTGTTTCTGCATTTCCTGCTGCATCTGGTATCTCCTCCACCTGCATCTTCTGCTACTTCTGCTGCTTCATCACTTGCTGAATCTCTTGCTGCATCTCCTTCTGAATTTCCTGTTGCTGCATCACCTCCTACTCCATCTGCTGCAGTATTTCTTGCTGCTGCATATCCTGCTTCTTCATATCATGCTGCATTTCCTGATGCTGCATATCCTGACTGCTGCATATCCTGCTGTATTTCCTGCTGATGAATATTCTGCTGCTGCACCTCCTGCTGCTTCTCCTGCAGATGCATCTGCTGCATCTCCTGCTGCTAACATCTCCTTCTGGTGCATCTCCTGTGCAATCTCTAGCTACTCTATCTCCTACTGATTCCACATCTCCTCTTTCATTAGCTGCTGCATCTACTGCTGTTGCATCCACTTCTGCATCTCCTTCTGCTGCCTCTCCATCCTACATCTCCTCGTGCTTCATCTCTTGATGCATCTCCTGCTGCATCTCCTACTGCTGCATCTCATGGTGGATCTCCTCTTGTTAAATATACTGCTGCATTTCCTGCTGCATCTCCTGCTGGTTCCTCTCCTGCTGCCTTTCCTAGTGATGCATATCCTGCTGGTGCATTTCCTGATGCATCTCTTGTAGCTGCCTCTTTTTCTGCATCTCCTCCTGCATCTCTTCCTGCTGCATCTCCTGTTGAATCTCCTTCTACTGCGTCTGCTCATCTCCTGCTGCTGTACCTCCTGCTGAAGACTCGCCTTCTGCTACATCTCCTGCTACATCTCGTAATGCTTCATCTCCTTCTGCTGCATCCCCTGCTGCTGTGTCTGCTACTGCATCTCCTGATTCATCTCCTGCTGCTCCATCTCCTGCTTTATTTCCTGATGCATCTCCTACAGCTGCATCTCCTACAGCTGCATCTCCTCTTGATGCATCTTCTGATGCATGTCGTGCTGATGACTCTCCTGCTGCTCCATCCCCTGCTGCTCCATCCTCTCTTACATGGACTGCTACTTCATATCCCTCTACATCTGCTGCGTCTGAGGCTTAACCTATTGCTTCACTTCCTGCTGCATCTCCTACTGCACCTCCTGCTGCTGCATCTCCTGCTTTTGCACCCCCGGCTGCATCTACTGCTTCTTAATTTCCTGCTGCATCTTATTCTGCTGCATCTCCTGCTACTGCATCTGCAGATGAATCTCCTGCTGCATCTGCTACTGCTGCACCTCCTGCTTCTGCATCTCCGGCTGGTGCATCTGCTGCTGAATCTCCTGCTGCTGCATGTCCTCCTGATGCATCTCCTGCTGCATCTCCTTCTGCAGTATCTCCTGCTGAAAATCCTGCTTCATCTCCTACGGCTGCATCTCCTGCAGCTGAATCTGCTGCAGCAGGAGATGAAGTCATAGATGCAGCAGGAGATTCTGCAGCAGGAGACGGGGCAGGAGTTGCAGCAGGAGATGAAGCAGCAGTAGATGCAGCAGCGATATATGCAGCAAAAGGAGATGAAGCAGGATATGAAGGAGACTAAGCAATAGGAGATGCATTAGGAGATTCTGCAGCAGGCGATGGAGCAGCAGTAGATGCAGCAGAGAATGCAGTAGCACGAGATTCGGCAGTAGGAGATGCAACAGGAGATGCAGCTACAAGAGATGCAGCAACAGATGCAGCAGCAGAAGACACACGAGGACATCCAGCATCAGGGGATGCAGCAGCAGATTCAGCAGCAAATGCCACAGGAGACGCAGCAAAATGAGATGCAGAAGCAGATGCAGTAAGAGATGCAGATTAAGCAGTAGATGCAGCAGGAAGAGATGCTTCAGATGATACGGCATCAGGAGATGAGCAGGAGATTCAGCAGGAGATGCAGTAGGAGGAGAGGCAGGAGGAGATGATGCAGCAGCAGCAGACGCAGAAGCAGCAGATGAAACAGGTAATGCATCAGTAGTAGATACATCAGGGGATGCAGCAGCAGGAGATTCCGCAGCAGTAGATGGAGATTCAGCAGGAGATTCATCAGCAGGAGATGCTGCAGCAGATTCACAGTAGGACATGCAGGAGCAGGAGATGCAGCAGGAGATGGGCCAAAATAGATGCAGCACAGAAACTGTAGGAGGAGATGCAACAGAAGGTTCAGGAGGAGGAGATGCAGCAGGAAATGTAGAAGGATATACAGCAGGAGAAGCATCAGGAAGAGATGCAGCAAGAGATGCAGTAGCAGCAGATGCAGCAGAAGATGCAGCAGAAGATGAGGCAGCAGATGTAGCAAGATATAGCGTAGGAGATGCAGTAGGAAATGTATCATGTTACGCAGGAGCAGTAGATGAAGCAGGAGATGAAGCTGAAGGAGATGCAGCAGTAGGAGATGCGTCAGGAGATGTAGAAGCAGATGCAGCAGGAGATGCAGATGTATCAGGAGATGCAGCAGCGGGACATGCTGCAGCAGATGCAGCAGGAGGAGATTCCGCAGGATATTGAGCAGGAGATGCAGCAGCAGAAGATGCAAAAAGAGATGAAGCATGAGCAGATGCAGATAAGGCAATGCAGCATGAAATGCAGCAGCAGGTGATGTAGTAGCAGGAGATGCAGAAGGAGATGTAGCAGCAGGAGATGCAGCAGGGAATGCAGCAGCAGCAGATGTAGCAGGAGATGCAGCAGCATCATATGCAGTAGGAGATGTAGCAGCAAGAGATGCAGAAGCAGGAGATGCTACAGGAGATGCAGCGGGAGGAGACGAAGCAGCAGGAGATGCAGAGGAGTAGATGCAGAGAAGAAGATGCAGCAGAAGGAGATATAGCAGGAGATTCAGCCGCAATACATGCAGCAACAGAGAAAGCAGCATCAGATGCAGCATCAGATGCAGCAGCAGAAGATGCAAGAGCAGATGCAGAAGCCGGAGATGCACCAGCAGGAGATGCAGTAGGAGATGCAGCAGTAGATTTAGCAGCAGCAGATGCAGCGGCAGATTCAGCAAATGCAGCAGTAGTAGCTTCAGAAAGAGATGCATCACCAGGAGATGCAGTAGTAGAAGATGGAGCAGGAGATGCAGAAGCAGATGCAGTAGGAGATGCAGATTTAGCAGGAGATGCATCAGCAGGAGATGCTGCAGCAGATGCAGCAGGAGGAGATGCAGCAGCAGGACACGCAGCAGGAGTTGATGCAGAAAGTAATAGAGCAGCAGGAGATTCAGAAGAAGGAGGTGCAGCAGGAGATTCAGCAACAGGAGATGCAGCAGCAGGAAATGCAGCAGTATATACGGAAGCAGGAGATGCAGCAAGAGGAGATGCAGTAGGAGGAGAAATAGCAGGTAATGCAGCAGCAGGAGATCCAGCTGCAAGAGATGCAGCAGCAGGAGATGTAGCAGGAGATGCAGCAGTAGATGAATCAGAAGACGGTGTAGCAGCAAATGCAGCTGATGCAGCAGGAGATGCTGCAACAGATGCTGCAGGAGGAGACACAGCCGGAGGTGATGCAGCAGGTAATACAGCAGCAGAAGATGCAGAAGCAGGAGATGCAGAAAGAGATTCAGCAGCAGGAGATGAAGAATCAGGAAATGCAGCAGTATATACAGAAGCAGGTTATGCAGTAGCAGGATATGCAGCAGGATATGCAGCAGGAGATGCAACGGAAGGAGATTGCAGAAGCAGATGAAGCAGTAGATGCAGATTCAGGAGATGCATCAGGAAGAGATGCTTCAGATGATACAGCATCAGGAGATGCAGCAGGAGATTAAGCAGGATTTGCAGTAGGAGGAGAGGTAGGATGAGATGATGCAAGCATCAGGAGTTTCAGCAGCAGGAAATGCAATAGGAGATAGAGCAGCAGGAGATGCAGCAGCAGAAGATACATCAGGACATTAAGCAGGAGATGCTGCAGGAAGAGATGCAGCTGGAGATAGAGCAGCAGGAGGCGCAGCAGGATATACAGCTGCAGGAATTGCCGGAGAGAAAGCAGTGGAAGATGCAGCAGCAGATTTAGTAGCAGATTCAGCAGGAGATGCAGCAGCAGGAGATGCAGCAGTAGGAGATGCAGCATGTGATGCAGGAGCAGATGCAGCAGGATTGCAATAGGAGATGCAGCAAGAGATTCAGCAACAGGAGATTCAGAATTATATACTGAAGCAGGAGATGCAGCAGGAAGAGATGCAGATAGGGAGGATGCATCAGGAGATGCAGCAGCAGGAGATGCAGCAGCAGGAGATGCAGCAGGAGATGCAGCAGCAGTGGATATAGTAGCAGGAGATGCATCATTTGATGCAGAAGCAGGAGATGCAGATAGGGAGGATGCATCAGGAGATGCAGCAGCACGAGGTGCAGCAGCATCATATGCAGTAGGAGACGAAGAAGCAGGAGATGCTACAGGAGATTAATCACGAGATGAAAAAGGAGGAGATGCAACAGCAGGAGACGCAGAGTAGTAGATGAAGAGAAGATGCAGCAGAAGGAAATACAGCAGGTGATTCAGCCGCAGTAAATGCAGCAAGAGAGAAAGCAGAAGCAGATGCAGCAGCAGGAGATCTATCAAGAGATGCAGCAGTAGATGAAGCAGCAGAAGATACAGCAGCAGATTCAGCAGGTGCAGCAGTAGTAGATTCAGAAAGAGCTGCAGCAGGAAATGCAGGTGGAGATGCATCTGCAGGTGATGCAGAAGGAGATGCAGCAGGTGATGCTCAAGGAGATGCAGCAGGAGATGCAGAACGAGATGAAGCAGCAGGACATGCAGCAGAAGGAGATGGAGCAAGAGTTGCAGAAGCAGAAGATGAAGCAGCAAGAGAATCATTAGGGGATGCAGCAGCTGGAGATGCAGCAGGATGAAGTGAAGCAGCAGGGGATGCATCAGGAGATGCAGAAGCAGCAGATACAGCAGGAGATGCTGTACCAGGAGGTGCACCAAGAGATTTAGGCGGAGGAGGTTCAGCAGGAGATGCAGCAAGAGGAGATGCAACATGAGATGCAGCAGGGGGAGATTCAGCAGGAGATGCAGCAAGAGGAGGTACAGCAGCAGCAGATGCAGCAGCATATGTAGCAGAAGGAGATGCATAAGAGATGCAGGAGCAATTGATGCAGCAGGAGATGCTGTAGCCGGCAATGCAGAGGGAGATTAAACAGGAGATGCTGCAGCAGGTGCAGCAACAGATGCAGTAGCAGGAGATGTGTCAGGAGTTGCAGCAGTAGGTGAAGCAGCACCAGATGAAGCAGAATATGCTGCAGATGCAGCAATACGTGATGCAGCAGGAAGAGATGAAGCAGGAGATGCACAAACAGGAGATGCATCCACAGGATATAAACAGCAGCAGATGCAGCAGCAATTTGATCGGCATGAGATGCACCAAAAAATATAGCAGGAGATGCAGCCGAAGGAGATGTAGCAGGACATGCAGCAGCAGGAGATGCAGCTGCAAATGCATTCAGCAGGAGGTGCAGTAGGAGGAGATGCAGCAACAGGATATTCAGTAGGAGGAGATTCAGCAGCAGATGTAGCAGGACATCTGCACTTCAAGCTGCTGCATCTTATTTTCTGCATCGACTTCACTTCATCTCTTGCTGCTGAATCTCCTGCTGCATCTGCTGCTGCATCTCCTGCTCCTGCGTATCCTGCTGCATCTCGTCCTGCTGCTGCGTATCCTGCTGCATCTCCAGCTGCTTCATCTCCTGCTGCATTTCCGCTCGCTGCATCTCTTGCTGCATCTCCTGCTGCATATACTTCTGCTTCACCGCCTAAAGCATCTCCTGCTGCTCTATATCCTGCTTCATCATGGCCTGCTGCATCTCCTGCTGCTGCATCTCCTGTTACACCATCTGCTTCTGCATCGCCTGCTGCTGCATGTTCTTCTGCATCTCCTCCTGCTGCATCTGCTGCTGCATCCTCTTCTGGTACATGTCCCGCACCATCTCTTGCTGCTGAAGCTCATGATCCTGCATCTTCTGCTGTGGCAATTCCTGGTGCTTCATTTCCTGCTGCGTTTCTTCCTTTTACATCTCCTGCTGCTGCATCTCCTGCTCCTGCATCTGCTGCAGCATCTTCTGTTGCTACATCTCCTGCTGAATCTACATCTCCTGCTCCATCTCCTGAAGCGGCATCTCTTTCTGCTGAATCTCTGATTCATCTCTTGCTGCTTTGCTGATGCAGCAGGAGCTGCATCTCCTGCTGCTTTATAAACTACTGCTGCATATCTTGCTGCTGCATATCCGGTTTCAGCATATCCTATACTGAATCTCCTGATGCTGCATCTGCTGGTGCTGCATATGCTACTCCATCTGCTGCAGGATCTCTTTCTTCGGCCTCTCATGCCACATCTCCCTACGATGCATCTCCTGCTTCTGTATATCTTGCTCAATCTCCTGCTGCTGCATCTCCTGCATCTTTTGGTGCATCTGCTGTAGATTAATCTACTGCTGCATCTCCTGTTGCTTCACCTTCTGATTATTGATGTCCTCCTTCATCACCTGATGCTCCATCTGCTGCTGTTGCATACACTGCTGCATCTCCTACTGAATGTGCTTCTGTATCTGCTGAGTCTTAATCTCCTGCTGCTGAATCTCCTTCTTCTGCTTCTTCTGCTGAATGTGCTGCAGAATATGCTGCTGCATCTCCTGCTGATGCATCTCCTGCTGATGCATCTCCTGCTGAATCTCCTCCTGCTGCTGCTTCATCTCCTGCATCTGCTGCTGCATGTGCTGCTACATCTCCCTCTGCTCTATGTCCTCTTCCTGGATCTCCTCCTGCATCTATTGCTGCTGCATCCTCTGCTGAACCTTCTGCTGCTGCACCTCTGTCTGCAACTATCTCTGATGCATCAGCGAATTCATCTGATTATGCATCTCCCCTGCTGCTCCATATCCTGCTGCTGTATCTCCTACTGCTGCATCTCCTGCTGAATCCCCTGCATCTCAGGCTGCTGCATCACCTGCCGCTTCTGCTTCTGCTGCATCTGCTGCTGTATCTACCACTGCTGCAAATCCTGTTGCATCTCCTCCCGCTCCATCTTATAATACATCGTTTTTTCCTGCCTCCCTTTCTTCTTCATCTCATGCTGCTGCATCACCCGCATCTCTTGCAGCTGCATATCCTGCTACATCTCTTGCTGCATCTTCTGCTGCTGCATCTCCTACTGCTGCAATTCCTGCTTCTGATTCTTCTCCTGCTTCATCTGCTGCTGCATCTTCTGCCTATTTAGATCTTACTGATTTTTTTGTTGTTGCATCTCCTGCTGCAGCGTCTCCTGTTACATCTCCTACTGCTGTATCTACTTCTGCATCTCCTCTTTCATCTCCTCTTGCAGCATCACCAGCTGCGTCTCTTCCTACTGAATCTCCGTTTGCAGCTCCTACGTCTGCATCTCCTGCTGCTGAATATTCTGCAACATCTGCTGTAACATGCCGCTGCATCTGCTGCTGCTGCATTTCCTTCTGTTGCATCTCATACTGCATCATCTCCTGCTGCATCTGCTGCTGCGTCATCTCCTGCTGCATTTGCTGCTGTATCATCTGCTGCTGCATCTCCTATTGCATCATTTCCTGCTGCAACTACTTCTGCTGCATCATCTGCTGCTGAATCTCTCTGCATCTGCTGCCTCATCTGCTACTGCTTCATCTCCTTCTGCATCTGCTGCTCTATCTGCTACTGTTTCATCTCCTGCGTCTCCATTTACTTCTACATCTCTCGATGTTGAACCTCCTTCTGTTTCATCTTCAGCTGCTGCAGTTTCGGCAGCATCTCCTGCTGCTGCGTTTCTTGCTGCTGCATCTTCTGCACTATATCCTGCTGCTGAATCTCTTGCAGCACCTCCTGCTGCGTCTTCTACAGCATCTCCTGCTTCACCTTCTACTTATTAATCTCCTGCTGCTGATTCTGATTTGCATCTCCTTATGTATCTCCTGCTCCTGCACCTCCTGCTGAATCTCCTGCTTCTGTATCTTCTGCTGCTGCATTTCCTGCAGCATCTCCTGCTGTTGCAGCTCCTGGAGAATCAGCATCTACTGCTGTATCTGCTGCTACTTCTCCTGCTGCTGCATCTCCTGCAGAATCAGTATCTCCTGCTGTGTTTCCTGCTGCTGCATTTTCTAAAGCATCTCCTGCTGCATCTCCTGCTTCTGCATTTACTGCTGAGGATCCCTTGCTGCATCACATGCTGCATCTCCTGCTGCTGCATCACCTGCAGTATCTCATCCTATAAAATCTCCTGCTGCTGCATCTCCTGATACTGCATTTGCTGCAAAATCTCCTATTGCTGCTTCTTCCGGCTTCATCTCCTATTGCAACTCCAACATCTCAATTATTAATCTTTTATGAAAATATAAGTCTCGCAGAGAATATTCTAGCACGGAATGCTGCTCTTTCTGAATGTCTTCTCTAAGAGGGCTTTCACTGCAGAACGACTTCTCTGGAAGTGTTTTCAATGCAAGCTGCAAAGCACGGCGAACAGAAGGTTTTAGTATAAGGTACTGAATTATGACTTAACTGCCCCTTTTGAAGCTCTTTAGGAAATCGAATAACGCCCACAGGGAAGATGCTAGCATGGAATGCTGCTGCTTCTAAATATCTTCTCTTAGAGCGTCACATCAAAATATCAGAGCGTTCAGCACAGGTACCTCAGGGATGTTGCTACGATGAAATGCTGGCTCTCGTTAGAGTCTTCTCAGGAAACGCTTTTACTGCAAGCTGAAAGCACGACTAACAGGACGTTTTGGTATAGGATACTAAATTGTGACTTACGAAGGCGCGTTCTGAAAAGTGAATAACTCCCGCAGTGAAGATGCTGGCGTGGAATACTGCGGCTTCTGAATGTCTTCTCTTTTAGAGCTTTCACTGCAAAGCAAGACTTGTAGAACTTTCAGTCTGGGCTTGTGTAATGTAACATCAGAAGGGCTATTAGTGTCACTCAAAATATCTGAGCGTTCAGCACAAGTACCTCAAGGAAGTTGCTACGATGACATGCTGGCTCTCGTTAGAGTCTTCTGTGGAAGAGCTTTCAGTGCAAGCTGCAAAGGACGACTTTTGGAATGTTTTACTATAAGTAACTGTATTGTGATTTAATTGCTCTAGAGAGACGCTTTAGGAAATCGAATAACTATAGTAGGGAAGATGCTAGCATGGAATGTTGCTAATGCTGAATGTCTTCTCTTAGAGCGCTTTCACTGCAAAGCTAGTTGAAAATTTGAGAGAATTCAGCAGAAATATCGCAGGGAAGATTCTAGAATCCAATACTGAAATTCGTTAGGTTCTTCTCTGGAAGCGCTTTCATTAAAAAGCAAGACTTGTAGACCTTTCAGTCTTGGCTTGTGTATTGCAACATCAGAATGGCTATTCAAGCATCACTGCAAAATTTGAAACCGTTCAGAAAAAGTACCACAAGGGCGCTGCTACGATCAAATGCATTCGCTCTTTACAATCTTCTCTTGAAGCGCTGTTCAACTGCAAGTTGCCAAGCACGTCTAACAAAACGTTTAGTATTGGTTATGGAATTGTGATTTAACTGCGCCTATGGAGGCGCTTTAGGAAAAGTGAGTCAAGCCGACATGGAAGAGGCTAGAATGGAATGCTGCTGCTTCTGAATGTCTTCTCTTAGAGCGCTTTCACTGCAAAGCGAGACTTGTAGGATTTCCAGGCTAGGCTTGTGTACTGTAATATCAGAATGGCTATTAAAGCCTAACTTCAAAATTTCAAGTCGTACAGCACAAGAACCGCAGGGAAACTCCTACCATCATATGTTAGCTTTCTTTAGTGTCTTCTCTTGAAGAGCTTTCACTACAAGTTGCGAAGCACGAATATAGACCGCTCTAACATAAGTTACTGAATTGTGACTTAAATGGGCAAAATAATGCACTTTAGGAAAAGTGTGTAAATCACGAAGGGAAGATGTTAGCATGGAATGCTGCTGCTTCTGAATGTCTTCTCATAGGGCACGTTCGCTGCAAAGCAAGGCTTCTAGAACTTTCAGTCTAGGCTTGTGTACTGTAGCATCAGAATGGGTATTAAAGCGTCACTTCAAAAATGCAAATTGTCCAGAACAAGTACGGCAGGGAAGCTGCTACGATCAAATGCTGGCTCTCCTTAGAGTCTTCTCTTATAGCGCTTTTTACTGCAAGCTGTGAAGCACGACTAACACATTTTAGATTAGCGTAATGAATTGTGACTTAACTGCGCCTTTTAACGCGCTTACGGAAAAGTGAGTGTCTCAGGCAGTGCAGATGCTGGCATGAAATTATACCGCTTCTTAAGGTTTTCTCTAATAGCGCTGTTGCTGCAAAAGACCACTTGTAGAATTTTGACTCTCGGCTTGTGAACGGGAACATCAGCATGACTATTAAATCGTCACTTCAAAATTTGAGAACGTTCAGCACAGGTAACTCAGGAAAGCAGCAACCATCAAAAGCTGGCTTTCGTTAGGATCTTTTCATGAAGCGCTTTCACTGCCATCTGCAAAGCACGAAAAGGCAACGTTTTCGTGTAGGCTAGTTCTTAGCGACTTAATAACGCCTAATAACGGCGCTTTAGGAAAAGTGAGTATCTCCAGCAGGGAAGATGTTGGCATGGAATACTTCTGCTTCTGAATGTCTTCTCTTAGAGCGCTTTCACTGCAAACCAAGAGATATCGAACTTTCTGTCTAGGCCAGTGAACTGTAACATCAGCATGGCTCGTAAGGCTTCACTTGAAGATTTTAAAGTGTTCAGCACAAATACCCCTGGAAAGCTGCTAGCGTCAAATGGTGGCTCTCGTTAGAATCTTCTCTGGACGCGCCTTCACTGAGAGGAGCAAAACACGACTAATAGAGCGTTTAAGTATAGGCTAAAGAATAGTGATATAATAGCGACTAAGAACTTGCTTTAGGAAAATTGAATATCTCCAACAGCGAAGACGCTGACACGGAATGCTGCTGCTGCTTCTGAATTTCTTCTCTCAGAGCGTTTTCACTGCTAAGCAAGACTTGTAGAACTTTCCGTCTAGGCTTGTACACTGTAACATCAGAATAGTAATCAAGGCGTCACTTCAAAATTTCAGAGCGTTCAGCACAAGTACCGCAGGTAACATGCCACAGGAAATACCGGCTGTCGTTAGAGTCTTCTCTGGAAATGCTTTCACTGCAAGCGGCAAAGTACGACTAACAGGAAGTTTTAGTACAGGATACTGAATTGTGACTTAATTTCACGAATTACTGCACTTTAAGAAAAATGAGTAACTTCCTGAGGCAAGACGCTAGCAGGGAATGGTAATCCTTCACAATATCTTCTCTTAGAGCGTTTTCACGGCAAAGCAAAACTTGTAGAACTTTGAGTATACGCTTGTGTACTGTAACATCAGAATGGCTCTTAAAGTGTCATTTCAACATATCAAATCGTTCAGCACAAGTACCACAGGGAAGATGCTACTATCAAATGCTGGCTCTCGTTAAGAGTCTTCTGTGAAAGAGCATTCACTGCAAGCTGCAAAGCACTTCTTATGGACCGTTTTCGTATAGGGTACTCAATTGTGACTTACTTCGCCTAGGAAGGCTCTTTAGGAAAAGTGACTAACTCCTGAAGGGAAGATGCTAGCATGGAATGATGCTACTTCTGAATGTCTTCTCTTGTCTTCTCTTAGAGTGCTTTTTCTGTAAAGCCAGACTTGTAGAGCTTTCAGTGTAGACTTGTGTACTGTAACATCAGAATGACTATTAAAACGTCACTTCAACATTTCAGAGCGTATAGCACACGCATCTCAGGGAAGCATGCTCCGATTAAGTGCTGGCTCTTGTAAGAGACTTTTGTGGAGAGATTTCACTGCAAGCAGCAAAGCACGGCTTAAGGACCGTTTTAGTATACGGTACTGAACAGCGACTTAACTGCGTCTATTAAGCCGCTTTAGGAAAATTGAATTACTCCCGCAGGGAAGATGCTAGCATGGAATAATGCTACTTGTGAATGTCCTCCCTTAGAGTGCTTTCACTGTAAAGAAAGACTTGTAGAAATTTCAGTCTAGGCTTGTGCACTGTAACATCCGAATTGTTATTAAAGCGTCACTTTAATATTATCAGATTGTTCCGAACAAGTAACGCAGGGAAGCTGCTACCATCAAATGCTAGCTTTAGGTTGAGTCTTCTTTGGAAGCGCTTTCGCTGCAAGCGGCTGAGCAAGACTTATGGACCGTTTTAGTGTAGGGTACTGAATTGTGACTTAACTTCGCCTAGGAAGGCGCCTTAGGAAAAGTGAGTAACTCCCGAAGGGAAGATGCTAGCATGGAATGATGCAGGTTCTGAAAGTGTTCCCTTAGAGCGCTTTCACTGCCAATCAAGACTTGTAGAACTTTCAGTCTTTGTACCGTAACATCAGAACGGCTATTAAAGCGTCCCTTCCAAATTTCAAGTCGTTCAGAACAAGTATCTCCTAGAAGCTGCTACGATCAAATACTGGCTCTCGTTAGAGTCTTCTTTGGAAGCGCTTTCACTGCAAGCTGCGAAGCATGACTAAGAGAGCGTTTAGTATAGATTAGGGAATTGTGACCTAACTGCGGCTATGAAGGCTCTTTAGGAAAAGTGAGTAATTCCCGCATGGAAGATGCTAGCATGGAATGCTGCTGTTGCTGAATCTTTTCTCTTATAGCTTTCCTACTGCAAAGCAATACGTGTAGAACTTTCAGTGTAGACTTGTGTTCTGTCACATCAGAATGGCTATTAAAGCATCACTTCCAAATTTCAGCGCCTACAGCATCTCCTGCTGCATGTCCAGCTGGTGCATCTGCTGCTGCACCTCCTACTATTGCATATCCAGTACCATCTCCTGCTGCATTTTTTGCTCCTGCATCTCCTGCTGAATCTGCCTATGTGGATACATCTCCTGATGCTGCATCTGCTGCTGGATCTCCTGCAGCTGTATCATATGCTGATTCTCCTTCTACTGCATCTCCTTCTGCTGCATCTCCTGCTGCATTTCCTGCTGCTGCAGAAGGAGATTCACCTGAAGACACAGCAGCAGATTGAGCAGCAGACACAGCAGCAGGAGATGCAGAAGGAGATGCATATCCATCAGGAGATGCATATTCAACAGGAGATGCAGCAGTAGTTTCAGCAGCAGTAGATATAGCAGGAGATTCAGGAGGAGATGCAGTTTGAATAGAGTAGGTGATACAGCAGGACATGCAGCATCAGGAGATGCAGCAGGACATGCAGCATCAGGAGATGCAGCAGGACATGCAGCAGTAGGATATGCAGCAGCAGAAAATGCATCATGATAGGAAGAAGCAGGATATGCAGCAGCAGGAAATGCTGCAGCAGATGCAGTAGCAGGTGATGCAACAGCAGGAAATTCAGAAGGAGATGCAGCAAGGATATCAGCACATGATACAGCAGCAGAATCAGCAGAGGATGCAGCTGGAGGAGATGCAGAAGCCCCAGATGCAGCACGAGATGCAGAAACAGGAGATGCAGCAGCAGGTTATACAGGAGGAAATGCAGCAGGAGATACAGCAGTAGCAGATACTATATGAGATGCAGCATGAGGAGATGAAGCAGCAGGAGAAGCAGCAGGAGATGAAGAAGCAGGAGATGCAGGAGCAAGAGATGCAGAAGCACATGCAGCAGGAATTGCAGCAGAAGGAGATGCAGCAGGAGGAGGTTCAGCAGCCGGTGATTGATCTGCTGCTGCATCTGCTGCTGCTTCATCTACTGCTGTAACTCCTGATTCATCTCATGCTGCAAATCATGCTGCATCTGCTGCTGCTTCATCTACTGCTGAAACTCCTGATTCATCTCCTGCTTCTGCATATGCTTCTCATTTACTGTTGCCTCGTGTGCTTCTGCATTTCCACGTGCTGCATCTCCTTCTGCTGAACATCTTGCTGCTGCATCTACTGCTCCTTATTCTGCTGCTGCATCTCCTACTTCTGCATATCCTGGTGCATCTCCACTTCCTCAATCTCCTGCTGCATATCCTGCTGCATCTCTGCGGCTGCATCTCCAGCTACATCTCCTGCTGCTGAATCTTCTCCTGATTCGTCACTTCCTGCTGCATCTCCTGCATTTCCTCCTGCATCTCTTCCTCCGTCATCTCCTGCTGAATCTCTAGCTGCTGCATCTCCAGCACATGCTCCTGCATCTGCTGCTGCTTCAAATACTGCTGCATCTTCTGCTATATCTCCTTCTGTTGCATGTCCTGTTGCTGCATCTGCTGTTGCATGTCCTGTTGCTGCATCTACTGCTGCTGTATCTCTTGCTGCATCTACTGCGGCTGCATCTCCTGCTGCATCGCCTTCTGCTGCTTCTCATTATCTGCATCTTCTTCTCAGCATCTCCTGCTACTACTTCCCATGCTGCTGCATCTCATGCTGATGCACCTCCTGCTGTTGCACCTCCTGCTGTTGCATCTCCTGCATCTGCTGATGCATCTGCTACTGATTTATCTACTGCTGCACCGGATGCTCCATCTCCTTTTGCACCTCCCTCTGTATCTCCTCCTGCTGCATCTCCTGCTGCTTAATCTGCTGCTGCATCTGCTGTTGATGCATTTACTGCTGCATCTCCTGCTATATCTCCAGCTTCTGCATCTCCTGCTGGTGGATCTCCTCCTGCATCTCCTGCAGCATCGTCTGCTGCTCTAACTCCTGCTGCTGCATCTCCGGCTCCATATCTGTCTGATGCGTCTGCGGATTCATCTAATGATGCTGCTCTCTTGCTGAATCTCCTGCTGCTGCATCTGCTGCTGCTTCATTTCCATCTGCATCTGATGCTACTGTATCTCCTGCTGCTGCATCTCCTGATGCATCTTCTGCTGCTGCATCTCCTGCTTCTTCTCCTCATGCTGTATCTGCTGGTGCTGCATCTTCTGCTGCATCTCCTGCTGCTGCATCTCATCCTTCATCTCTTAATGCTCCATCTCCTGCTTCTGCCTATTTCGCTGCATTTCCTCCTGCTGCTGCATCTCCTGTTGCATCTCTTTGTGCCGCATCTCCAACTGATGCATCTCCTGCTTCTGCATCATATGCTACATCTCCTGCTGCTGCATCACATGCTGCTCCTTTTGCTGTTTCATCTCCTACAGCTGCTTCTGCTGGTGCTGCATCTACTGCTGCATCTCTTGCTTCTGTACCATATGCTACATCACCTGCTGATGCATTTCCTGCTTCTGCCTATTTTGCTGCATTTCCTCCATCTGCTGCATCTCCTAATGCATTCCCTGCTCCTTAATCTCCTGTATCACCTGAGGCTGCATCTCCTCCTGCAACTCTTGCTGCTGCATCTCCTGCTTCTGCATGTTCTCCTGCTGAATCTCCTGCTGAATCTCTTGCTGCTGCATATATTGCTGCTGCATCTACTGCTGCTTCATCTCCTGCTGTTACATCACCTGCTACTGCATAACTTTCTGCATATCCTGCTGCATCTCCTGCTGCATCTACTTCTGCATCTCCTCTGGCTGCATCTCCTCCTGCTGTATCTCGATCATCTGCATCATCAGGATATTCAACAGGAGATTCAGGAATAAGAGAATCTTCACCAGATGCAGCAGAAGGAGATGCAGCAGCAGGCGATGCAGCAGTAGGAAATGTGGCAGGATATGCAGCAGCATATTCAGCAGGAGATACAGCAGCAGAAGATGAAGCAGACGATGCATCTCCTGCTGTGGCAATTCCTGGTGCTGCATTTCCTGTCACATATCTTTTTTCTACATTTCCTGCTGTACACAAGACTAGACTGAAAGTGCTACAAGTCTTGCTTTGTAGTGAAAGAGCTCTAAGAGAACACATTCAGAAACGGCAACATTCCATGCTGGCATCTTTCCTTTGGGCATTATTCGATTTTCCTAAAGTGCCTTCACAATTCAGTACCCTATACGAAAATGTTCTGTTAGTTGAACTATGCAGTTTGCGGTGAAAGCACTTCCATAGAAGTCGTCCTGCAATGAAAGCGCTATAGGAGAAGACATTCAGAAACAGCAGCATTCCATGCTAGAATATTCCCTGCGGGAGTTATATTATCATAAAAAAAGCAGGAAATGGAGATGCAGCAGTTGTAGTAGGAGATGAAGCAGGAGATGCATATTCCGAAGAAGCAACAGCAGGAGATGCTGCAGCAAATGCAGCAGCAGGAGATGCAGCAGCATGAGATTCAGGAGGAGATGCAGCAGCAGATGCCATAGGAGGAGATGCGGCAGGTTATGCCACAGAAGGAGATGCAGCAGGAGAAGCAGATTCAGCAGAAGATGTAGAAGCATGAGATAGTGCAGTAGATTCAGCAGCAAGAGATGAAGCACCAGGAGATGAGGCAGGAGTTGCAGCAAGAGATGCATATTCAGCAGTAGATGCAGAAGCAGGAGATGCAGCTGGAGATTCATTAGGTAATGCAGCAGCAAGAGATGCAGCAGAAGCTGATGCAGTGGCAGTTTCAGCAGTAGATTCAGCAGGAGATGCAACAACAAGAGATGCAGAAGTAGGAGATGCAGCAGCAGGAGATGCAGCTGGAGATGCATCAGCAAGAGGGTCAGCAGCAGCAGATGCAGCAGCAGATGCAGCAGTAGATGGAGATTCTGCAGGATATGCCACAGAAGTATATGCAGCAGATAATGCAGCAGGAGGAGATGCAGCAGGATATAGAGCAGGAAATGCCGCAGGAGATGTATCAGCAGGAGATGCATAAGGACATGCAAAAGCAGATGCAACAGCAGGAGATTCAGCAGCAGATGCCGCAGCAGATGCAGCAGCAGGAGTTGCTGCAGCAGGAGATAGAGCAGGATATACAGCAGCATATGAAGCAGCAGATGCAGCAGCAGATGCAGCAGGAATTGCATTAGCAGGAGATGAATCAGGAGATGTAGCATTAGGAGATGAAGCTGCAGGAGGTGTAGCAAAGAAGCAGCGGGAGATGCATCAGCAGGAGATGCATCAGCAGGAGATGCATCAGCAGGAGATGAATCAGTAGAAGATGCAGCAGAAGATGCAGATTCAGTGGGATATGCATCAGCAGGAGGTCCAGCAGGAGATGAAGCAGGGGGAGATGCAGAAAGAGATGCAGTATCAGGAGATGCAGCAGGAGGAGTTTCAGCAGGATATGCAGCAGGACGAGATGCAGCAGAAGCTGAAGCAGCAGGATATTCAGCAGAAGATGCAGCAGCAAGAGATGCAGCAGAAGGAGATGCAGCAGCTGACTTAGCAGCAGACTGAGCAGGAGATGCAGCAGCAGGAGATGCAAGAGAAGGAGATGCAGCAGCAGATGCAGCAGCAAGAGATGCATCAGCAGAAAAGGCAGAAAGAGATGCAGGAGCAGGAGATTCATCAGGATATGTGGCAGAAGATGCGACAGCAGGAGATGCATCTGCAGAAAAGGCAGAAAGAGGTGCAGGAGAAGGAGACTCAATAGGATATGTGGCAGAAGATGCGTCAGCAGGAGATAAAGCAGCAGGAGATACAGCTGAAGCAAATGCAGCGGCAGATTCAGTAGAAGATTCAGCAGGACTTGCAGCAGCAGGAGATGCAGCAGAGGATGCAGCAACAGGAAATGCAGCAGGAACTGCAGCAGCAGGGGATTCTGCAAAAAATGCAGCAGCCAGAAATGCAGCAGAAGGAGGTGCAGCATCAGGAGATGCAGAAGTAGATGCAGACGAAGGAGATACAGCAGGAGATAAAGCAGTAGCAGATGAGGCAGCAGATGTAGAAGGAGATTCAGCAGCAGATGCAGCAAGAGATGACGAAGCAGGAGATGAAGCAGGTAATGCAGTAATAGCAGATGCCTCAGAAGATGCAAAACCACAAGAGGTAGCAGGAGATACAGCAGCAGGAGATGAAGCAGCAGCAGGAGATGCAGGAGGGCATCAAGTAGCAGGAGATGTAGCAGCAGGAATTTTAGCAGGAGATGCAGCAGTACATCTCCTGCTACATCTCCTGCTGTTGTATCTCCTGCTGATTCATCTCTTGCTGATGCATCTTTTGCTGCATCTCCTACTGCTGCATCTCCTGCTTCTGTATCTACTGCTGCTACATTTCCTGCTGAGTCTGCTGCAGAAACTGCTGTGGCATCTACTGCATCTCCTGTTGCTGCATCACCTGCTGCATATCTTTTTGCTGCATCCATGCTGCTGAATTTACTGCTGCATCTCCTACCGAATATGCATCTCCTGCTGCATCTCCTAGTGCTGCATCTCCTGCTGAATGTGCATCTCCTGCTGCTGCGTTTCCTGCTTCTGTACTTCCTGCTTCTACACCTCCTGCTGCATCTCCTGCTGCATAAGCTTTTGCATCTCCTGCTGCATTACCTGCTACTACATCTCCTGCTGCTGAATCTGCTGCTGCATTATCTGTGGCTGCATCTCTTGCTGCTGCATCTTCTCCTGCATCTCATGCTGCATCTTTTGGTGCTGCATCTCCTGCTTCTGTATCTCCTGCTGCATTTCCTTCTGATTCACATCTTGCTGCATATCCTGCTGCTGCATCTTCTGCTTCATCTTCAGGCGATTCCACTGTGTCTTCATCTCGTGATATTTCATCTCCTGCTGCATCTGTGGCGGCACCTCCTGCTGCTGCATCTCCTGCTGCTATATATCCTGCTGCTGCATCTCCTGCTGTCGCATATTCTGCTGCTGCATCTCTTAATGCATCTCATGATAATGCTGCATCTCTTGCTACTGCATCTACTGCTGCTGCATCTCTTGATGCATCTCCTCCTGATGCTTCTCCTGCTGTATATCACTCTGAATTTCCTACTGCATCTCCTGCCCCTGCATCTTCTGCTGTATCTCCTCCTGCTGCAGAATCTCCTGCTGCATCTACTTCTGCGCATCTCCTGCTGCATCTCCTACTCTGAATCTGCTGCAGAATCTCCTGCTGCTTAATCTCTTGATGAATCTTCATCTACTGTTGCGTCTGCTGCGGCATCTCCTCCTGCCTTATCTGCTGCTTCTGCATTTGCTGCTTATTCTCTTGCTACTGCAACTCCTGCTGCATTTCATGTTGCTGCATCTCCTTCTGCTGCATCTCCTGCTGCTGCATCTCCTGCCGCTGCATCTGCTGCTGCATCTCCTGCCGCTGCATCTGCTGCAGCAACTCCTGCTGCTGCATCTCCTGCTTCTGCATCATATGCTACATCTCCTGCTGCTGCATCACATGCTGCTCCTTTTGCTGTTTCATCTCCTACAGCTGCTTCTGCTGGTGCTGCATCTACTGCTGCATCTCTTGCTTCTGCATCATATGCTACATCACCTGCTGATGCATTTCCTGCTTCTGCCTATTTTGCTGCATTTCCTCCATCTGCTGCATCTCCTAATGCATTCCCTGCTCCTTAATCTCCTGTATCACCTGAGGCTGCATCTCCTCCTGCAACTCTTGCTGCTGCATCTCCTGCTTCTGCATGTTCTCCTGCTGAATCTCCTGCTGAATCTCTTGCTGCTGCATATATTGCTGCTGCATCTACTGCTGCTTCATCTCCTGCTGTTACATCACCTGCTACTGCATAACTTTCTGCATATCCTGCTGCATCTCCTGCTGCATCTACTTCTGCATCTCCTCTGGCTGCATCTCCTCCTGCTGTATCTCGATCATCTGCATCATCAGGATATTCAACAGGAGATTCAGGAATAAGAGAATCTTCACCAGATGCAGCAGAAGGAGATGCAGCAGCAGGCGATGCAGCAGTAGGAAATGTGGCAGGATATGCAGCAGCATATTCAGCAGGAGATACAGCAGCAGAAGATGAAGCAGACGATGCATCAAGAGATGCAGAAGCAGATGTAGCAAGATTTTCAGTAGCAGGGGATACAGCAAGAGATGTAGCATTAGTAGATGCAGGAGGAGGGATTAAAGCAGCAGATAATGACAAGCATGAAGAGATGCAGCAAGGGATGCAGCAGAAGATGCAGCAGTAGGAGATACAGCAGCAGGAGCTGCAGCAGCAGGACATGCAGTCGCAGCAGATGCAGAAGCAGATTCAACAGCATATTCAGCAGGAGTTGCAAAAGCAGGAGGTGCAGCAGCAGGAGTTGCAGAAGCAGGAGATGCAGCAGCAGGAGATGCAGGAGGATATCCAGCAGCATGAGATACAGAAGCAAGAGAAGTAGCAGGAGATGCAGCAATAGATTAATCAGCAGCAGATGCAGCAGCAGGAGATGCAGCAGCAGGAGATGCAGGAGCAGGAGATGCAGCAAGAGGAGCTGCAGCAGGCGATGCAGCAGCAAGAGGAGCTGCAGCAGGCAATGCAGCAGCAAGAGATGCAGCAGCAGATTCAGCAGGAAATACAGGAGGAGATGCCGCAGGAGGAGATGCAGCAGAAGGAGATTCAGCAGGAGATGCAGCAGCAGATGAAACAGGCGATGCAGATTCAGAAGGAGATGCAGCAGCAGGAGAGTCTTCAGCAGATGAGCAGCAGGAGAGACAGCAGGAGATGCAGCAACAGGATATGCAGTAACAGATGCAGCAGCAAGAGATGCAGCAGGAGATGCAGCAGCAGCAGGAGATGCAGAAGCAGATGCAAGAGGAAATGCAAATTTCGCAGGAGATGGAGTAGGAAGAGAATCTTCAGCAGATTCAGCAGCATGAGGAGCAGCAGAAGGAGATACTGCAAAATATGTAGCAGGAGGGAATGTAGAAGGATATACAGCAGCAGGAGATGCAGTAGCAGATGAAGCAGGAAATGCAGCAGGAGAGGCAGCAGCAGGAGATACAGCAGCAAGAGATGCAGCAGAAGGAGATTCAGGAGCTTGAGATGAAGAAGCAGGAGATTCTGCAGCAGGAGATGCAGCAGCAGGAGATGCAGTTGCAAGGCATACAGCAGGATGTGCAGCAGAAGGGGATGAAGCAGCAGATGCAGCAGTAGGGGATGCAGCAGGAGATTCACCAGCAGGAGATGCAGCAGCAGATGCAGCAGTAAGAGCTGCAGCAGCAAGAGATGCAACAGCAGATTCAACAGCAGATGCAGCAATAGATGCATATTCAGCAAGAGATGCAGCAGGAAGAGATGCTTCAGAAGGTACAGCTTCAGGAGATGCGTCATCAAGAGATTCAGAAGGAGATGCTGTAGTAGGATAGGCAGGAGTAGATGATGCAGCAAACGCAGCAGCAGGAGATGTAGAAGCGGAATATTCCTTACGAGATGCAGCACTATTAGATGCAGCAGCAGGAGATGCAGAAGCAGGAGATGCAGCAGGAGATGCAGAGGCAGGAGATGCCGCAGGAGATGCAGCAGCAGTGGATTCAGTAGCAGAAGATGCAGGTGAGATGAAGCAGGAGATACAGCAGGACATGCAGCAGCAGCAGATGCAGCAGGAGATTCTGCAGCAGGAGATGCAACAGCAGACGCATCGCAGGAGATGAAGAAGGAAATGATACAGCAGTATATGAAGCAGCTGATGCAGCAGGAGATGCGGCATCAGGAGATGAAGTATTAGAAGATGCAGCAGGAGATGCAGAAGCAGATGTATCCTTGGATGAAAGAGAGGGAGGTGCAGAATCCGAGGTCTCTTGTTTCGTGTGATGCCTGAATCTCCTACTGCTGCATCTCCTGCTACTGCATCTGCTGCTACATCTCTTGCAGTAAATGCATCAGCAGGAGATGCAGCAGCAGATGCTGGAGATTCAGCAGCAGGAGATGCAGCAGGAGGAGATACAGAGGGAGGTGCAAAAGGAGATGGAGCATCCGGTGCAGCAGTAGATGAATCAGTTGCAGATGCATCAGCAGATGAAAAAGATGCATCAGCATGAGATGCAGCAGCATGGGAAGTAGTAGCAGGAGATGCTGAGAAGAAGATGCCGAGAATGAGAAGCAGCAGAAGGCGATGCAGCAGGAGATGTAGCAGAAGATGCAGCAGTATGTGAAGCAGCAGCAGATGCAGGAGCAAATGCTGCAGATGCAGAAGTTAGAGATTCAGCAGGAGATGCAGGAGGAAGAGATGCAGCAGCAGAATAATCAGCAGTAGATGCAGCAGCAAGATGTTCAGCAGAAGGAGATGAAGCAGGAGATGCAGCAGGAGGAGATGCAGTAGCACACGAGGCAGCTATAAATGAGAAGGAGGATTTGCAGCAGCAGGAGATGAATCTGGAGTTTCAGCAGTAGATGAAGCAGCAGCAGATGCAGCAGGATTTGCAGCATGAAATACAGCAGGATTTGCAGCAGGAGATGAATCAGGAGATGCAGTAGCAGACACAGCAGCAGGGGATGCAGCACTAGGAGATGCAGCATTACGAGATGCAGCAGCAGATGCAGCAGCAGATGCAGTAGTACCAGATGCAACAGCAGGGGATGCAGTAGCAGATGAAAGAGGAGATGCAGATTTAGCATGAGATGCAGGAGTTGGATATGCTGCATAAGATGCAGCGGCAGGATATGCAGGAGTAGGAGATGCCATAGAAGATGCAGCAGCAGGAGTTACAGCAGAAGGATATGCAGCAGCAGGAGATGCAGCAGCAGGAGATGCAGCAGAAGATGCAGAAGTGGGAAATGTATCAGCAGGAGACAGAGAAGCAGGAGGTGCAGCAGGAAATGAAGCAGGATATGCAGCAGGAGGAGATACAGCAGAAGATGCTGCGGCAGACACCACAGCAGGTGATGCAGAAGAAGGAGATGAAGGAGGAGTTGCAGCAGTAGATGCAAGAGATGTAGCAGCAGATGCAGTAGCAGGAGATGCAGCAGTAGGAGATTCAGGCATCACACGAAACAAGAGATGCAGATTGAGAAGCAGATGCACCAGCACGATATGCAGCAGCAGGAAATGTAGCAAGAGATGCACAAGCGGGAGATTCAGCAGCAGATGCAGAAGGAGATGTAGCAGGAGGGGATGCACCATGAGATTCAGCAGCAGGAGATGCAGCAAGAGATGCTGCAGCAGGAGAGGCAGAGGAGATGCAGCATGTGATTTAGCAGGAGATGCATCAAGAGATGCAGCAGGATGAGATGCAGGAGGAAAGGCAGCAGAAGGAGATGCAGCAGTGGATGTAGCAGCAGATGTAGGAGCTGCAGATGCAATCGCAGGAGATGCAGCAGCTAATGAAAGAGGAGATGCAGATTCAGCAGGGGATTCAGTAGCTGGAGATGCCACAGGGGATGCACCAGCAGGAGATGCAGAAGCAGGAGATGCAGCAGGATGTGCAGCAGCAGGAAGTGCAGCAGGAGATGCATCAGTAAGAGATGTAGCAGGAGATGTAGAAGCAGTAGGTGCAGCCGGAGATGAAGCAGGAGAGGAAGCAGCAGGACAGGAAGCAGCAGGAGATGCAGCAGCAGGAGATCCATCATTAGGAGATTCAGCAGGAGGTGCATATTCAGGAGGAGATGCAGCAGTAGATATAGCAGGAGATTCAGCAGGAGATGCAGAGGGGCATGCAGCATCAGCAGATGCAGCAAAAGGTGCAGCAGCAGGAGATGCAGTTTAAATAGAGCAGGAGGTACAGCAGGACATGCAGCAGCGGTAGATGCAGCAGCAGGTGATGCAACAGCAGGAAAGTCAGAAGGAGATGCAGCAAGGGATTCAGCACGTGATACAGCAGCAGAATCAGCAGAAGATGCAGCTGGAGGAGATGCAGCAGCCCCAAATGCAGTAGGAGATGCAGAAACAAGAGATGCAACAACTCCAGGTGCAGCAGGAGATGCAGAAACAGGAGATCTAAGAGCAAGTTATATAGGAGGAAATTCAGCAGGAGGTAAAGCAGCAGCAGATACTACATGAGATGCAGTATGCGGAGATGAAGCAGCAGAAGAAACAGCAGGAGAAGCAGCAGGAGATGAAGAAGCAGGAGATGCAGGAGCAAGAGATGCAGAAGCACATGCAGCAGGAATTGCAGCAGAAGGAGGTGCAGCAGGAGGAGGTGCAGCAGCCGGTGTTGCAGCAGGAGACGCAGCAGCAGCAGATGGAGAAGCAGATGCAGAAGCAGATGCAGCAGCAGACGCAGCACGAGATGCATCAGGAGGAGATGCAGCAGCAGGAGATGCTGAAGCAGGAGATGTAGCTGAAGAAGTTGGAGAAGTGGATGCAGCATGTAATGCTGTAGCAGATGCAGCAGGTGGTACAGCAGGAGATGCAACACAAGGAGATGCAGGAGGAGCTGAAGCAGGATATTCAGAAGGAGATGTGACAATCTATGCGGCATTAAACGTTGGAGGAGAATCTGCAGGACATGGAGCATCAGGAGATGCAGACGCTGGAGATGCAGCAGCAGAAGCAACACCAACGGAGCAGGAGATGAATCTGCAAGGAGATGCATCAGCAGGAGTTGAAGCTGGAGATTGAGCAGCAGGAGATGTAGTAGCAGGATATAAAGCTACAGATGCAGCAGCAGCAGCAGGAGGTGCAGCAGCAATTGCAGAATCAGGAGATGCAGCAGAAGAAGCAGCAGATGCTGCAGGAAATGCAGCAGCAGGAGATACAGAAGTAGGAGCTGCAAAAGGAGACTCATAAGGAGATTCAGCAGGAAGAGAGGCAGCTGGAGATGCTGCAACAGGAGATATTACATGAGATGCAGCAGTAGATGAAACAGCAGCACATGCAGCAGCAGATGCACCAGATTGAGCAGAAGGAGATGCGGCAGGGGATGAAACAGCAGATGCAACGGGAAATGGAGCATCAGGAGATGCATCCGCGGGTGCATGAGCAGGGGATGCAGCAGGAGATGAAGCAGCAGAAGCAGCAGCAGGAGATGCAGGAGGGCATCAAGTATCAGAAGATGCAGCAGCAGGAATTTTAGCAGGAGATGCAGCAGTACATCTCCTGCTGCATATCCTGCTGTTGTATCTCCTGCTGATTCATCTCTTGCTGATGCATCTTTTGCTGCATCTCCTACTGCTGCATCTCCTGCTTCTGTATCTGCTGCATCTTCTGCTTCTGTATCTACTGCCGCTACATTTCCTGCTGAATCTGCTGCAGAATCTGCTGCGGCATCTACTGCTACTGCATCTCCTGTTGCTGCATCTCCTGCTGCATATCTTTTTGCTGCAACCTTGCTGCTGAATCTACTGCTACATCTCCTGCCGAATATGCATCTCCTGCTGCTGTGTCTCCTGCTACTGCATCTCCAGCTGCTGCATCTCCTCCTGCATCTCCTGCTGCATCTGCTGCATCCCCTGCTGCTGCGTCGTTTATTCTGCATCTTCTCTTTATCTCCTGCTGCTGAATCTCCTGCTGCATCTGCTGCTACTGCATCTCCTGCTGCATCTGCTGCTACTGCATCTCCAGTTGCTCAACATCCTGCTGCATCTCATCCGGCTGCGCCTCCTGCTGCATCTCCTTCTGCATCTCATGCTACTACAAACCCCTGCTGCTGCATCTCCTGCTGCTCAATATCCTGCTTCATCTTGGGCTGCTGCATCTCCGGCTGCTGCATCTCCTGCTCTTGAGTCTTCTTCTGCATCTCTTCCTGCTGCATCTGCTGCTCCATCCCCTTCTGCTACATCTCCTGCTGCATCGCATAATCCTGCATCTCCTGCTGTGGCAATTCCTGGTGCTGCATTTCCTGTCACATATCTTTTTTCTACATTTCCTGCTGTACACAAGACTAGACTGAAAGTGCTACAAGTCTTGCTTTGTAGTGAAAGAGCTCTAAGAGAACACATTCAGAAACGGCAACATTCCATGCTGGCATCTTTCCTTTGGGCATTATTCGATTTTCCTAAAGTGCCTTCACAATTCAGTACCCTATACGAAAATGTTCTGTTAGTTGAACTATGCAGTTTGCGGTGAAAGCACTTCCATAGAAGTCGTCCTGCAATGAAAGCGCTATAGGAGAAGACATTCAGAAACAGCAGCATTCCATGCTAGAATATTCCCTGCGGGAGTTATATTATCATAAAAAAGCAGGAAATGGAGATGCAGCAGTTGTAGTAGGAGATGAAGCAGGAGATGCATATTCCGAAGAAGCAACAGCAGGAGATGCTGCAGCAAATGCAGCAGCAGGAGATGCAGCAGCATGAGATTCAGGAGGAGATGCAGCAGCAGATGCCATAGGAGGAGATGCGGCAGGTTATGCCACAGAAGGAGATGCAGCAGGAGAAGCAGATTCAGCAGAAGATGTAGAAGCATGAGATAGTGCAGTAGATTCAGCAGCAAGAGATGAAGCACCAGGAGATGAGGCAGGAGTTGCAGCAAGAGATGCATATTCAGCAGTAGATGCAGAAGCAGGAGATGCAGCTGGAGATTCATTAGGTAATGCAGCAGCAAGAGATGCAGCAGAAGCTGATGCAGTGGCAGTTTCAGCAGTAGATTCAGCAGGAGATGCAACAACAAGAGATGCAGAAGTAGGAGATGCAGCAGCAGGAGATGCAGCTGGAGATGCATCAGCAAGAGGGTCAGCAGCAGCAGATGCAGCAGCAGATGCAGCAGTAGATGGAGATTCTGCAGGATATGCCACAGAAGTATATGCAGCAGATAATGCAGCAGGAGGAGATGCAGCAGGATATAGAGCAGGAAATGCCGCAGGAGATGTATCAGCAGGAGATGCATAAGGACATGCAAAAGCAGATGCAACAGCAGGAGATTCAGCAGCAGATGCCGCAGCAGATGCAGCAGCAGGAGTTGCTGCAGCAGGAGATAGAGCAGGATATACAGCAGCATATGAAGCAGCAGATGCAGCAGCAGATGCAGCAGGAATTGCATTAGCAGGAGATGAATCAGGAGATGTAGCATTAGGAGATGAAGCTGCAGGAGGTGTAGCAAAGAAGCAGCGGGAGATGCATCAGCAGGAGATGCATCAGCAGGAGATGCATCAGCAGGAGATGAATCAGTAGAAGATGCAGCAGAAGATGCAGATTCAGTGGGATATGCATCAGCAGGAGGTCCAGCAGGAGATGAAGCAGGGGGAGATGCAGAAAGAGATGCAGTATCAGGAGATGCAGCAGGAGGAGTTTCAGCAGGAGATGCAGCAGGACGAGATGCAGCAGAAGCTGAAGCAGCAGGATATTCAGCAGAAGATGCAGCAGCAAGAGATGCAGCAGAAGGAGATGCAGCAGCTGACTTAGCAGCAGACTGAGCAGGAGATGCAGCAGCAGGAGATGCAAGAGAAGGAGATGCAGCAGCAGATGCAGCAGCAAGAGATGCATCAGCAGAAAAGGCAGAAAGAGATGCAGGAGCAGGAGATTCATCAGGATATGTGGCAGAAGATGCGACAGCAGGAGATGCATCTGCAGAAAAGGCAGAAAGAGGTGCAGGAGAAGGAGACTCAATAGGATATGTGGCAGAAGATGCGTCAGCAGGAGATAAAGCAGCAGGAGATACAGCTGAAGCAAATGCAGCGGCAGATTCAGTAGAAGATTCAGCAGGACTTGCAGCAGCAGGAGATGCAGCAGAGGATGCAGCAACAGGAAATGCAGCAGGAACTGCAGCAGCAGGGGATTCTGCAAAAAATGCAGCAGCCAGAAATGCAGCAGAAGGAGGTGCAGCATCAGGAGATGCAGAAGTAGATGCAGACGAAGGAGATACAGCAGGAGATAAAGCAGTAGCAGATGAGGCAGCAGATGTAGAAGGAGATTCAGCAGCAGATGCAGCAAGAGATGACGAAGCAGGAGATGAAGCAGGTAATGCAGTAATAGCAGATGCCTCAGAAGATGCAAAACCACAAGAGGTAGCAGGAGATACAGCAGCAGGAGATGAAGCAGCAGCAGGAGATGCAGGAGGGCATCAAGTAGCAGGAGATGTAGCAGCAGGAATTTTAGCAGGAGATGCAGCAGTACATCTCCTGCTACATCTCCTGCTGTTGTATCTCCTGCTGATTCATCTCTTGCTGATGCATCTTTTGCTGCATCTCCTACTGCTGCATCTCCTGCTTCTGTATCTACTGCTGCTACATTTCCTGCTGAGTCTGCTGCAGAAACTGCTGTGGCATCTACTGCATCTCCTGTTGCTGCATCACCTGCTGCATATCTTTTTGCTGCATCCATGCTGCTGAATTTACTGCTGCATCTCCTACCGAATATGCATCTCCTGCTGCATCTCCTAGTGCTGCATCTCCTGCTGAATGTGCATCTCCTGCTGCTGCGTTTCCTGCTTCTGTACTTCCTGCTTCTACACCTCCTGCTGCATCTCCTGCTGCATAAGCTTTTGCATCTCCTGCTGCATTACCTGCTACTACATCTCCTGCTGCTGAATCTGCTGCTGCATTATCTGTGGCTGCATCTCTTGCTGCTGCATCTTCTCCTGCATCTCATGCTGCATCTTTTGGTGCTGCATCTCCTGCTTCTGTATCTCCTGCTGCATTTCCTTCTGATTCACATCTTGCTGCATATCCTGCTGCTGCATCTTCTGCTTCATCTTCAGGCGATTCCACTGTGTCTTCATCTCGTGATATTTCATCTCCTGCTGCATCTGTGGCGGCACCTCCTGCTGCTGCATCTCCTGCTGCTATATATCCTGCTGCTGCATCTTCTGCTGTCGCATATTCTGCTGCTGCATCTCTTAATGCATCTCATGATAATGCTGCATCTCTTGCTACTGCATCTACTGCTGCTGCATCTCTTGATGCATCTCCTCCTGATGCTTCTCCTGCTGTATATCACTCTGAATTTCCTACTGCATCTCCTGCCCCTGCATCTTCTGCTGTATCTCCTCCTGCTGCAGAATCTCCTGCTGCATCTACTTCTGCGCATCTCCTGCTGCATCTCCTACTCTGAATCTGCTGCAGAATCTCCTGCTGCTTAATCTCTTGATGAATCTTCATCTACTGTTGCGTCTGCTGCGGCATCTCCTCCTGCCTTATCTGCTGCTTCTGCATTTGCTGCTTATTCTCTTGCTACTGCAACTCCTGCTGCATTTCATGTTGCTGCATCTCCTTCTGCTGCATCTCCTGCTGCTGCATCTCCTGCCGCTGCATCTGCTGCTGCATCTCCTGCCGCTGCATCTGCTGCAGCAACTCCTGCTGCTGCATCTCCTGCTTCTGCATCATATGCTACATCTCCTGCTGCTGCATCACATGCTGCTCCTTTTGCTGTTTCATCTCCTACAGCTGCTTCTGCTGGTGCTGCATCTACTGCTGCATCTCTTGCTTCTGCATCATATGCTACATCACCTGCTGATGCATTTCCTGCTTCTGCCTATTTTGCTGCATTTCCTCCATCTGCTGCATCTCCTAATGCATTCCCTGCTCCTTAATCTCCTGTATCACCTGAGGCTGCATCTCCTCCTGCAACTCTTGCTGCTGCATCTCCTGCTTCTGCATGTTCTCCTGCTGAATCTCCTGCTGAATCTCTTGCTGCTGCATATATTGCTGCTGCATCTACTGCTGCTTCATCTCCTGCTGTTACATCACCTGCTACTGCATAACTTTCTGCATATCCTGCTGCATCTCCTGCTGCATCTACTTCTGCATCTCCTCTGGCTGCATCTCCTCCTGCTGTATCTCGATCATCTGCATCATCAGGATATTCAACAGGAGATTCAGGAATAAGAGAATCTTCACCAGATGCAGCAGAAGGAGATGCAGCAGCAGGCGATGCAGCAGTAGGAAATGTGGCAGGATATGCAGCAGCATATTCAGCAGGAGATACAGCAGCAGAAGATGAAGCAGACGATGCATCAAGAGATGCAGAAGCAGATGTAGCAAGATTTTCAGTAGCAGGGGATACAGCAAGAGATGTAGCATTAGTAGATGCAGGAGGAGGGATTAAAGCAGCAGATAATGACAAGCATGAAGAGATGCAGCAAGGGATGCAGCAGAAGATGCAGCAGTAGGAGATACAGCAGCAGGAGCTGCAGCAGCAGGACATGCAGTCGCAGCAGATGCAGAAGCAGATTCAACAGCATATTCAGCAGGAGTTGCAAAAGCAGGAGGTGCAGCAGCAGGAGTTGCAGAAGCAGGAGATGCAGCAGCAGGAGATGCAGGAGGATATCCAGCAGCATGAGATACAGAAGCAAGAGAAGTAGCAGGAGATGCAGCAATAGATTAATCAGCAGCAGATGCAGCAGCAGGAGATGCAGCAGCAGGAGATGCAGGAGCAGGAGATGCAGCAAGAGGAGCTGCAGCAGGCGATGCAGCAGCAAGAGGAGCTGCAGCAGGCAATGCAGCAGCAAGAGATGCAGCAGCAGATTCAGCAGGAAATACAGGAGGAGATGCCGCAGGAGGAGATGCAGCAGAAGGAGATTCAGCAGGAGATGCAGCAGCAGATGAAACAGGCGATGCAGATTCAGAAGGAGATGCAGCAGCAGGAGAGTCTTCAGCAGATGAGCAGCAGGAGAGACAGCAGGAGATGCAGCAACAGGATATGCAGTAACAGATGCAGCAGCAAGAGATGCAGCAGGAGATGCAGCAGCAGCAGGAGATGCAGAAGCAGATGCAAGAGGAAATGCAAATTTCGCAGGAGATGGAGTAGGAAGAGAATCTTCAGCAGATTCAGCAGCATGAGGAGCAGCAGAAGGAGATACTGCAAAATATGTAGCAGGAGGGAATGTAGAAGGATATACAGCAGCAGGAGATGCAGTAGCAGATGAAGCAGGAAATGCAGCAGGAGAGGCAGCAGCAGGAGATACAGCAGCAAGAGATGCAGCAGAAGGAGATTCAGGAGCTTGAGATGAAGAAGCAGGAGATTCTGCAGCAGGAGATGCAGCAGCAGGAGATGCAGTTGCAAGGCATACAGCAGGATGTGCAGCAGAAGGGGATGAAGCAGCAGATGCAGCAGTAGGGGATGCAGCAGGAGATTCACCAGCAGGAGATGCAGCAGCAGATGCAGCAGTAAGAGCTGCAGCAGCAAGAGATGCAACAGCAGATTCAACAGCAGATGCAGCAATAGATGCATATTCAGCAAGAGATGCAGCAGGAAGAGATGCTTCAGAAGGTACAGCTTCAGGAGATGCGTCATCAAGAGATTCAGAAGGAGATGCTGTAGTAGGATAGGCAGGAGTAGATGATGCAGCAAACGCAGCAGCAGGAGATGTAGAAGCGGAATATTCCTTACGAGATGCAGCACTATTAGATGCAGCAGCAGGAGATGCAGAAGCAGGAGATGCAGCAGGAGATGCAGAGGCAGGAGATGCCGCAGGAGATGCAGCAGCAGTGGATTCAGTAGCAGAAGATGCAGGTGAGATGAAGCAGGAGATACAGCAGGACATGCAGCAGCAGCAGATGCAGCAGGAGATTCTGCAGCAGGAGATGCAACAGCAGACGCATCGCAGGAGATGAAGAAGGAAATGATACAGCAGTATATGAAGCAGCTGATGCAGCAGGAGATGCGGCATCAGGAGATGAAGTATTAGAAGATGCAGCAGGAGATGCAGAAGCAGATGTATCCTTGGATGAAAGAGAGGGAGGTGCAGAATCCGAGGTCTCTTGTTTCGTGTGATGCCTGAATCTCCTACTGCTGCATCTCCTGCTACTGCATCTGCTGCTACATCTCTTGCAGTAAATGCATCAGCAGGAGATGCAGCAGCAGATGCTGGAGATTCAGCAGCAGGAGATGCAGCAGGAGGAGATACAGAGGGAGGTGCAAAAGGAGATGGAGCATCCGGTGCAGCAGTAGATGAATCAGTTGCAGATGCATCAGCAGATGAAAAAGATGCATCAGCATGAGATGCAGCAGCATGGGAAGTAGTAGCAGGAGATGCTGAGAAGAAGATGCCGAGAATGAGAAGCAGCAGAAGGCGATGCAGCAGGAGATGTAGCAGAAGATGCAGCAGTATGTGAAGCAGCAGCAGATGCAGGAGCAAATGCTGCAGATGCAGAAGTTAGAGATTCAGCAGGAGATGCAGGAGGAAGAGATGCAGCAGCAGAATAATCAGCAGTAGATGCAGCAGCAAGATGTTCAGCAGAAGGAGATGAAGCAGGAGATGCAGCAGGAGGAGATGCAGTAGCACACGAGGCAGCTATAAATGAGAAGGAGGATTTGCAGCAGCAGGAGATGAATCTGGAGTTTCAGCAGTAGATGAAGCAGCAGCAGATGCAGCAGGATTTGCAGCATGAAATACAGCAGGATTTGCAGCAGGAGATGAATCAGGAGATGCAGTAGCAGACACAGCAGCAGGGGATGCAGCACTAGGAGATGCAGCATTACGAGATGCAGCAGCAGATGCAGCAGCAGATGCAGTAGTACCAGATGCAACAGCAGGGGATGCAGTAGCAGATGAAAGAGGAGATGCAGATTTAGCATGAGATGCAGGAGTTGGATATGCTGCATAAGATGCAGCGGCAGGATATGCAGGAGTAGGAGATGCCATAGAAGATGCAGCAGCAGGAGTTACAGCAGAAGGATATGCAGCAGCAGGAGATGCAGCAGCAGGAGATGCAGCAGAAGATGCAGAAGTGGGAAATGTATCAGCAGGAGACAGAGAAGCAGGAGGTGCAGCAGGAAATGAAGCAGGATATGCAGCAGGAGGAGATACAGCAGAAGATGCTGCGGCAGACACCACAGCAGGTGATGCAGAAGAAGGAGATGAAGGAGGAGTTGCAGCAGTAGATGCAAGAGATGTAGCAGCAGATGCAGTAGCAGGAGATGCAGCAGTAGGAGATTCAGGCATCACACGAAACAAGAGATGCAGATTGAGAAGCAGATGCACCAGCACGATATGCAGCAGCAGGAAATGTAGCAAGAGATGCACAAGCGGGAGATTCAGCAGCAGATGCAGAAGGAGATGTAGCAGGAGGGGATGCACCATGAGATTCAGCAGCAGGAGATGCAGCAAGAGATGCTGCAGCAGGAGAGGCAGAGGAGATGCAGCATGTGATTTAGCAGGAGATGCATCAAGAGATGCAGCAGGATGAGATGCAGGAGGAAAGGCAGCAGAAGGAGATGCAGCAGTGGATGTAGCAGCAGATGTAGGAGCTGCAGATGCAATCGCAGGAGATGCAGCAGCTAATGAAAGAGGAGATGCAGATTCAGCAGGGGATTCAGTAGCTGGAGATGCCACAGGGGATGCACCAGCAGGAGATGCAGAAGCAGGAGATGCAGCAGGATGTGCAGCAGCAGGAAGTGCAGCAGGAGATGCATCAGTAAGAGATGTAGCAGGAGATGTAGAAGCAGTAGGTGCAGCCGGAGATGAAGCAGGAGAGGAAGCAGCAGGACAGGAAGCAGCAGGAGATGCAGCAGCAGGAGATCCATCATTAGGAGATTCAGCAGGAGGTGCATATTCAGGAGGAGATGCAGCAGTAGATATAGCAGGAGATTCAGCAGGAGATGCAGAGGGGCATGCAGCATCAGCAGATGCAGCAAAAGGTGCAGCAGCAGGAGATGCAGTTTAAATAGAGCAGGAGGTACAGCAGGACATGCAGCAGCGGTAGATGCAGCAGCAGGTGATGCAACAGCAGGAAAGTCAGAAGGAGATGCAGCAAGGGATTCAGCACGTGATACAGCAGCAGAATCAGCAGAAGATGCAGCTGGAGGAGATGCAGCAGCCCCAAATGCAGTAGGAGATGCAGAAACAAGAGATGCAACAACTCCAGGTGCAGCAGGAGATGCAGAAACAGGAGATCTAAGAGCAAGTTATATAGGAGGAAATTCAGCAGGAGGTAAAGCAGCAGCAGATACTACATGAGATGCAGTATGCGGAGATGAAGCAGCAGAAGAAACAGCAGGAGAAGCAGCAGGAGATGAAGAAGCAGGAGATGCAGGAGCAAGAGATGCAGAAGCACATGCAGCAGGAATTGCAGCAGAAGGAGGTGCAGCAGGAGGAGGTGCAGCAGCCGGTGTTGCAGCAGGAGACGCAGCAGCAGCAGATGGAGAAGCAGATGCAGAAGCAGATGCAGCAGCAGACGCAGCACGAGATGCATCAGGAGGAGATGCAGCAGCAGGAGATGCTGAAGCAGGAGATGTAGCTGAAGAAGTTGGAGAAGTGGATGCAGCATGTAATGCTGTAGCAGATGCAGCAGGTGGTACAGCAGGAGATGCAACACAAGGAGATGCAGGAGGAGCTGAAGCAGGATATTCAGAAGGAGATGTGACAATCTATGCGGCATTAAACGTTGGAGGAGAATCTGCAGGACATGGAGCATCAGGAGATGCAGACGCTGGAGATGCAGCAGCAGAAGCAACACCAACGGAGCAGGAGATGAATCTGCAAGGAGATGCATCAGCAGGAGTTGAAGCTGGAGATTGAGCAGCAGGAGATGTAGTAGCAGGATATAAAGCTACAGATGCAGCAGCAGCAGCAGGAGGTGCAGCAGCAATTGCAGAATCAGGAGATGCAGCAGAAGAAGCAGCAGATGCTGCAGGAAATGCAGCAGCAGGAGATACAGAAGTAGGAGCTGCAAAAGGAGACTCATAAGGAGATTCAGCAGGAAGAGAGGCAGCTGGAGATGCTGCAACAGGAGATATTACATGAGATGCAGCAGTAGATGAAACAGCAGCACATGCAGCAGCAGATGCACCAGATTGAGCAGAAGGAGATGCGGCAGGGGATGAAACAGCAGATGCAACGGGAAATGGAGCATCAGGAGATGCATCCGCGGGTGCATGAGCAGGGGATGCAGCAGGAGATGAAGCAGCAGAAGCAGCAGCAGGAGATGCAGGAGGGCATCAAGTATCAGAAGATGCAGCAGCAGGAATTTTAGCAGGAGATGCAGCAGTACATCTCCTGCTGCATATCCTGCTGTTGTATCTCCTGCTGATTCATCTCTTGCTGATGCATCTTTTGCTGCATCTCCTACTGCTGCATCTCCTGCTTCTGTATCTGCTGCATCTTCTGCTTCTGTATCTACTGCCGCTACATTTCCTGCTGAATCTGCTGCAGAATCTGCTGCGGCATCTACTGCTACTGCATCTCCTGTTGCTGCATCTCCTGCTGCATATCTTTTTGCTGCAACCTTGCTGCTGAATCTACTGCTACATCTCCTGCCGAATATGCATCTCCTGCTGCTGTGTCTCCTGCTACTGCATCTCCAGCTGCTGCATCTCCTCCTGCATCTCCTGCTGCATCTGCTGCATCCCCTGCTGCTGCGTCGTTTATTCTGCATCTTCTCTTTATCTCCTGCTGCTGAATCTCCTGCTGCATCTGCTGCTACTGCATCTCCTGCTGCATCTGCTGCTACTGCATCTCCAGTTGCTCAACATCCTGCTGCATCTCATCCGGCTGCGCCTCCTGCTGCATCTCCTTCTGCATCTCATGCTACTACAAACCCCTGCTGCTGCATCTCCTGCTGCTCAATATCCTGCTTCATCTTGGGCTGCTGCATCTCCGGCTGCTGCATCTCCTGCTCTTGAGTCTTCTTCTGCATCTCTTCCTGCTGCATCTGCTGCTCCATCCCCTTCTGCTACATCTCCTGCTGCATCGCATAATCCTGCATCTCCTGCTGTGGCAATTCCTGGTGCTGCATTTCCTGTCACATATCTTTTTTCTACATTTCCTGCTGTACACAAGACTAGACTGAAAGTGCTACAAGTCTTGCTTTGTAGTGAAAGAGCTCTAAGAGAACACATTCAGAAACGGCAACATTCCATGCTGGCATCTTTCCTTTGGGCATTATTCGATTTTCCTAAAGTGCCTTCACAATTCAGTACCCTATACGAAAATGTTCTGTTAGTTGAACTATGCAGTTTGCGGTGAAAGCACTTCCATAGAAGTCGTCCTGCAATGAAAGCGCTATAGGAGAAGACATTCAGAAACAGCAGCATTCCATGCTAGAATATTCCCTGCGGGAGTTATATTATCATAAAAAAGCAGGAAATGGAGATGCAGCAGTTGTAGTAGGAGATGAAGCAGGAGATGCATATTCCGAAGAAGCAACAGCAGGAGATGCTGCAGCAAATGCAGCAGCAGGAGATGCAGCAGCATGAGATTCAGGAGGAGATGCAGCAGCAGATGCCATAGGAGGAGATGCGGCAGGTTATGCCACAGAAGGAGATGCAGCAGGAGAAGCAGATTCAGCAGAAGATGTAGAAGCATGAGATAGTGCAGTAGATTCAGCAGCAAGAGATGAAGCACCAGGAGATGAGGCAGGAGTTGCAGCAAGAGATGCATATTCAGCAGTAGATGCAGAAGCAGGAGATGCAGCTGGAGATTCATTAGGTAATGCAGCAGCAAGAGATGCAGCAGAAGCTGATGCAGTGGCAGTTTCAGCAGTAGATTCAGCAGGAGATGCAACAACAAGAGATGCAGAAGTAGGAGATGCAGCAGCAGGAGATGCAGCTGGAGATGCATCAGCAAGAGGGTCAGCAGCAGCAGATGCAGCAGCAGATGCAGCAGTAGATGGAGATTCTGCAGGATATGCCACAGAAGTATATGCAGCAGATAATGCAGCAGGAGGAGATGCAGCAGGATATAGAGCAGGAAATGCCGCAGGAGATGTATCAGCAGGAGATGCATAAGGACATGCAAAAGCAGATGCAACAGCAGGAGATTCAGCAGCAGATGCCGCAGCAGATGCAGCAGCAGGAGTTGCTGCAGCAGGAGATAGAGCAGGATATACAGCAGCATATGAAGCAGCAGATGCAGCAGCAGATGCAGCAGGAATTGCATTAGCAGGAGATGAATCAGGAGATGTAGCATTAGGAGATGAAGCTGCAGGAGGTGTAGCAAAAAAGCAGCGGGAGATGCATCAGCAGGAGATGCATCAGCAGGAGATGCATCAGCAGGAGATGAATCAGTAGAAGATGCAGCAGAAGATGCAGATTCAGTGGGATATGCATCAGCAGGAGGTCCAGCAGGAGATGAAGCAGGGGGAGATGCAGAAAGAGATGCAGTATCAGGAGATGCAGCAGGAGGAGTTTCAGCAGGAGATGCAGCAGGACGAGATGCAGCAGAAGCTGAAGCAGCAGGATATTCAGCAGAAGATGCAGCAGCAAGAGATGCAGCAGAAGGAGATGCAGCAGCTGACTTAGCAGCAGACTGAGCAGGAGATGCAGCAGCAGGAGATGCAAGAGAAGGAGATGCAGCAGCAGATGCAGCAGCAAGAGATGCATCAGCAGAAAAGGCAGAAAGAGATGCAGGAGCAGGAGATTCATCAGGATATGTGGCAGAAGATGCGACAGCAGGAGATGCATCTGCAGAAAAGGCAGAAAGAGGTGCAGGAGAAGGAGACTCAATAGGATATGTGGCAGAAGATGCGTCAGCAGGAGATAAAGCAGCAGGAGATACAGCTGAAGCAAATGCAGCGGCAGATTCAGTAGAAGATTCAGCAGGACTTGCAGCAGCAGGAGATGCAGCAGAGGATGCAGCAACAGGAAATGCAGCAGGAACTGCAGCAGCAGGGGATTCTGCAAAAAATGCAGCAGCCAGAAATGCAGCAGAAGGAGGTGCAGCATCAGGAGATGCAGAAGTAGATGCAGACGAAGGAGATACAGCAGGAGATAAAGCAGTAGCAGATGAGGCAGCAGATGTAGAAGGAGATTCAGCAGCAGATGCAGCAAGAGATGACGAAGCAGGAGATGAAGCAGGTAATGCAGTAATAGCAGATGCCTCAGAAGATGCAAAACCACAAGAGGTAGCAGGAGATACAGCAGCAGGAGATGAAGCAGCAGCAGGAGATGCAGGAGGGCATCAAGTAGCAGGAGATGTAGCAGCAGGAATTTTAGCAGGAGATGCAGCAGTACATCTCCTGCTACATCTCCTGCTGTTGTATCTCCTGCTGATTCATCTCTTGCTGATGCATCTTTTGCTGCATCTCCTACTGCTGCATCTCCTGCTTCTGTATCTACTGCTGCTACATTTCCTGCTGAGTCTGCTGCAGAAACTGCTGTGGCATCTACTGCATCTCCTGTTGCTGCATCACCTGCTGCATATCTTTTTGCTGCATCCATGCTGCTGAATTTACTGCTGCATCTCCTACCGAATATGCATCTCCTGCTGCATCTCCTAGTGCTGCATCTCCTGCTGAATGTGCATCTCCTGCTGCTGCGTTTCCTGCTTCTGTACTTCCTGCTTCTACACCTCCTGCTGCATCTCCTGCTGCATAAGCTTTTGCATCTCCTGCTGCATTACCTGCTACTACATCTCCTGCTGCTGAATCTGCTGCTGCATTATCTGTGGCTGCATCTCTTGCTGCTGCATCTTCTCCTGCATCTCATGCTGCATCTTTTGGTGCTGCATCTCCTGCTTCTGTATCTCCTGCTGCATTTCCTTCTGATTCACATCTTGCTGCATATCCTGCTGCTGCATCTTCTGCTTCATCTTCAGGCGATTCCACTGTGTCTTCATCTCGTGATATTTCATCTCCTGCTGCATCTGTGGCGGCACCTCCTGCTGCTGCATCTCCTGCTGCTATATATCCTGCTGCTGCATCTTCTGCTGTCGCATATTCTGCTGCTGCATCTCTTAATGCATCTCATGATAATGCTGCATCTCTTGCTACTGCATCTACTGCTGCTGCATCTCTTGATGCATCTCCTCCTGATGCTTCTCCTGCTGTATATCACTCTGAATTTCCTACTGCATCTCCTGCCCCTGCATCTTCTGCTGTATCTCCTCCTGCTGCAGAATCTCCTGCTGCATCTACTTCTGCGCATCTCCTGCTGCATCTCCTACTCTGAATCTGCTGCAGAATCTCCTGCTGCTTAATCTCTTGATGAATCTTCATCTACTGTTGCGTCTGCTGCGGCATCTCCTCCTGCCTTATCTGCTGCTTCTGCATTTGCTGCTTATTCTCTTGCTACTGCAACTCCTGCTGCATTTCATGTTGCTGCATCTCCTTCTGCTGCATCTCCTGCTGCTGCATCTCCTGCCGCTGCATCTGCTGCTGCATCTCCTGCCGCTGCATCTGCTGCAGCAACTCCTGCTGCTGCATCTCCTGCTTCTGCATCATATGCTACATCTCCTGCTGCTGCATCACATGCTGCTCCTTTTGCTGTTTCATCTCCTACAGCTGCTTCTGCTGGTGCTGCATCTACTGCTGCATCTCTTGCTTCTGCATCATATGCTACATCACCTGCTGATGCATTTCCTGCTTCTGCCTATTTTGCTGCATTTCCTCCATCTGCTGCATCTCCTAATGCATTCCCTGCTCCTTAATCTCCTGTATCACCTGAGGCTGCATCTCCTCCTGCAACTCTTGCTGCTGCATCTCCTGCTTCTGCATGTTCTCCTGCTGAATCTCCTGCTGAATCTCTTGCTGCTGCATATATTGCTGCTGCATCTACTGCTGCTTCATCTCCTGCTGTTACATCACCTGCTACTGCATAACTTTCTGCATATCCTGCTGCATCTCCTGCTGCATCTACTTCTGCATCTCCTCTGGCTGCATCTCCTCCTGCTGTATCTCGATCATCTGCATCATCAGGATATTCAACAGGAGATTCAGGAATAAGAGAATCTTCACCAGATGCAGCAGAAGGAGATGCAGCAGCAGGCGATGCAGCAGTAGGAAATGTGGCAGGATATGCAGCAGCATATTCAGCAGGAGATACAGCAGCAGAAGATGAAGCAGACGATGCATCAAGAGATGCAGAAGCAGATGTAGCAAGATTTTCAGTAGCAGGGGATACAGCAAGAGATGTAGCATTAGTAGATGCAGGAGGAGGGATTAAAGCAGCAGATAATGACAAGCATGAAGAGATGCAGCAAGGGATGCAGCAGAAGATGCAGCAGTAGGAGATACAGCAGCAGGAGCTGCAGCAGCAGGACATGCAGTCGCAGCAGATGCAGAAGCAGATTCAACAGCATATTCAGCAGGAGTTGCAAAAGCAGGAGGTGCAGCAGCAGGAGTTGCAGAAGCAGGAGATGCAGCAGCAGGAGATGCAGGAGGATATCCAGCAGCATGAGATACAGAAGCAAGAGAAGTAGCAGGAGATGCAGCAATAGATTAATCAGCAGCAGATGCAGCAGCAGGAGATGCAGCAGCAGGAGATGCAGGAGCAGGAGATGCAGCAAGAGGAGCTGCAGCAGGCGATGCAGCAGCAAGAGGAGCTGCAGCAGGCAATGCAGCAGCAAGAGATGCAGCAGCAGATTCAGCAGGAAATACAGGAGGAGATGCCGCAGGAGGAGATGCAGCAGAAGGAGATTCAGCAGGAGATGCAGCAGCAGATGAAACAGGCGATGCAGATTCAGAAGGAGATGCAGCAGCAGGAGAGTCTTCAGCAGATGAGCAGCAGGAGAGACAGCAGGAGATGCAGCAACAGGATATGCAGTAACAGATGCAGCAGCAAGAGATGCAGCAGGAGATGCAGCAGCAGCAGGAGATGCAGAAGCAGATGCAAGAGGAAATGCAAATTTCGCAGGAGATGGAGTAGGAAGAGAATCTTCAGCAGATTCAGCAGCATGAGGAGCAGCAGAAGGAGATACTGCAAAATATGTAGCAGGAGGGAATGTAGAAGGATATACAGCAGCAGGAGATGCAGTAGCAGATGAAGCAGGAAATGCAGCAGGAGAGGCAGCAGCAGGAGATACAGCAGCAAGAGATGCAGCAGAAGGAGATTCAGGAGCTTGAGATGAAGAAGCAGGAGATTCTGCAGCAGGAGATGCAGCAGCAGGAGATGCAGTTGCAAGGCATACAGCAGGATGTGCAGCAGAAGGGGATGAAGCAGCAGATGCAGCAGTAGGGGATGCAGCAGGAGATTCACCAGCAGGAGATGCAGCAGCAGATGCAGCAGTAAGAGCTGCAGCAGCAAGAGATGCAACAGCAGATTCAACAGCAGATGCAGCAATAGATGCATATTCAGCAAGAGATGCAGCAGGAAGAGATGCTTCAGAAGGTACAGCTTCAGGAGATGCGTCATCAAGAGATTCAGAAGGAGATGCTGTAGTAGGATAGGCAGGAGTAGATGATGCAGCAAACGCAGCAGCAGGAGATGTAGAAGCGGAATATTCCTTACGAGATGCAGCACTATTAGATGCAGCAGCAGGAGATGCAGAAGCAGGAGATGCAGCAGGAGATGCAGAGGCAGGAGATGCCGCAGGAGATGCAGCAGCAGTGGATTCAGTAGCAGAAGATGCAGGTGAGATGAAGCAGGAGATACAGCAGGACATGCAGCAGCAGCAGATGCAGCAGGAGATTCTGCAGCAGGAGATGCAACAGCAGACGCATCGCAGGAGATGAAGAAGGAAATGATACAGCAGTATATGAAGCAGCTGATGCAGCAGGAGATGCGGCATCAGGAGATGAAGTATTAGAAGATGCAGCAGGAGATGCAGAAGCAGATGTATCCTTGGATGAAAGAGAGGGAGGTGCAGAATCCGAGGTCTCTTGTTTCGTGTGATGCCTGAATCTCCTACTGCTGCATCTCCTGCTACTGCATCTGCTGCTACATCTCTTGCAGTAAATGCATCAGCAGGAGATGCAGCAGCAGATGCTGGAGATTCAGCAGCAGGAGATGCAGCAGGAGGAGATACAGAGGGAGGTGCAAAAGGAGATGGAGCATCCGGTGCAGCAGTAGATGAATCAGTTGCAGATGCATCAGCAGATGAAAAAGATGCATCAGCATGAGATGCAGCAGCATGGGAAGTAGTAGCAGGAGATGCTGAGAAGAAGATGCCGAGAATGAGAAGCAGCAGAAGGCGATGCAGCAGGAGATGTAGCAGAAGATGCAGCAGTATGTGAAGCAGCAGCAGATGCAGGAGCAAATGCTGCAGATGCAGAAGTTAGAGATTCAGCAGGAGATGCAGGAGGAAGAGATGCAGCAGCAGAATAATCAGCAGTAGATGCAGCAGCAAGATGTTCAGCAGAAGGAGATGAAGCAGGAGATGCAGCAGGAGGAGATGCAGTAGCACACGAGGCAGCTATAAATGAGAAGGAGGATTTGCAGCAGCAGGAGATGAATCTGGAGTTTCAGCAGTAGATGAAGCAGCAGCAGATGCAGCAGGATTTGCAGCATGAAATACAGCAGGATTTGCAGCAGGAGATGAATCAGGAGATGCAGTAGCAGACACAGCAGCAGGGGATGCAGCACTAGGAGATGCAGCATTACGAGATGCAGCAGCAGATGCAGCAGCAGATGCAGTAGTACCAGATGCAACAGCAGGGGATGCAGTAGCAGATGAAAGAGGAGATGCAGATTTAGCATGAGATGCAGGAGTTGGATATGCTGCATAAGATGCAGCGGCAGGATATGCAGGAGTAGGAGATGCCATAGAAGATGCAGCAGCAGGAGTTACAGCAGAAGGATATGCAGCAGCAGGAGATGCAGCAGCAGGAGATGCAGCAGAAGATGCAGAAGTGGGAAATGTATCAGCAGGAGACAGAGAAGCAGGAGGTGCAGCAGGAAATGAAGCAGGATATGCAGCAGGAGGAGATACAGCAGAAGATGCTGCGGCAGACACCACAGCAGGTGATGCAGAAGAAGGAGATGAAGGAGGAGTTGCAGCAGTAGATGCAAGAGATGTAGCAGCAGATGCAGTAGCAGGAGATGCAGCAGTAGGAGATTCAGGCATCACACGAAACAAGAGATGCAGATTGAGAAGCAGATGCACCAGCACGATATGCAGCAGCAGGAAATGTAGCAAGAGATGCACAAGCGGGAGATTCAGCAGCAGATGCAGAAGGAGATGTAGCAGGAGGGGATGCACCATGAGATTCAGCAGCAGGAGATGCAGCAAGAGATGCTGCAGCAGGAGAGGCAGAGGAGATGCAGCATGTGATTTAGCAGGAGATGCATCAAGAGATGCAGCAGGATGAGATGCAGGAGGAAAGGCAGCAGAAGGAGATGCAGCAGTGGATGTAGCAGCAGATGTAGGAGCTGCAGATGCAATCGCAGGAGATGCAGCAGCTAATGAAAGAGGAGATGCAGATTCAGCAGGGGATTCAGTAGCTGGAGATGCCACAGGGGATGCACCAGCAGGAGATGCAGAAGCAGGAGATGCAGCAGGATGTGCAGCAGCAGGAAGTGCAGCAGGAGATGCATCAGTAAGAGATGTAGCAGGAGATGTAGAAGCAGTAGGTGCAGCCGGAGATGAAGCAGGAGAGGAAGCAGCAGGACAGGAAGCAGCAGGAGATGCAGCAGCAGGAGATCCATCATTAGGAGATTCAGCAGGAGGTGCATATTCAGGAGGAGATGCAGCAGTAGATATAGCAGGAGATTCAGCAGGAGATGCAGAGGGGCATGCAGCATCAGCAGATGCAGCAAAAGGTGCAGCAGCAGGAGATGCAGTTTAAATAGAGCAGGAGGTACAGCAGGACATGCAGCAGCGGTAGATGCAGCAGCAGGTGATGCAACAGCAGGAAAGTCAGAAGGAGATGCAGCAAGGGATTCAGCACGTGATACAGCAGCAGAATCAGCAGAAGATGCAGCTGGAGGAGATGCAGCAGCCCCAAATGCAGTAGGAGATGCAGAAACAAGAGATGCAACAACTCCAGGTGCAGCAGGAGATGCAGAAACAGGAGATCTAAGAGCAAGTTATATAGGAGGAAATTCAGCAGGAGGTAAAGCAGCAGCAGATACTACATGAGATGCAGTATGCGGAGATGAAGCAGCAGAAGAAACAGCAGGAGAAGCAGCAGGAGATGAAGAAGCAGGAGATGCAGGAGCAAGAGATGCAGAAGCACATGCAGCAGGAATTGCAGCAGAAGGAGGTGCAGCAGGAGGAGGTGCAGCAGCCGGTGTTGCAGCAGGAGACGCAGCAGCAGCAGATGGAGAAGCAGATGCAGAAGCAGATGCAGCAGCAGACGCAGCACGAGATGCATCAGGAGGAGATGCAGCAGCAGGAGATGCTGAAGCAGGAGATGTAGCTGAAGAAGTTGGAGAAGTGGATGCAGCATGTAATGCTGTAGCAGATGCAGCAGGTGGTACAGCAGGAGATGCAACACAAGGAGATGCAGGAGGAGCTGAAGCAGGATATTCAGAAGGAGATGTGACAATCTATGCGGCATTAAACGTTGGAGGAGAATCTGCAGGACATGGAGCATCAGGAGATGCAGACGCTGGAGATGCAGCAGCAGAAGCAACACCAACGGAGCAGGAGATGAATCTGCAAGGAGATGCATCAGCAGGAGTTGAAGCTGGAGATTGAGCAGCAGGAGATGTAGTAGCAGGATATAAAGCTACAGATGCAGCAGCAGCAGCAGGAGGTGCAGCAGCAATTGCAGAATCAGGAGATGCAGCAGAAGAAGCAGCAGATGCTGCAGGAAATGCAGCAGCAGGAGATACAGAAGTAGGAGCTGCAAAAGGAGACTCATAAGGAGATTCAGCAGGAAGAGAGGCAGCTGGAGATGCTGCAACAGGAGATATTACATGAGATGCAGCAGTAGATGAAACAGCAGCACATGCAGCAGCAGATGCACCAGATTGAGCAGAAGGAGATGCGGCAGGGGATGAAACAGCAGATGCAACGGGAAATGGAGCATCAGGAGATGCATCCGCGGGTGCATGAGCAGGGGATGCAGCAGGAGATGAAGCAGCAGAAGCAGCAGCAGGAGATGCAGGAGGGCATCAAGTATCAGAAGATGCAGCAGCAGGAATTTTAGCAGGAGATGCAGCAGTACATCTCCTGCTGCATATCCTGCTGTTGTATCTCCTGCTGATTCATCTCTTGCTGATGCATCTTTTGCTGCATCTCCTACTGCTGCATCTCCTGCTTCTGTATCTGCTGCATCTTCTGCTTCTGTATCTACTGCCGCTACATTTCCTGCTGAATCTGCTGCAGAATCTGCTGTGGCATCTACTGCTACTGCATCTCCTGTTGCTGCATCTCCTGCTGCATATCTTTTTGCTGCAACCTTGCTGCTGAATCTACTGCTACATCTCCTGCCGAATATGCATCTCCTGCTGCTGTGTCTCCTGCTACTGCATCTCCAGCTGCTGCATCTCCTCCTGCATCTCCTGCTGCATCTGCTGCATCCCCTGCTGCTGCGTCGTTTATTCTGCATCTTCTCTTTATCTCCTGCTGCTGAATCTCCTGCTGCATCTGCTGCTACTGCATCTCCTGCTGCATCTGCTGCTACTGCATCTCCAGTTGCTCAACATCCTGCTGCATCTCATCCGGCTGCGCCTCCTGCTGCATCTCCTTCTGCATCTCATGCTACTACAAACCCCTGCTGCTGCATCTCCTGCTGCTCAATATCCTGCTTCATCTTGGGCTGCTGCATCTCCGGCTGCTGCATCTCCTGCTCTTGAGTCTTCTTCTGCATCTCTTCCTGCTGCATCTGCTGCTCCATCCCCTTCTGCTACATCTCCTGCTGCATCGCATAATCCTGCATCTCCTGCTGTGGCAATTCCTGGTGCTGCATTTCCTGTCACATATCTTTTTTCTACATTTCCTGCTGTACACAAGACTAGACTGAAAGTGCTACAAGTCTTGCTTTGTAGTGAAAGAGCTCTAAGAGAACACATTCAGAAACGGCAACATTCCATGCTGGCATCTTTCCTTTGGGCATTATTCGATTTTCCTAAAGTGCCTTCACAATTCAGTACCCTATACGAAAATGTTCTGTTAGTTGAACTATGCAGTTTGCGGTGAAAGCACTTCCATAGAAGTCGTCCTGCAATGAAAGCGCTATAGGAGAAGACATTCAGAAACAGCAGCATTCCATGCTAGAATATTCCCTGCGGGAGTTATATTATCATAAAAAAGCAGGAAATGGAGATGCAGCAGTTGTAGTAGGAGATGAAGCAGGAGATGCATATTCCGAAGAAGCAACAGCAGGAGATGCTGCAGCAAATGCAGCAGCAGGAGATGCAGCAGCATGAGATTCAGGAGGAGATGCAGCAGCAGATGCCATAGGAGGAGATGCGGCAGGTTATGCCACAGAAGGAGATGCAGCAGGAGAAGCAGATTCAGCAGAAGATGTAGAAGCATGAGATAGTGCAGTAGATTCAGCAGCAAGAGATGAAGCACCAGGAGATGAGGCAGGAGTTGCAGCAAGAGATGCATATTCAGCAGTAGATGCAGAAGCAGGAGATGCAGCTGGAGATTCATTAGGTAATGCAGCAGCAAGAGATGCAGCAGAAGCTGATGCAGTGGCAGTTTCAGCAGTAGATTCAGCAGGAGATGCAACAACAAGAGATGCAGAAGTAGGAGATGCAGCAGCAGGAGATGCAGCTGGAGATGCATCAGCAAGAGGGTCAGCAGCAGCAGATGCAGCAGCAGATGCAGCAGTAGATGGAGATTCTGCAGGATATGCCACAGAAGTATATGCAGCAGATAATGCAGCAGGAGGAGATGCAGCAGGATATAGAGCAGGAAATGCCGCAGGAGATGTATCAGCAGGAGATGCATAAGGACATGCAAAAGCAGATGCAACAGCAGGAGATTCAGCAGCAGATGCCGCAGCAGATGCAGCAGCAGGAGTTGCTGCAGCAGGAGATAGAGCAGGATATACAGCAGCATATGAAGCAGCAGATGCAGCAGCAGATGCAGCAGGAATTGCATTAGCAGGAGATGAATCAGGAGATGTAGCATTAGGAGATGAAGCTGCAGGAGGTGTAGCAAAGAAGCAGCGGGAGATGCATCAGCAGGAGATGCATCAGCAGGAGATGCATCAGCAGGAGATGAATCAGTAGAAGATGCAGCAGAAGATGCAGATTCAGTGGGATATGCATCAGCAGGAGGTCCAGCAGGAGATGAAGCAGGGGGAGATGCAGAAAGAGATGCAGTATCAGGAGATGCAGCAGGAGGAGTTTCAGCAGGAGATGCAGCAGGACGAGATGCAGCAGAAGCTGAAGCAGCAGGATATTCAGCAGAAGATGCAGCAGCAAGAGATGCAGCAGAAGGAGATGCAGCAGCTGACTTAGCAGCAGACTGAGCAGGAGATGCAGCAGCAGGAGATGCAAGAGAAGGAGATGCAGCAGCAGATGCAGCAGCAAGAGATGCATCAGCAGAAAAGGCAGAAAGAGATGCAGGAGCAGGAGATTCATCAGGATATGTGGCAGAAGATGCGACAGCAGGAGATGCATCTGCAGAAAAGGCAGAAAGAGGTGCAGGAGAAGGAGACTCAATAGGATATGTGGCAGAAGATGCGTCAGCAGGAGATAAAGCAGCAGGAGATACAGCTGAAGCAAATGCAGCGGCAGATTCAGTAGAAGATTCAGCAGGACTTGCAGCAGCAGGAGATGCAGCAGAGGATGCAGCAACAGGAAATGCAGCAGGAACTGCAGCAGCAGGGGATTCTGCAAAAAATGCAGCAGCCAGAAATGCAGCAGAAGGAGGTGCAGCATCAGGAGATGCAGAAGTAGATGCAGACGAAGGAGATACAGCAGGAGATAAAGCAGTAGCAGATGAGGCAGCAGATGTAGAAGGAGATTCAGCAGCAGATGCAGCAAGAGATGACGAAGCAGGAGATGAAGCAGGTAATGCAGTAATAGCAGATGCCTCAGAAGATGCAAAACCACAAGAGGTAGCAGGAGATACAGCAGCAGGAGATGAAGCAGCAGCAGGAGATGCAGGAGGGCATCAAGTAGCAGGAGATGTAGCAGCAGGAATTTTAGCAGGAGATGCAGCAGTACATCTCCTGCTACATCTCCTGCTGTTGTATCTCCTGCTGATTCATCTCTTGCTGATGCATCTTTTGCTGCATCTCCTACTGCTGCATCTCCTGCTTCTGTATCTACTGCTGCTACATTTCCTGCTGAGTCTGCTGCAGAAACTGCTGTGGCATCTACTGCATCTCCTGTTGCTGCATCACCTGCTGCATATCTTTTTGCTGCATCCATGCTGCTGAATTTACTGCTGCATCTCCTACCGAATATGCATCTCCTGCTGCATCTCCTAGTGCTGCATCTCCTGCTGAATGTGCATCTCCTGCTGCTGCGTTTCCTGCTTCTGTACTTCCTGCTTCTACACCTCCTGCTGCATCTCCTGCTGCATAAGCTTTTGCATCTCCTGCTGCATTACCTGCTACTACATCTCCTGCTGCTGAATCTGCTGCTGCATTATCTGTGGCTGCATCTCTTGCTGCTGCATCTTCTCCTGCATCTCATGCTGCATCTTTTGGTGCTGCATCTCCTGCTTCTGTATCTCCTGCTGCATTTCCTTCTGATTCACATCTTGCTGCATATCCTGCTGCTGCATCTTCTGCTTCATCTTCAGGCGATTCCACTGTGTCTTCATCTCGTGATATTTCATCTCCTGCTGCATCTGTGGCGGCACCTCCTGCTGCTGCATCTCCTGCTGCTATATATCCTGCTGCTGCATCTCCTGCTGTCGCATATTCTGCTGCTGCATCTCTTAATGCATCTCATGATAATGCTGCATCTCTTGCTACTGCATCTACTGCTGCTGCATCTCTTGATGCATCTCCTCCTGATGCTTCTCCTGCTGTATATCACTCTGAATTTCCTACTGCATCTCCTGCCCCTGCATCTTCTGCTGTATCTCCTCCTGCTGCAGAATCTCCTGCTGCATCTACTTCTGCGCATCTCCTGCTGCATCTCCTACTCTGAATCTGCTGCAGAATCTCCTGCTGCTTAATCTCTTGATGAATCTTCATCTACTGTTGCGTCTGCTGCGGCATCTCCTCCTGCCTTATCTGCTGCTTCTGCATTTGCTGCTTATTCTCTTGCTACTGCAACTCCTGCTGCATTTCATGTTGCTGCATCTCCTTCTGCTGCATCTCCTGCTGCTGCATCTCCTGCCGCTGCATCTGCTGCTGCATCTCCTGCCGCTGCATCTGCTGCAGCAACTCCTGCTGCTGCATCTCCTGCTTCTGCATCATATGCTACATCTCCTGCTGCTGCATCACATGCTGCTCCTTTTGCTGTTTCATCTCCTACAGCTGCTTCTGCTGGTGCTGCATCTACTGCTGCATCTCTTGCTTCTGCATCATATGCTACATCACCTGCTGATGCATTTCCTGCTTCTGCCTATTTTGCTGCATTTCCTCCATCTGCTGCATCTCCTAATGCATTCCCTGCTCCTTAATCTCCTGTATCACCTGAGGCTGCATCTCCTCCTGCAACTCTTGCTGCTGCATCTCCTGCTTCTGCATGTTCTCCTGCTGAATCTCCTGCTGAATCTCTTGCTGCTGCATATATTGCTGCTGCATCTACTGCTGCTTCATCTCCTGCTGTTACATCACCTGCTACTGCATAACTTTCTGCATATCCTGCTGCATCTCCTGCTGCATCTACTTCTGCATCTCCTCTGGCTGCATCTCCTCCTGCTGTATCTCGATCATCTGCATCATCAGGATATTCAACAGGAGATTCAGGAATAAGAGAATCTTCACCAGATGCAGCAGAAGGAGATGCAGCAGCAGGCGATGCAGCAGTAGGAAATGTGGCAGGATATGCAGCAGCATATTCAGCAGGAGATACAGCAGCAGAAGATGAAGCAGACGATGCATCAAGAGATGCAGAAGCAGATGTAGCAAGATTTTCAGTAGCAGGGGATACAGCAAGAGATGTAGCATTAGTAGATGCAGGAGGAGGGATTAAAGCAGCAGATAATGACAAGCATGAAGAGATGCAGCAAGGGATGCAGCAGAAGATGCAGCAGTAGGAGATACAGCAGCAGGAGCTGCAGCAGCAGGACATGCAGTCGCAGCAGATGCAGAAGCAGATTCAACAGCATATTCAGCAGGAGTTGCAAAAGCAGGAGGTGCAGCAGCAGGAGTTGCAGAAGCAGGAGATGCAGCAGCAGGAGATGCAGGAGGATATCCAGCAGCATGAGATACAGAAGCAAGAGAAGTAGCAGGAGATGCAGCAATAGATTAATCAGCAGCAGATGCAGCAGCAGGAGATGCAGCAGCAGGAGATGCAGGAGCAGGAGATGCAGCAAGAGGAGCTGCAGCAGGCGATGCAGCAGCAAGAGGAGCTGCAGCAGGCAATGCAGCAGCAAGAGATGCAGCAGCAGATTCAGCAGGAAATACAGGAGGAGATGCCGCAGGAGGAGATGCAGCAGAAGGAGATTCAGCAGGAGATGCAGCAGCAGATGAAACAGGCGATGCAGATTCAGAAGGAGATGCAGCAGCAGGAGAGTCCAGCAGATGAGCAGCAGGAGAGACAGCAGGAGATGCAGCAACAGGATATGCAGTAACAGATGCAGCAGCAAGAGATGCAGCAGGAGATGCAGCAGCAGCAGGAGATGCAGAAGCAGATGCAAGAGGAAATGCAAATTTCGCAGGAGATGGAGTAGGAAGAGAATCTTCAGCAGATTCAGCAGCATGAGGAGCAGCAGAAGGAGATACTGCAAAATATGTAGCAGGAGGGAATGTAGAAGGATATACAGCAGCAGGAGATGCAGTAGCAGATGAAGCAGGAAATGCAGCAGGAGAGGCAGCAGCAGGAGATTCTGCAGCAGGAGATGCAGCAGCAGGAGATGCAGTTGCAAGGCATACAGCAGGATGTGCAGCAGAAGGGGATGAAGCAGCAGATGCAGCAGTAGGGGATGCAGCAGGAGATTCACCAGTAGGAGATGCAGCAGCAGATGCAGCAGTAAGAGCTGCAGCAGCAAGAGATGCAACAGCAGATTCAACAGCAGATGCAGCAATAGATGCATATTCAGCAAGAGATGCAGCAGGAAGAGATGCTTCAGAAGGTACAGCTTCAGGAGATGCGTCATTAGGAGATTCAGAAGGAGATGCTGTAGTAGGATAGGCAGGAGTAGATGATGCAGCAAACGCAGCAGCAGGAGATGTAGAAGCGGAATATTCCTTACGAGATGCAGCACTATCAGTTGCAGCAGCAGGAGATGCAGAAGCAGGAGATGCCGCAGGAGATGCAACAGCAGTGGATTCAGTAGCAGAAGATGCAGGTGAGATGAAGCAGGAGATACAGCAGGACATGCAACAGCAGCAGATGCAGCAGGAGATTCTGCAGCAGGAGATGCAACAGCAGACGCATCGCAGGAGATGAAGAAGGAAATGATACAGCAGTACATGAAGCAGCTGATGCAGCAGGAGATGCGGCATCAGGAGATGAAGTATTAGAAGATGCAGCAGGAGATGCAGCAGCAGATGTATCCTTGGATGAAAGAGAGGGAGGTGCAGAATCAGGAGGTTTAGCAGCAGGAGATGCAATACGATATGTAGAAGCTGAAGCTGCAGCAGCAGGAGAGGCACCATGTGATTCAGCAGGAGATGCAGCAGGAGGAGATGCAGCAGGAGATGCAGCGGGAAGAGATGCAGCAGTAGGACATGCAGCAGCAAGAGATGCAGCAGGATATGTATCAGCATGAGATGCCGCAAGAGATTCAGTAGGATATACAGCAGAAGGAGATGCAAGAGCAGGAGACGAAGCAGCAGGAGATGCAGCTGCAGCAGCTGCAGCAGCAGATTCAGCACCAGATTATGCAGGAAATTCAGCAGTAGGAGATTCAGCAGGAGATGCAGCAGAAGGAGATGCAGAAGCAGATGCAGCAGGAGATGCACATTCAGCAGGAGATGCAGCAGGAAGAGATGCTTCAGATGATACAGTATCAGGAGTTGCAGCAGGAGATTCAGCAGGAGATGCGTAAGGAAGAGAGGCAGGAGGAGTTGATGCAGCAGACACAACAGCAGGAGATGCAGAAGCAAAAGATGCAGCAGGAGATGAGGAAGCAGAAGATAAAGCAGGAGATGCATCAGGAGTATATACAGAAGGGGATGCAGCAGCAGGAGACTCCTCAGCAGGAGATGTAGCTGTAGATGCAGCAGGAGATGCAGAGAAAGGAGATGCAGCAGGAGGAGAGGTAGCTGCAAGAGATGCAGCAGCAGGGCATGCATCAGGAGGAGATCCAGTAGGATATGCAGCAGCAGGAGATGCAGCAGCAGGAGATGCATGGGCAGGAAATGCATTAGCAGCAGATGCAGCAGAAGGAAATGCAGAAACAGGAAATGCAGAAGCAGCAGCAGCAGCAGATGAAGTAGCAAATGCAGAAGAAGCAGACACAGTAGCAGCAGATGCAGCAGCAGATGCAGCAGGAGATGCAGCTTCAGCAGGAGATTCAGCAGCAGGAGATGCTGAAGAAGATGCAGAAGCATGAGATGCAGCAGTGGATGCAGCACCAGGAGATGCAGCAGCAGGAGATGCAGCAAGAGATGAAGCACCAGGAGAAGCAGCACCAGGAGATGCAATAGTGGGTGCTGAAGCCGATTATGCAGCAGCAAAGGCATTAGCAATGCAGCAGGAGATGTATCATAGATTCAGCAGAGATTCCGCAGCAGTTGCAGCAGCAGATGCAGCAGCAGGCGATGAAGCAGCAGATGCAGTGGGATACGCAGATTCAGCAGGAGGTGCAGCAGCAGGAAATGTAGAAGGAGGATATGCGACAGGAAATGCAGCACCAGGAATTGCCACAGCAGGAGATACAGGATCATGAGATGTAGTAGGAGATGTAGCAGAAGGGGATGCACCGGGAGACGCAGCCGGATGAGATGCAGCAGGTAATGCAGCAGCTGGACATGCAGAAGGAGCTGATGCAGCAGGAGATGCATTAGCAGCAGATACAGCATGAGATGTAGCAACAGCAGATGCAGCAGGAGATTCAGCAGCAGGAGATGAAGAGAAGATGCAGAATAAACGATTAGCAGCAGGAGATGCAGCAGCAGCACATGCGGCAGGAGAGGCAGTAGCAGGAGACACAGCAGCAGGAGATGCAGCAAAAAGATATACAGCAGGAGATGCATATTCGGCAGGAGATGGAGCAGTAGATTCAGCAGCATGGTTGCAGCAAAAAGATATGCAGCAGGAGATGCAGCAACAGGAGATGCAGTAGCAGTAGATGCCGCAGCAGATTCTACAGCAGATTCAGCAGGAGATATAGCAGCAGTAGATACAGAAGCAGGAGATGCAGCAGGAGGAGATGCAGCAAAAGATGCATCAGCAAGAGATGAATCAGCAGGAGATACAACAGCAGGATATGCAGCAGGAGATGTACTGCTGCATCTCCTTCTAAAATTCCTGCTGCTGCATCTCCTGCTACTTGATGCCCTCCTGATCTCCTGCTGCTGCTTCTGCTGCTTCATCTCCTGCTGCTGTATCTACTACTGCTGTATTTCCTGCTGCATCCCCTGCTCATGCACCTGCTGCTGCTGCACCTCCTCCTGCTGCATCTCCTTCTGATGCAATTCCTGCTGCATGTGCTTCTGCATCTCTTGCTCCTGCATCTCCTGCTTCTTCATCTCCTGCTGCTTCTCCTGCTGTTTCTTCTGCTGCTTCATCTCCTCATGCTGCATCTCATGTAGTATCTGCTGCTGCTTTACCTCCTGCTGCATTTCCTTCTATATAACTTGCTCTTAGATCTCCTGTTTCTGCATCTCCTGCTGCACCTGGAGTTGTTGCATCTCTTGTTTCTGCATCTCCTACTGCATCTGGGGCTGCTGCATCTCCTCCAGCTGCATCTTCTGCTGATTCTGCTGCTGTATCACGTGCTGAATCCCTTGCTGCATCTCCTTCTGACTTTCCTGCTGTTGCATCACCTGCTGCTGCATCTACCGCTGCTGCATGTCCTGCTGTACCTCCTGCTCTATTTAAACTGCATCTCCTGCTGCTGCACCTTTTGCTGCATCTGCTGATGCTGCATGTCCCTCTGCATCTCCTGCTGAATCTCCTGCTATATCTACTGCTGCATCTCCTCCTGAACATGCACCTCCTGCTGAATCTCCTAATGATAGATCTCCTGCTACTGCATCTCCTGCTGCTTCCTGTCCTGCTGCTTCCTCTCCTGCTTCATCTCCGGCTGCACCTACTGCTTCTACATCTCCTGCTACATCTCTTACTGATGCATCTCCTGCTGCACTTCCTGCTGCTGCACATCCTGCTGCATCTCCTGCTTCTGCATCTCCTGCTGGTGCATCCCCTGTGGCATCTCCAGCTACTGAATCCCCTGCTGAATCTGCATCTCCTCTTTCATTAGCTGCTGCATCTCCTGCGATTGCATCTGCAGCTCCTACATCTGCTGCTACATCCACTGCTGCATCTCCTTCTGCTGCCTTTCCTCCTGCATCTCCTCCTGCTGCATCTCTTGATGCATCTCCTGCTAAATCACATGCTGCATCTCCTCTGCCTCTCCTGCTGCAGCATCTCCTGCTGCTGAATCTCATGGTGCATCCCCTCCTGCTACATCTCCTTCTGCATCTGCTGCTGAATCTCCCGCTTGTGCATCTCTTGCTACATTTCCTGCTGCTGCATATCGTGCTGGTGCATCTGCTTCTCAATCTGCATCTCTTGTTTCGTGTGATGCCTGAATCTCCTACTGCTGCATCTCCTGCTACTGCATCTGCTGCTACATCTCTTGCATCTACTGCTGCAACTCCTCCTTCATCTCCTTCTTCTGCATCACCTGCTGTGGTGTCTGCCGCAGCATCTTCTGCTGTATCTCCTCCTGCTGCATATCCTGCTTCATTTCCTGCTGCACCTCCTGCTTCTCTGTCTCCTGCTGATACATTTCCCACTTCTGCATCTTCTGCTGCATCTCCTGCTGCTGCATATCCTTCTGCTGTAACTCCTGCTGCTGCATCTTCTATGACATCTCCTGCTCCTGCACATCCTGCCGCTGCATCTTATGCAGCATATCCAACTCCTGCATCTCATGCTAAATCTGCATCTCCTCTTTCATCTGCTACTGCATCCCCTGCTGTTGCATCTGCTACTACTGCATCTGCTGCTGCATCCACTGCTGCCTCTCCTTCTGCTGCTTCTCCTCATGCATCTGCTCCTGGTGCATCTCTTGATTCATCTCCTGCTACATCTCCTGCTGCATCTCCTGCCGCCTCTCCTGCTGCTGAATCTCCTACTACTGCATCTCCTGCAGCATCCTCTGCTGCAACACCTTCTGCTGCAAGTCCTGATGAACTTCCTGCTTCAACTTCTGCTGCATCTGCTGCTGCTTCATCTACTGCTGAAACTCCTGATTCACCTCCTGCTGCTGCATAATCTGCTGCATCTCCTGTTGCTGCATCTCCTGCTGCATCTCCTGCAGCTGAAATCTTCATGCTACATCTCCTGCTGCATCTGCTGGTGCATCTCCTTCTGCTGCATTTCCTACATCTACTGCTACATCATTCGCTCTATCTCTTGCTGTGCTATCTCCTCCTTCTGGATCTGTTCCTGCATTTCTTGCTGTTGCATCTTCTGCTGAACCTCCTGCTGCTGCATCTCCATCTGCAACTACCTCTGATGCATCAACGGATTCATCTCATGATGTAGCTGTCCTGCTTCATCTCCTGCTGCTGGATCTCTTGCTGGTGCATACCCTGCAGCATCTAATGCTGCTTTATGCCCTACGTCATCTCCTGCTGATTCATCTCCTGCTTCTGCATCACCTACTGCTGCATCTGCTGCTGCATCTACTACTGCATCTCCTTCTGCTTCCTCTCCTCCTGCTGCATCTCTTTATGCACATCCTGTTGCATCTCCCGCTGCTACATATCCTTATTCTGCATCTACTGCTGCTTCGTCTGCTTCTGAATCTCCTGCTACATTTCTTGCTCTTGCATCTCCTGCTGCATCTCCTCTTGCTGCATCTCCTGCTACTGCTTTTCCTTTTGCATCTCCAACTTCATCTCGTGCTCCATATCCTGCTGGTGCATCTCCCGCTGAATCTCCTGCTGGTGCATATCCTGCCGGTATATTTCCTGAGGCATCTCTTGCTGCTGCATCATTTTCTGCATCTCTTGCTGCATCTCTTCCTGCTGCAACTCCTGCTCTATCTAGTACTGCTGCATCTGCAGCATGTGCTGCTGCATCTTGTACTGTTCACATACTGCTGCCTCTCCTACTACATCTCCTGCTGCTGCATCGGCTGCTGCATCTGCTGCTGCTATGTCTCTTGCTGCATCTACTGCGGCCACATCTCCTGCTGCATCTACTGCGGCCACATCTCCTGCTGCATCTACTGCGGCTGCATCTTCTGCATCTTCTTCTCTGCATCTCCTGCTACTGCTTCCCCTGCTGCTGCATCTCCTGCTACATCTCCTGCTGCTGCATCTCCTGCTGAATTTCCTGCTGCAAATACTGCTGCATCTACTTTATCTACTCCTGCTTCATCTACTGCTGAATCTCCTGATTCATCTCCTGCTCCTGCATATCCTTCTTTTGCATTTACTGCTTCTTCGTCTGCTGCTGCATCTCCTCTTGCTGCATCTCCTGCTTCATATAATGATGCTGCATCTGCTGCGGCTAAATCTCCTGCTGCTGCATCTTCTGCTTATAAATCTCATCCTGCTGCAGCTCTTTCTGAAACTGCTTCTGAACAAGCTGCTTCATCTGCTGCACCTGCATCTGCTGCGCCTTCATCTGCTGCTGCTGCATCTCCTGTTACATCTCCTGTTGCGGAGTATACTGCTGCATGTTCTCATTCTGCATCTCCTTCTTCTACATCTGCTGCTGCATCTCCTGCTGCACCTCCCTCTGCTGCATCTCCTGCTGCTGCATCTCCTGCTGCTGCATCTCCTGCTGCACCTCCCTCTACAGCATCTCCTGCTGCTGCATTTAATGCTGCATCTGCTGCTTCTGTATATGCTACAGCATCTCTTGCTGCTGAATCTCCTGAATCTACACCTCCTGTGGCACATGCAGCTTGATCTTCTGCTGCTGAATTTCCTGCTGATGCATCAGATGCTGCATCTGCTGCTGCATCTGCTGCTGCATTTTACAGCTGCATCTCCTGCTGCTGCATCTCCTATTGCATCTCCTGCTGCTGAAACTTCTGCTGCTGCATCTCCTGCCTCTGCATGTCCTGCTGAATCTCCTTCTGCACCTCTTGCTTCTGCATCTTTTGCTGTTGCATTCCCTGCGGAATCAAATGCATCTCCTGCTGCTGTGTCTGAGGCTGCATCTCCTGAGGAATCTCCTGATGCTTCATCTCCTACTTCTGCATCTTCTCAGCTGCATCTGCTGCTTCATCTCCTGCTGTACTCTCTGCTTCTGCATCTACTGCTACTGCATTCCCTGCTTCATCACCAGCTGCTGCATCTCCGGATGCTGCCGCTCCTTCTGCATCTGCTGGTGAATTCCATCTTCATCTGCTGTGGCTTCATCTCCAGCTGCTGCATCTGCTGCTGCTGCATCTCCTGCTGAGTCTACTCCTGCTGAATCTGCTGCTGCATTTGCTGCAGCTGCATGTCCTGCTGATGCCTCTTCTGCCGCAACTCCTGCTACATCTCCTGCTGCTGCATTTGCCGCAGCTGCATCTCCTGCTTCTGCACCTCCTGCTTCTGCAACTCCTGCTGAATATGCTGTTGAATCTGCTTCTGCATCTGCTGCGACTGCATGTCCTGCTGCTGCAGCTCCTGTTGTTGCATCTATTACTGCTGCGTCTTCTGCTGCATCCCTTGCTGCATCTCTTCTTGCTTCTCATCTCCTGCTGCTTCATCCCCTCCTCCTGCATCTCCTAATGCTACATCTCCTGCTGCAACTCTTGCTACTGAAAATCTTGATACATCTGCTGCTGCATCTCTTGATGCATCTTCTGCTTCATCTTCTGCTGCTGTATCTCCTGCTGAATATGCTGCTGCATATCCTGCCACATTTCCTACTGCTGCATCGCCTGCTGCTGCATCTCCTTCTGCTGCATCTGGTGAAGATTCTCTTATTCCTGAATCTCCTGCTGAATATCCTGATGATGCAGATACAGGAGATACAGCAGGAGGAGATGCAGCCGGAGGAGATGCAGAAGTAGATGCAGCAGGAGATGCAGGAGCAGGAGATGCAACCTAAAGAGATGCAGCAGGAGATGCAGCAGGATTCGCAGAAGGTTATGCAGTAGCAGGTGATGTAACAGCAGTAGATGCAGCAGATCAAGTAGCAGTAGATGCAGCAGATGAAGCAGCAGTAGATGCAGCAGCAATATATGCAGCAGCAAGAGATTCAGCAGGAGATTCAGCAGGAGAACATGCAGAAGCAGGAGATGCAGCAGCAAGAGATGCAGGAGGAGATGCAGCCTCAGGTGATACCGGAGATTAAGGAGCAGGAAATGCATTAGGAGATGCAGAATAGGCAGAAGAAGAAGATGCATCAGCATGAGATGTAGCATATGATTCAGAAGCAGGAGATGCAACAGCAAGAGATGCAGAAGTTGATGCAGCACCAGCAGAAGGAGCTGTAGGAGATGGAGCAGCATGTGATGCAGCAGCAGGAGATGCAGCCGGAGATGCAGCAAGGGAACATGCATCAGTTGGAGATGCAGCACAAAGAGATGCAACAGGAGATGCATCAGCAGGAGGAAACGAAGCGAAATAGGCAGAATCAGGAGATGGAGCAGTAAGAGATGAAGGATGAGATGCAGCAGCAGGAGATGCAGCAGAAGATGCAGCACCAGCAGATACAGCTGCAGGAGAAGAAGAGGCAGGAGATGCAGCAGCAGAAGATGCATCAGGAAATGCATCAGCAGACGCAGGAGATACAGTAGCATCAGATGCAGATGGAAATGCAGCAGCAGCAGATGCAGCAGCAGGAGATCCAGCAAGACAGCAGCATCATTAGATGAATCCGCAGATGCATCAGACGGATATGGAGCCGGAGATGCAGCAGCAGGAGTTAGAGCAGCAGACGATGCAGCAGGAGATGCAGGAGGAGATCCACCAGCAGGAGATGCAGAAGCTGGAGATATAGCAGGAGGTGAAGCAGTAAATGCATCAGCAGGAGATGCAGCAGCAGATGCTGGAGATTCAGCAGCAGGAGATGCAGCAGGAGGAGATACAGAGGGAGGTGCAAAAGGAGATGGAGCATCCGGTGCAGCAGTAGATGAATAAGATGCATCAGCAGGAGATGCAGGAGGAGATGCATCAGCAAGAGGTGCATCAGCATGAGATGCAGCAGCAGGGGAAGTAGTAGCAGGAGATGCTGAGAAGAAGATGCCGAGAATGAGAAGCAGCAGAAGGCGATGCAGCAGGAGATGTAGCAGAAGATGCAGCAGTATGTGAAGCAGCAGCAGATGCAGGAGCAAATGCTGCAGAGGCAGAAGTTAGAGATTCAGCAGGAGATGCAGGAGGAAGAGATGCAGAAGCACATGCAGCAGGAATTGCATCAGAAGGAGATGCAGCAGGAGGAGGTGCAGCAGCAGCAGGTGCATGAGCAGGGGATGCAGCAGGAAATACAGCAGTAGTAGATACAGCAGCAGGAGATGAAGCAGCAGAAGCAGCAGCAGGAGATCAGGAGGGCATCAAGTAGCAGGAGATGCAGCAGCAGGAATTTTAGAAGGAGATGCAGCAGTACATCTCCTGCTGCATATCCTGCTGTTGTATCTCCTGCTGATTCATCTCTTGCTGATGCATCTTTTGCTGCATCTCCTCCTGCTGCATCTCCTGCTTCTGTATCTACTGCTGCTATATCTCCTGCTGAATCTGCTGTAGAATCTGCTGCGGCATCTACTGCTACTGCATCTCCTGTTGCTGCATCTCCTGCTGCATATCTTTTTGCTGCAACCATGCTGCTGAATCTACTGCTCCATCTCCTGCCGAATATGCATCTCCTGCTGTATATCTTTTTGCTGCATCTCCTGCTGCTGTGTCTCCTGCTACTGCCTCTCCTGCCGCATGTGCTGCTGCTGCATCTCCTGCTGCTAATCGTTTATTCTGCATCTTCTCTTCATCTCCTGCTGCTGAATCTCCTGCTGCATCTGCTGTTGCTACATCTCATGCTGTATCTGCTGCTAATGCATCTCCTGCTGCATCAGCTCCTTCTGCATGTCCAGCTGCTGCATTACCTGCTGCATCTCATCCGGCTGCGTCTCCCGGTGCATCCCCTTCTGCTACATCTCCTACTACATCTCATGATCCTGTATCTCCTGCTGTGGCAATTCCTGGTGCTGCATTTCCTGTCGCATATCCTCCTTCTACATTTCCTGCTGCTGCACCTCCTGCTGAATCTGCGTATCCCACTGCATCTGCTGCTTCATCGCCTGCTGCTGCATCTGCTGCTGCAACTGCTGCGGAATCTCTGCTGAATCTATGATACATCTCCTGCTGCATTGCTAATGCCTTTGCTGCTGCATAATCGGCTTCAGCACCCACTATTGCATCTCCTGGTGCTGCTTCTCCTGGTGCTTCATCTCTTGCTGCATCTCCTGCTGCTGCATCTCCTGGTGCTGCATCCACTGCTGCATCTCATGCTTCTGCATCTTCTTCAGCATCTCCTGCTGCTGAATCTCCTGCTGAAGCTGCATCTCCTGCTGCATCTGCTGCTGCATCTGCTGCTACTGTGTCTGCTTCTTCTGCATTTGCTACTTCATCTGCTGCTGCTGCTGCTTCTGCATTTCCTGTTTCTGCATTTCCTTCTGCTGCATCTGCTGCTAATGCATTTCCTGCCCATGCATCTCCTGCTGCTGCATCTCCTGCTGCTGCATATCCTACTGGATCTCCTCCTGATGCATGCCCTGCTGCTGCATCTCTTGCAGCTACCTCTCCTCCTGCTGCATCTCCTTTCTCTGCATCTCCTGCTGCATCTACAGCTACATCTCCTGCTGAGGAGTCTCCTGCTGCTGCATCCCCTTCTGTATATACTCCTGATGCATCTCCTGCTTTATCTTCTGCTTCCTCATCTCCTGCTGCATCTTTTGCTTCTGCATCTCCTGCTGTTGTGTCTGCTGCATCAACTCCTCCTGCCTCTCTTCCTTACGCATCTCCTGCTGAATCTCCTGCTGCAACTCCTGATACTGTATCATCTGAAGCATCTCTTCCTGCTGCATCTCCTGCTGAATGTGCATCTCCTGCTGCATCTGCTTCTGCATCTCCTTCTGCTGCATCTCCTGCTGAATCTCCTACTGCTGAATTTCCTGCATAATCTGGTGCTGAATCTGCTGCTGCAGCTGCTGCAGCTGCATCTCCTGCTGCTTCGTCTCCTGCTCTTGCATCTCCTTCTGCTGTATCTCCTACTGAATCTCTTGCGGCATCTCATGCTGATACATATCCTGCTGCATCTCTTGCTGCTGCATGTCCTACTGCTGCATCTCTTCCCGCTGCATCTCCTGCTGCATCTCCTCCTGCTGCATCTCCTGCTGAATCACATGGTGCCTCTCCTGCTGCTGCAGCTTCAGCTTCTACATATCGTATTGCATCTCCTGCTGCTAAACCTCCTGATTCTGCACCTCCCTCTCTTTCATCCAAGGATACATCTGCTGCTGCATCTCCTGCTGCATCTTCTAATACTTCATCTCCTGATGCCGCATCTCCTGCTGCATCAGCTGCTTCATGTACTGCTGTATCATTTCCTTCTTCATCTCCTGCGATGCGTCTGCTGTTGCATCTCCTGCTGCAGAATCTCCTGCTGCATCTGCTGCTGTTGCATGTCCTGCTGTATCTCCTGCTTCATCTCACCTGCATCTTCTGCTACTGAATCCACTGCTGTTGCATCTCCTGCGGCATCTCCTGCTTCTGCATCTCCTGCTGCTGCATCTAATAGTGCTGCATCTCGTAAGGAATATTCCGCTTCTACATCTCCTGCTGCTGCGTTTGCTGCATCATCTACTCCTGCCTATCCTACTACAGCATCTCCTTCTGAATCTCCTAATGACGCATCTCCTGAAGCTGTACCTTCTGAAGCATCTCTTCCTGCTGCATCTCTTGCTGAATATGCATCTATTGCTGCATCTGCTGTTGAATCTGCTGTTGCATCTCTTGCTGCTGCAGCTCTTACTGCTGCATCTGCTGCTGCATCTCCTACTGGTGAATCTCCTGCTGCATCCCCTACTGCTGCATCTGCTGCTTCATCCCCTTCTGCTGCACATCCTGCTGTATGCCTTGCAACTGCATCTCCTGCTGCTGCATCTCCTGCTGCAGAATCTCCTGCTGCTGCCTCTCCTGCTGCATTTCCTGCTTCATCTGCTACTGCATCTCCTGCTGCTGTATATCCTTCTACATTCCCTCCTGCTACATATTTTGCAGTATCTCCTTCTGCTGCTCCTCATGCTGCTGAATCTGCTGAAGATTCTCTTCCTACTCCATCTCCTGCGAAATTTGCATTTCCTCTTGCATCTGCTTCTGCATCTCCTGCTGCTGCTGCATCTCCTGCTGCATCTCTTGCTGCTGCATCTGTTACTGCATATCCTGTTGCTGCATCTCCTGCTGTCTCTCCTGCTGCTCATCTGCTGGACTCTCCTGCTGCTGCATCTCCTTCTGAATCTGCATCGCCTGTTTCATCTGCTGCTGCATCTCCTGCTGAATCTCCTTCTGCTGCATCTCCTCCTGCGGCATCTCCTCCTGTATTTCCTGCTGAATCTGCTGCTGCATCTCTTGCTGCTGCATTGCCTGCTGCAGCTCCTCTTGCTGCTGCATCGCCTGCTGCAGCTCCTCTTGCTGCATCTCCTGCTCCTGCATCTCCTGCTGCTGCATCTCCTGCTGCTGCATCTGCTGCTGATTAATCTATTGCTGCATCTCCTGCTACTTCTCTTGCTTCTGTATCTCATGCTGCTGGATATCCTCCTGCATCTCCTGCTGCTGCATCTCCTGCTTCTGCAACTCCTGCTGCTGCACCTCCTGCTTTTGCAACTCCTGCTGAATATGCTGTTGAATCTGCTTCTGCATCTGCTGCGACTGCATGTCCTGCTGCTGCAGCTCCTGCTGCTGTATCTCCTACTGCTGCATCTTCTGCTGCATCCCTTGCTGCATCTCTTCATGCTTGTCATTATCTGCTGCTTTAATCCCTCCTCCTGCATCTACTAATGCTACATCTCTTGCTGTATCCCCTGCTACTGAAAATCTTGCTACATCTGCTTCTGCATCTCTTGATGCATCGTCTGCTTCATCTTCTGCTGCTGTATCTCCTGCTGAATATGCTGCTGCATATCCTGCCACATTTCCTACTGCTGCATCGCCTGCTGCTGCATCTCCTTCTGCTGCATCTGGTGAAGATTCTCTTATTCCTGAATCTCCTGTTGAATATCCTGATGATGCAGATGATCGAGATACAGCAGGAGGAGATGCAGCCAGAGGAGATGCAGAAGTAGATGCAGCAGGAGATGCAGCAGGATATGCAGAAAGTTATGCAGTAGCAGGTGATGTAACAGCAGGAGATGAAGCAGCAGTAGATGCAGCAGCAATATATGCAGCAGCAAGAGATTCAGCAGGAGATTCAGCAGGAGAACATGCAGAAGCAGGAGATGCAGCAGCAAGAGTTGCAGGAGGAGATGCAGCCTCAGGTGATACAGGAGATTAAGGAGCAGGGAATGCATTAGGAGATGCAGCAGATGGAGGAAATGCAGCAAAATAGGCAGAAGCAGGAAATGCATCAGCAGGTGATGTAGCATATGGTACAGAAGCAAGAGATGCAGCAGTAGATGCAGCACCAGCAGAAGCAGCTGTAGGAGATGAAACAGCAAAAGGAGCAGCATGTGATGCAGCAGCAGGAGATGTAGCATATGATGCAGAAGCAGGAGATGCATCAGTTGGAGATGCGGCACAAAGAGATGCAACAGGAGATGCAGCAGCAGGAGGAAATGCAGCGAAATAGGCAGAAGCAGGAGATGGAGCATTAAGAGATGAAGGATGAGATGCAGCAGCAGGAGATGCAGCAGAAGATGCAGCACCAGCAGATACAGCATGAGGAGAAGAAGCAGGAGATGCAGCAGCAGAAGATGCAGCAGGAGATGCAGCAGCAGGAGATACAGTAGCATCAGATGCAGATGGAAATGAAGCAGCAGCAGATGCAGCAGCAGGAGATTCAGCAAGAGAGCAGCATCATTAGATGAATCCGCAGACGCATCAGACAGATATGGAGCCGGAGATGCAGCAGCAGGAGTTAGAGCAGCAGACGATGCTGCAGGAGATGCAGGAGGAGATCCACCAGCAGGAGATGCAGAAGCTGGAGATATAGCAGGAGATGCAGCAGTAAATGCATCAACAGCAGATGCAGCAGCAGATTAAGCAGCAGGAGATGCAGCAGGAGGAGATACAGAGGGAGGTGCAAAAGGAGATGGAGCATCCGGTGCAGCAGTAGATAAATCAGTAGCAGATGCATCAGCAGATGCAGGAGATGCAACAGCAGGAGGTGCAACAGCAGGAGGTGCATCAGCATGAGATGCAGCAGCATGGGAAGTAGTAGCAGGAGATGCTGAGAAGAAGATGCAGATAATGAGAAGCAGCAGAAGGCGATGCAGCAGGAGATGCAGCCGCAGTAGATGCAGCAAGAGATACAGCAGCAGTAGATGCAGCAACAGGACATGCAACAGCAGATGCAGCAACAGGACATGCAACAGAAGGAGATATAGCAGAAGATGCAGCAGTATTTGAAGCAGCAGCAGATGCAGGAGCATATGCTGGAGATGCAGCAGCTAGAGATTCAGCAGGAGATGACGGAGGAAGAGATGCAGGAGGAAATGCAGGAGATGCAGCAGGAAGTGACGAATCAGGAGAAGATTCAGCAGCAGGAGATGTAGCTGGAGATGCAGCCGCAGAGATGCAGCAGGATATGCAGCAGGAGATTGAGGAAGTGGAGATGCACCAGGATATGCAGAAGTAGGAGATGCAGCAGCAGAATAAGGAGCAGTAGATGCAGCAGCAAGATGTTCAGCAGAAGGAGATGCAGCACGTGGAAATGCAGAAGCACACGAGGCAACAGTAAATGAGAAGCATATGCAGAAGCAGGAGATGAATCAGGAGTTTCAGCAGTAGATGAAGCAGCAGCAGATGCAGCATGATTTGCAGCATGAGATGAATCAGGAGTTACAGCAGTAGATGAAGCAGCAGCAGATGCAGCAGCAGATCAATCACCGGCTGCTGAACCTCCTCCTGCTGCATCTCCTTCTGCTGCAATTCCTGCTGCATGTGCTTCTGCATCTCTTGCTCCTGCATCTCCTGCTTCTTCATCTCCTGCTGCTTCTCCTGCTGCTTCATCTCCTCATGCTGCATCTCATATAGTATCTGCTACTGCTGTATCTCCTGCTGCATTTCCTCCTGTACAACCTGCTGCTGCATCTCCTGTTTCTGCATCTCCTGCTGCACCTAGGGTTGTTGCATCTCTTGTTTCTGCATCTCGTGCTGCATCTGGGGCTTCTGCATCTCCTCCAGCTGCATCCTCTGCTGATTCTGCTGCTGTATCATGTGCTGATATCCTTGCTGCATCTCCTTCTGAATTTCCTGCTGTTGCATCACCTGCTACTGCATCTGCTGCAGCATTTCCTGCTGCTGCATATCCTGCTTCTTCCTATCATGATGCATTTCCTGCTGCTGCATATCCTACTGCTGCATGTCCTGCTGCATCTCCTGATGCTGCATGTCCTGCTGCATCTCCTGATGCTGCATGTCCTGCTGTATCACCTACTCTATTCAAACTGCATCTCCTCCTGAATCTCCTGCTATATCTACTGCTGCTGAAACTACTGCTGCATCTCCTGTTGAATATGCATCTCCTGATGGATATGCATCTCCTTCTGCATCTCCTGCTGCTGTGTCTGCTGCTGAATCTGCTGCTGTGTCTTCAGGTGAATCTCCTTCTGCAGCAGCAGGAAATGCAGCAGGAGATGCAGCAGAAGGAGATGCAGTAGAAGGAGAATCAGCATATGATACAGCTGCAGGAGATCCAGCAGCAGATGCAGCATCAGGAGATGTATCCACATAGGCAGATTCAGCAGGAGATGCAGGAGCAAAAAATGCAGCAGGAGATGGTACTGGATATGCAATAGTAGGAGGTGCAGCAGCAGATGCACCAGCTGGACATGCAGCAGGAGATGCTGTAGGCGCTGAAATTTGGAAGTGATGCTTTAATAGCCATTCTGATGTGACAGAACACAAGTCTACACTGAAAGTTCTACACGTATTGCTTTGCAGTAGGAAAGCTATAAGAGAAAAGATTCAGCAACAGCAGCATTCCATGCTAGCATCTTCCATGCGGGAATTACTCACTTTTCCTAAAGAGCCTTCATAGCCGCAGTTAGGTCACAATTCCCTAATCTATACTAAACGCTCTCTTAGTCATGCTTCGCAGCTTGCAGTGAAAGCGCTTCCAAAGAAGACTCTAACGAGAGCCAGTATTTGATCGTAGCAGCTTCTCGGAGATACTTGTTCTGAACGACTTGAAATTTAGAAGGGACGCTTTAATAGCCGTTCTGATGTTACGGTACAAAGACTGAAAGTTCTACAAGTCTTGATTGGCAGTGAAAGCGCTCTAAGGGAACACTTTCAGAACCTGCATCATTCCATGCTAGCATCTTCCCTTCGGGAGTTACTCACTTTTCCTAAAGCGCCTTCCTAGGCGAAGTTAAGTCACAATTCAGTACCCTACACTAAAACGGTCCATAAGTCTTGCTCAGCCGCTTGCAGTGAAAGCGCTTCCAAAGAAGACTCAACCTAAAGCCAGCATTTGATGGTAGCAGCTTCCCTGAGTCACTTGTTCGGAACAATCTGATAATATTAAAGTGACGCTTTAATAACACTTCGGATGTTACAGTGCACAAGCCTAGACTGAAATTTCTACACGTCTTTCTTTGCAGTGAAAGCGCTCTAAGGGAGGACATTCACAAGTAGCATCATTCCATGCTAGCTTCTTCCCTGCGGGCGTAATTCAATTTTCCTAACGCGGCTTAATAGGCGCAGTTAAGTCGCTATTCAGTACCGTATACTAAAACGGTCCTTAAGCCGTGCTTTGCTGCTTGCAGTGAAATCTCTCCACAAAAGTCTCTTACAAGAGCCAGCACTTAATCGGAGCATGCTTCCCTGAGATGCGTGTGCTATACGCTCTGAAATGTTGAAGTGACGCTTTAATAGTCCTTCTGATGTTACAGTACACAAGTCTACACTGAAAGCTCTACAAGTCTGGCTTTACAGAAAAAGCACTCTAAGAGAAGACAAGAGAAGACATTCAGAAGTAGCATCATTCCATGCTAGCATCTTCCCTTCAGGAGTTAGTCACTTTTCCTAAAGAGCCTTCCTAGGCGAAGTAAGTCACAATTGAGTACCCTATACGAAAACGGTGCATAAGTGCTTTGCAGCTTGCAGTGAATGCTCTTTCACAGAAGACTCTTAACGAGAGCCAGCATTTGATAGTAGCATCTTCCCTGTGGTACTTGTGCTGAACGATTTGATATGTTGAAATGACACTTTAAAAACCATTCTGATGTTACAGTACACAAGCGCATACTCAAAGTTCTACAAGTTTTGCTTTGCCGTGAAAACGCTCTAAGAGAAGATATTGTGAAGGATTACCATTCCATGCTAGCGTCTTGCCTCAGGCAGTTACTCATTTTTCTTAAAGTGCAGTAATTTGTGAAATTAAGTCACAATTCAGTATCCTATACCAAAACTTCCTGTTAGTCGTACTTTGCCGCTTGCAGTGAAAGCATTTCCAGAGAAGACTAACGACAGCCGGTATTACCTCTTTTTACTAAAGCGCCTTAATAGTTAAGTCAGTATTCACATGCTTATACTAACACCTTCTTTCAGTCGTTGCTGCAGCTTGCACTGAAAGCGCTTGCAGAGAAGATTCTAACGAGAGCCAGCATTGCATGGTAGCAGCCTCCCTGCGGTACTTGTGTTGAACGCTTTGAAATTTTGAAGTGACGATTTCATAGCTATTCTGATGTTACAGCGCACAAGCCGAGACTGAAAGTTCTACAAGTCGTGGTTTGCAGTGAACGCGCCCTAAGTGAAAACATACGAAAGCAGAAGCATTCCATGATAGCATCTTCCCTGCTGGAGATAGTAATTTTTACTAAAGCGCCTTAATAGGCGCGGTTAAGTCACTGTTCACTAGCATATACTAAAACGTTCTTTTAGTCGTAGTTGCAGCTTGCAGTGAAAGACTCACTAGAAAGACTCTAACGAGAGTCTACATTTGATGCAAGCAGATTCCCTGCGAAACTTAAGCTGAACGCTCTGAAATTTTGAACTGACACCTTAATAGCCACGTTGATGGTACATTTCACAAGCCTAGAGCAAAAGTTCTACAAGTCTTGCTCTGCAGTGAAAGCGCAATAAGAGAAGACATTCAGAAGCAGAAGCATGCCATGCTACCGTCTTCCCTGCATCAGTTACTCACTTTTCCTATAGCACTTTAATAGGCGTTATTAAGTCGCTATTACCTAGCCTACACGAAAACGTTGCCGTTTTCGTGCTTTGCAGCTGGCAGTGAAAGCGCTATAAGCGAAGACTCTAAGGAGAGCCAAAACTAGATGGTAGCAGCTTCCCTGCGGTACTTGTGCTGAACGCTCTGAAATCTTGAAGTGAAGACTTATTAGCCATGCTGATGTTACATTTCACAAGCCTAGACTGAAAGTTCCACAAAGCGTGCTTTGTAGTTGAAGCGCTTTAAGAGAAGACGTTCATAAGCGGCATCATTCCATGCTAGCATCGTCCTTGCTGGAGATATTAATTTCAACTATAGCGCCGTAATAGGCGTTTTAAAGCCACTATTCACAAGCCTATACTAAAACGTTCTTTTAGTCGTATTTGCAGCTTACAGTGAAAGTGCTTCTAGAGAAGACTCTAACGAGAGCTAGCATTTGATGGTGGCAGATTGCCTACTGTACTTATGCTGAAAGCTCTGAAATTTTGAAGTGAAGCCTTCATAGCCCTTCTGATGTTACAGTGTACAAGCCCAGACTGAAAGTTCTACAAGTCTTGCTTTGCAGTGAAAGCGCTATGAGAGAAGACATTCAGAAGCCGCAGTATTCTACGCCAGCATCATCACTGCGGGAGTTATTCACTTTTCAGAACGCGCCTTCATAAGTCACAGTTTAGTATCCTATACTAAAACCTCCTGTTAGTCGTGCTTTGCAGCTTGCACTGAAAGCGTTTCCAGAGAAGACTCTAAGGAGAGCCAGCATTTCATAGCAGCAACATCCCTGAGGTACTTGTGCTGAACGCTCTGATATTTTGAAGTGACGCTTTAATAGCCATTCTGATATTACAGTACACAAGCGTATACCCAAAGTTCTACAAGTCTCGCTTTGCAGTGAAAGCGCTCGAAGGGAAGACATTCAGAAGCAGCAGCATTCCGTGTCAGCGTCTTCGCTGTTGGAGATATTCAATTTTCCTAAAGCGAGTTCTTAGTCCCTATTATATCACTATTCTTTAGCCTATACTTAAACGCTCTATTAGTCGTGTTTTGCACCTTTCAGTGAAAGCGCGTCCAGAGAAGATTCTAACGAGAGCCACCATTTGACGCTAGCAGCTTTCCAGGGGTATTTGTGCTGAACACTTTCAAATCTTCAAGTGAAACCTCACTAGCCATGCTGATGTTACAGTTCACTAGCCTAGACGGAAAGTTCGATATCTCTTGGTTTGCAGTGAGAAGAGAAGACATTCAGAAGCGGAATCATTCCATGCCAACATCTTCCCTGCTGGAGCTATTCACTTTTCCTAAAACGGCTTATTAGGCGTTATTAAGTCGCTAAGAACTAGCCTACACGAAAACGTTGCCTTTTCGTGCTTTGCAGATGGCAGTGAAAGCGCTTCATGAAAAGATCCTAACGAAAGCCAGCTTTTGATGGTTGCTGCTTTCCTGAGTTACCTGTGCTGAACGTTCTCAAATTTTGAAGTGACGATTTAATAGTCATGCTGATGTTCCCGTTCACAAGCCGAGAGTCAAAATTCTACAAGTGGTCTTTTGCAGCAACAGCGCTATTAGAGAAAACCTTAAGAAGCGGTATAATTTCATGCCAGCATCTGCACTGCCTGAGACACTCACTTTTCCGTAAGCGCGTTAAAAGGCGCAGTTAAGTCACAATTCATTACGCTAATCTAAAATGTGTTAGTCGTGCTTCACAGCTTGCAGTAAAAAGCGCTATAAGAGAAGACTCTAAGGAGAGCCAGCATTTGATCGTAGCAGCTTCCCTGCCGTACTTGATGCTACAGTACACAAGCCTAGACTGAAAGTTCTACAAGCCTTGCTTTGCAGCGAACGTGCCCTATGAGAAGACATTCAGAAGCAGCAGCATTCCATGCTAACATCTTCCCTTCGTGATTTACACACTTTTCCTAAAGTGCATTATTTTGCCCATTTAAGTCACAATTCAGTAACTTATGTTATTTTGAAGAGACGCTCTAAGAGAAGACATTCAGAAGCAGCAGCATTCCATGCTAGCATCTTCCCTGTGAGCGTTATTCGATTTCCTAAAGCGCTTCAAAAGGGGCAGTTAAGTCATAATTCAGTACCTTATACTAAAACCTTCTGTTCGCCGTGCTTTGCAGCTTGCATTGAAAACACTTCCAGAGAAGTGAAAGCCCTCTTAGAGAAGACATTCAGAAAGAGCAGCATTCCGTGCTCTGCTAGACTTATGTTTTCATAAAAGATTAATAATTGAGATGTTGGAGTTGCAATAGGAGATGAAGCCGGAAGAAGCAGCAATAGGAGATTTTATAGGATGAGATACTGCAGGTGATGCAGCAGCAGGAGATGCCGCATGTGATGCAGCAAGGGATCCTCAGCAGTAAATGCAGAAGCAGGAGATGCAGCAGGAGATGCTTTAGAAAATGCAGCAGCAGGAACGCAGCAGGAGATACTGATTCTGCAGGAGATGCAGCAGCAGGAGAAGTAGTAGCAGATGTAGCAGTAGATGCTGATTCTCCAGGAGCTGCAACAGCAGGAGATGCTGCAGGAAATGCAGCAGCAGAAGATACAGAAGCAGGAGATTCAGCAGGAGGTGCAGGAGCAGGAGATACATAAGGAGATGCAAATCAGAATCAGCAGCAGGAGATTAATAAGTAGAAGGTGAAGCAGGAGGTGCTGCAGGAGATTCAGCAGCAGGATATATTGCAGAAGATGCAGCAGCAAGAGATGCTGCTGAAACTGCAGCAGCTGAAGATGAAACAGAAGGAGGTTCAACATCGGGAGATGTAGAAGTAAATGGAGACGCAGGAGATGAAGCAGGAGATACAGCAGTAGCAGATAGAGCAGCAGATGCAGAAGGAGATGAAGCAGTAGCCGATGAGGCAGCAGATGCAGAGAGATTCAGCAGCAGATGATGCAGCAGAAGCAGAAGCAGAAGAAGTTGCAGCAGGAGATGATGCAATAGGAGATGCAGCAGCAGATGATACAGCAGCAAATGCAGCAGGAGATGACGCAGCAGCAGATGCAGCAGGAGATGATGCAGCAACAGCAGATGCAGCAGCATGATATGTTGCAGAATATTCAGCGGCAGGAGATGCAGAAGTAGGAGCTGCAAACGGAGATTCAGTAGGAAGAGACGCAGCTGGTGATGCTGCAAGAGGAGATGAAAGAGGAGATTCAGAAGTAGATACAGCAGTAGGAGATGTAACAGGAGATGCTGCAGCAGGAGATGCAACAACAAAAAAATCAGGAAGATCTAAATAGAAGATGCAGCAGCAGATGAAGCAGGAGAAGAATCAGAAGCAGGAATTGCAGCAGTAGGAGATGCAGCAGCAGGAGATGCAGGAAGAGATGTAGCAGGATATGCAGCTGCAAGAGATGCGGGTGATGCAGCAGCATGAGATGAAGAAGAAAGGGAGGCAGGAAAAACTGATGTATTACAAGATGCAGCGGGAGGAGATGCAACAGGATTTGCAGCAGTGGTAGATACAGCAGCAGATGCAGCAACAGCACAAGCAGCAGTGGTAGATACAGCAGCAGATGCAGCAGAAGCAGAAGCGGCAGGTGATGCAGCAGCCTGAGATGCAGGGGAATTCAGCAGGAGATGCAGCAGTAGGAGATACAGCAGCAGGATATGGAGCAGCAGGGGAGATGCATAATCAGATGAATTCGCTGATGCATCAGAGATAGTTGCAGACAGAGGTGCAGCAGCAGAAGGTTCAGCAGAGGATGCAGCAGCAATAGATGCAGGAGGAGATCCAGGAAGAAGACATAGAGCAGAGGGAGATGTAGCAGCACATGCAGCAGCAGATGCAGGAGATGAAGCAGCAGCAGGAGATGCATCAGCAGGAGATGCATCAGCAGGAGATGCAGCAGGAGATGCATATTAAGCAGGAGGTGCAACAGGAGATGCAGCAGCATATTCTGCAGCACATTCAGCAGAAGAAGCAGAAGAAGGAGATTCAGCAGCAGGAGATTAAGACTCAGCAAGATACAGAAGCACATTCAGCAGGAGATGCAGCAGTGTATGCAACAGCAGCAGATGGAGCATCAGGTGATGAAGGAGGACATCAATAATCAGAAGGTGAAGCAACAGGAGATGCAGCAGTAGATTAATCTACAGCAGATGCACCAAAAGATGCAGGAGATGCAGCAGCAGGAGATTGAGCAAGATATACAGAAGCAGGAGATGCATCGTAGGGAGATGTGGCATGAGAGGCCGAAGAAAGAGATCCTGCAGCAGATGGAGTAGCATATGCAGCACCAGCAGATGCAGCATCAGGAGATTCAGTATAGGATATGCTGAAACCGGATATGCAGCAGCAGGATATGCAGCAGTAGTTTATAAAGCAGCAGGAGATGCAGCTCCTGCTGCATCAGCAAAGCAGCAAGAGATGAATCAGAGATTCAGCAGAAAGAGATGCCGCAGCAGATGGAGCAGGAGATGTAGATTCAGCAGGAGATGTAGATTCAGCAGGAGATGTAGCAACAGAAGATGCTGCAGCAGATGCAGGAGCAGGATATGCAGCAGTAGTTTATAAAGCAGCAGGAGATGCAGCTCCTGCTGCATCAGCAAAGCAGCAAGAGATGAATCAGAGATTCAGCAGAAAGAGATGCCGCAGCAGATGGAGCAGGAGATGTAGATTCAGCAGGAGATGTAGCAACAGAAGATGCTGCAGCAGATGCAGGAGCAGGAGATGCAGCAGCAGGAGATGTAAAAGGAAGAAACGCAGCAGGAAATGAAGCACCAGGAATTGCCACAGCAGAAGATGCAGGATCATGAGCTTCAGCAGCAAGAGATGGTGCGGGACATGTACCAGAAGAGGATGCAGCAGCAGATGCAGCAGGAGGAGATGCAGAAGAACATGCAGCAGCAGGCGATGCAGAAGCAGATGGTGTAACAGGAGATGCAGCAGCAGGAGATGCAGCAGGCCATGATGAAGCAGGATATAGAGCAGCAGGAGATGCTTTAGGCGGTGAAGCAGAAGTATATGCAGCAGGAGATGCAGCAAGAGATGCAGCGAGAGGAAATGCAGCAGGAGATGAAGCAGCTGGAGATGCAGCAGGATACGCAGCAGCAGGACGAGATGCAGCAGGATACGCAGCAGCAGGAGATGCAGCAGCAGATGCAGCAGGAGATTCAGCAGCAAGAGATGAAGTGAAGTCGATGCAGAAAATAAGATGCAGCAGCTTGAAGTGCAGATGTCCTGCTACATCTGCTGCTGAATCTCCTCCTACTGAATATCCTGTTGCTGCATCTCCTCCTACTGCACCTCCTGCTGAATGCATTTGCAGCTGCATCTCCTGCTGCTGCATGTCCTGCTACATCTCCTTCGGCTGCATCTCCTGCTATATTTTTTGGTGCATCTCATGCCGATCAAATTGCTGCTGCATCTGCTGCTGTTTATATCCTGTGGATGCATCTCCTGTTTGTGCATCTCCTGCTTCATCTCTTCCTGCTGCATCACGTATTGCTGCATCTGCAGCATATTCTGCTTCATCTGGTGCTGCTTCACCTACTGCTGCAACTCCTGACACATCTCCTGCTACTGCATCTGTTGCTGCACCTGCTGCAGCATCTCCTGTTTAATCTCCCTCTGCATTGCCGGCTACAGCATCTCCTGCTGCATCAATTGCTCCTGCATCTCTTATGCATCTCCTTCTGCTACATATGCTGCTGCATCTGCTGCTGCTGTACCTCCTCTTGCTGCATCTCCTGCTGAATCTCCCCCTGCTGCATCTCCTGCTGAATCTCCCCCTGCTGCATCTCATGTTGCATCTGTTCTTGCTGCATCTCCTGCTGAATCTCCCCCTGCTGCATCTCCTGCTGAACCTCCTCCGCCTAAATCTCTTGGTGCACCTCCTGGTACGGCATCTCCTGCTGTATCTGCTGCTTCTGCATCTCCTGATGCATCCCCTGCTGCTTCACTTCATCCTGCTGCATCTCCAGCTGCTGCATCCCCTAATGATTCTCTTGCTGCTTCATCTTCTGCTTCTGCAACTCTTGCTCCATGTCCTTCTGCTGCATCTCCTGCTCTATCTCATGTTGCACCTTCTAATGAAACATCTCCGGCGTCATCTCCTTCTGCTGCATGTCCTGCTGCTTCATCTCGTTCTGCATCTCCTGCTGCATCTCCTTGAGCATCACCTGCTGCATCTCCTTCTGCATCACCTGCAGATGCATCTCCACCTGCATTTCCTGCTGCAGCTCTTTCTGAATCTACTACTGCTGCACCTGCTGAATCTGCTGCTGTATCTTCTGCTGCTTCATCTACTGCTGCATCTCTTGATAGATCTCCTGCTGCTGCATCTGCTTCTGCTTTCTCTCTTGCTGCATTTACTGCGGCTGAATCACCTGCTGTATTTCCTTCTGCTGCATCTTCTCTTCATCTACTACTCTGCGTCTCCTGCTGTTGCATCTCCTCCTATTTCATCTCGTGATTAATCTCCTGAGCATCTCCTGCTTCTTCGTCTCCTACTGCATATGATGCTGCTGCATCTCCTGCTGCTGCATCTCCTGATGCATCCTCCCTATCTGCATCTCTTCCTGCTGCATCTCCTGCTTCAGTATATAATTCTGAATCTCCTGTTGCTGAATCTCTTGCTGCATCTCCTATTGCAATCCTGCTGCATCTGCTTCTGCATCACATGCTGCATCTCCTACTGCTGCATCTCATGCTGCTGCATCTCCTGCTGAATCTGCTACTAAATCTGCTGCTGCATCTTCCACTGCTTTCTCTCCGGCATTTCCTGCAGCTGTATATCCTGCTGCGCCTCCTGCTGCTCTATCTCCAGCTGCATCTCTTCCTGCAGCATCTCCTGCTTAATGTCCTGATGTATCTTCTGCTGCTGCACCTCCTGCTGCTCTATCTCCTATTGCATTTCCTGCTGCTGAATCTCCTGATGCTGCATTTTCTCCTCCTCTATCTCCTGCTGCTGCATCACCCGCTGCATCTCCTGCTGCTGTATATTCTGCTGCATCTTCGGCTTCATATCCTGCTGCTGCATCTTCTGCTTCTGCATCTCCTGCTACATCAGATGCTGCTGCATTTCCTGCTGCTGCATCTGCGGCTGCATCTGATGCTGATTCATCTCCTTCTGCTGCATTTCCTGCTTCATCTGCCGATGCATCTGCTACTGCCATATGTCCTGCTACATCTCGTCATGATGCATCTCCTGCTGCATCTGCTGAAGATTCTCTTCCTACGGCACCTTCTGTTGAATCTGCATTTCGTGCTGCTCTCTTTCTGCATCTGCTGCTGCTGCATGTCTTGCTGCATCTCCTCCTGATGTATCTCCTGCTGTGTTTCCTTCTGAATTTCCTGCTGCATCTCTTACTCCTGCATCTTCTCTTGCATCTCCTCCTGTTGATTATCTTGCTGCATCTACTTCTGCCGCACCTCCTGCTGCATCTCCTGCTGATGCATCTCCTCCTGTGAATCTGCTGCAGCATCTCCTGCTTCTGAATCTCCTGCTGAATCTGCATCTACTGCTGCATCTGCTGCTGCATCTCCACCTGCTGTATCTGCCGCTTCTGCATTTGCTGCTTAATCTCCTGCTGCATTTCCTGTTGCTGCATCTCCTTCTGATGCTGCATCTGCTTCTGCTGCATCTCCTCCTTCTGCATCTCCTCCTGATGCATCTGCTGCTGCATCACCTGCTCAATCTCCTGCTGCTACATCCCCTGTTGTTGCATCTCTTACAGCATCTCCTACTGCTTCATCTCCTTTCTCTGCATCTCTTGCTGCGGAAGCTGCTGCTGCTGCATTTCCTACTTCATCTTCTCCTTCTGCATCTCCTGCTGCATCTTCTGCTTCTGCATCTCCTACTGCTGCGTCTCTTGCATCATCTCCTCCTGCCTCTCCTCCTACTGCAAATCCTGCTTAATCTCCTGCTGCATCTCCTGATGCTGTATCATCTGAAGCATCTCTTCCTGATGCATCTCCTGAATCTGCATCTACTGCTTCATCTGCTTCTGCAATCTCCTTCCGTTGCATCTCCTGTGGCATCTGCTGCTTCTGCATCTCTTGCTGCTACATCTCCTACTGCATATGATGCTGCTGCATCTCCTGCTGCATCTGCTGCTGCTGCATTCCCTGCTGCATCTCCTGCTGCTACATCTCCTTCTGCATCTCCTGCTACTACATCACCTGCTGCTGCATTTCATGCTGCATCGCCTGCTTCTGCATCTGCTCATGCTTCATCTCTTTTTGCATCTTCTGCTGCTGCATCTCCTGCTCAATATCCTGCGGAATCTCCTCCTGCTGCATCTGCTGCAGCATGTCCTGCTGCTGCATCTCCTGATACATCTGCATCTCCTGCTGCATCTGCTTCTACATCTTCTAACGCATCTCCTACTGCTGCACCTCCTTCTGCTTCATCTCCTGCTTCATCTACTTCTCCTGCATAACACGATACATTTCCTGCTGCATCTCCTACGCTATATCTTGCTACATCTGCTGCCTCATCTTCTCCTGCATCTTCTGCTGCATCTGCTGCTACTGCATCTCTTGCTGCATCTCTTCCTGATGCTTCTCCTGCTGTATATCCTTCTACATTTCCTGCTGCATCTCCTCCTCCTGAACCTTCTGTTGCATCTCTTCCTACAGTTTCTGTGCTGCATCTATTTTGGCCCATCTCCTGCTGCATCTCCTGCTCCTGCATGTCCTACTGTGAATCTGCTGCAGCATCTCCTGCTGATGAATCCCCTGCTGAATCTCCATCTACTGCTGCGGAATCTTCTGCTGCTGCATCCCCTGATGTATCTACTACTGATGCATTACCTGTTTCATCTGCTGCTTCTGCGTCTGCTGCTGCTGCATCATCTCCTCCTGCCTCTCCTCCTACTGCATCTCCTGCTGAATCTCCTGCTCATCTCCTGATGCCGTATCATCTGAAGCATCTCTTCCTGCTGCATCTACTGCTTAATCTGCATCTCTTACTGCATCTGCTTCTGCATCTCATTTTGCTGCGTCTCCTGTGGCATTTGCTGCTGAATCTGCTGCTGCATCCCCTGATGCTGGATGTCCTCGTGTATCTTCTGCTGCTGCATCTGTTGCTGCATCTCGTGTAGCTGCATCTCCGGTTGCATCTCCTACTGCCGAATCTCGTGCTACTGCATTCTCTGCTGCATCTACTGCTGCTCCATCGCCTGCTGCAGAATCTCCTAATGCATCTCCTATTGCTTAGTCTCCTGATGCTTCATATCCTGCTTCATCTCCTTTTGCTGCATATATCGCTGCTGCATCTACTGCTGCTTCATCTCCTGCTGCAACTCCTGCCCCGTCTCCTGCTGCAGAATCTCCTGCTGCATCTACGACTTCATCTCCTGCTGCAGCAGATTCAGCTGCAGCAGATGCAGCCGTAGGAGATGAAGCAGGATTTTCAGCAGGAGATACCGCAGAAGGAGATGCAGCAGGAGATGCATCAGGAGGACATGCAGCAGCAGGAGATTCAGCAGCAGATGCACCAGCCGGAGATGCAGAAGCAGGAGGTGCAGCAGCAGCAGATGCAGCAGGAGATTCATCTGCAGATGCAGTAGCAGGAGATGCAGCAGAATAAGATGCAGCAGGAAATTAAGAAGCAGTAGATGCAGCCGGGGGTGCAAAAGCAGGAGATGCAGCAGCAGGAGATGCAGTAGGAGATGCAGCAGGAAGTGAAGCAATAGGTTAAGCCTCAGACGCAGCAGATGTAGAGGGATATGAAGTAGCAGTCCATGTAAGAGAGGATGGAGCAGCAGGGGATGGAGCAGCAGGAGAGTCATCAGCACGACATGCATCAGGAGATGCATCAAGAGGAGATGCAGCTGTAGGAGATGCAGCTGTAGGAGATGCATCAGGAAATAAAGCAGGAGATGGAGCAGCAGGAGATGAATCAGGAGATGCAGTAGCAGACACAGCAGCAGGGGATGCAGCAGAAGGAGATGAAGCATTACGAGATGCAGCAGGAGATGTAGCAGAAGGCGAGTCTTCAGCAGGAGGTACAGCAGCAGGAGATGAGCAGACGCAGTAGAAGGAGATGCAGCAACAGGAGATGCAGCAGGAAGAGATGCAGGAGGAGATGCAGAAAAATAGATGCATCAGGAAATGCACCAGCAGGATATGCATCACTAGGAAAGGCAGCAGGAGATGCAGCAGGAAATGCAGCAGTATATTTAACAAGAGGAGATCCACCTTGAGATGCAGCAGTAGGAGATGCAGCAGGAGATATAGCAGGAGATGCATCAAGAGATGAAGCACGAGGAGATGTAGGATGGAGAGGCAGCAGAAGGAGATGCAGAAGTGGATGCAACAGCAGTAGATGCAGCAGCTAATGAAAGAGGAGATGTGGAATCAGTAGGAGATAGAGTAGCTAGAGATTGCACAGGAGATGCACCAGAAGGAGATGTTAGCAGCAGGAGATGCAGCAGATGCATCTGCAGGAGAAGCAGCAGGAGGTGCAGCAGCAGAATATTCATCAGCAGGAAATGCAGCAGGATATGCAGCAGTCAGGATATGCAGCACCAGGAAATGCAGCATGATATGAAGAAGCAGGATATGCAGCAGCAAGAAATACTGCAGCAGATGGAGTAGGAGATGATGCAGCAACAGGAAATTCAGAAGGAGATGCAGCAAGAGATTCAGCAAGTGATGAAGCAGCAGAAGTAGCAGAAGATGCAGGTGGAGGAGATACCAGATGCAGCAGGAAATGCAGAAACAGGAGATGCAGATGCAGCAGATGCAGCAGGAGATGCAGGAGTACCTGAAGCAGTCGATTCAACGGGAGATTAAACAGCAGGAAATATAGGAGGAAATTCAGCAGTAGATACAGTAGGAGAAGAAGCAGCAGGAGACGCAGAACCAGATGCAGTTGGAGATGCATCAGGAGATGCATCAGAGATGCAGCAGCAGATACTGCATTAGATGCAGGAGGAGGAGATGAAGCAGCAGGAGATGAAGAAGCAGGAGAAGCAGCAGGAGATGAAGCAGCAGGAGAAGCAGCAGGAGCAGAATCAGCAGGAGGTGAAGCAGGAGAAGCAGTAGCAGGAGATTCAGCAGGAGATGCAGCTGCAGGAGATTCTGTAGCATGAGATGCAGAAGAAAGAGATGCAGCAGGAGAGGCAGTACAAACTGATGTAGCAGCAGATGCAGCAGGACGAGATGCAGCTGGAAATGTATAAGGAGGAGATGCAGCAGCAGCAGATGCAGCAGGAGGTGCAGCAGGAGACGCAGCAGCAAATGCAGCATCAGATGCTGAAGAATTGCACCAGCAGGAAGTGCAGCAGCATGTGCAGCAGGAGATGCAGTAGGAGATACAGCAGTAGATTCAGCAGCTTGAATGAAGTAACAGAAGATGTTGTATCCGAGGCAGATACAGCATCAGGATATGCAGCAGGAGGTGCAGCAGCAAGAGTTGCAGAGGGAGATGCATATTCATCAGTAGATTCAGCATTATATTCACAGGAGATGCAGCAACAGGAGATGCAGCAGCAGATGCAGCTGATGAAGCAGCAGCAGATGAAGAAGGAGATACAGCATGAGATGCAGCAGCAGGAGATTCATCAGCTGGAATAACAGCAGCAGGGGATTCATCAGCCGGAATAACAGCAGCAGGATATGCAGCAGCTGGAGATACTTTAGGAGATGCAGCAGAAGGAGATGCAGCAGCAGGAAATGCTGCAGCAGCGTTTGCAGCAGCAGGAGATGCAACAGGATAAGCAACAGCAGGAGATCCAGAAGCAGAGGATTCAGCAGCAGATGCAGCTATATTAGATGGTGTTGTAGCAGATGCAGTAGCAGATGCAGCACCACATTTATCAGGAGATGCAGCAGAAGTATATGCAGTAGCAGGAGATGCAGCAGCAAAAGGTGTAACAGGAGATACAACAGCAGGAGATGCAGCAGCAGGAGATGTAGCAGCAGGATATGAAGTAATTGATGCAGCAGGAGATGCAGCAGTAGGTGCAGCAGGAGATATAGCAGCAGGAGATTTAGCAGCAGGAGATGTAGAAGAGATGATGCAGCCGGAGATGCAGCAGTAATTTCTAAAGTAGCAGGAGATGCAGATTCAGCAGGAGAAGCAGGAACAGGAGATTCTGTGGAAGTTGCAGAAGCTGGAGATGCTGCAGGAAATACAGCATCAAGAGACGCAGCACCGGGAGATGCAGTAGGAAGTGCAACTTCACCGGGAGATGCAGCAGAAAATGAAGCAGCAAGAGAAGCAACACCAGGAGATGCAATAGGATATGCTGCATCCGGATATGCAGCAGCAGGATATGCAGCAGTAGTTTATGAAGCAGCAGGAGATGCAGCAGGAGCTGCTGCATCAGCAATGCAGCAGGAGATGAATCGGAGATTCAGCAGAAAGAGATGCCGCAGCAGATGCCACAGGAGATGTAGATTCAGCAGGAGATGTAGAAACAGGAGATGCAGCAGCAGAAGATGTTAAAGGAAGAAATGCAGCAGGAAATGAAGCACCAGGAATTGCCACAGCAGTAGATGAGCTTCAGCACTAAGAGATGCAGGACGAGATGTAGCAGAAGAGGATGCAGCAGCAGATGCAGCAGGAGGAGGTGCAGCAGCAGATGATGTAACAAGAGATGCAGCAGCAGGAGATGCAGCAGCAGGATATGCAGCAGCAGGAGATGTAGCAGGCCAAGATGAAGAAGGATATAGAGCAGCAGGAGATGCACCAGCAAGGGAGGTAGCAGCATGAGATGCAGTAGGAGATGCAGCAGCAGGAAATGCAGCAGGAGATGCACCAGCAGGGGAGGTAGTAACGTGAGATGCAGCAGCAGATGCATCAGGAGATGCAGCAGCAGCAGATGCAGCAGGAGATGAAGCAGCGAGAGATGCAGCAGAAGTTGCTGCTGCGAACGACACTGCAGGAGATGACACAGAAGGAAATGCAGCAGGATATGCTGCAGGAGGAGATGCAGCAGGTAATGCAGCAGATGGGGATGCAGTAGGATTTAAACCAGGAAATGCAGCAGGAGATGTAGCAGGAAATGCAGCAGCAGGAGATGCAACAGAAGGAGATGCATTAGTAGATGAAGCAGTATCAGATGCAGCAGCAGATGCACCACATGGAGCAGAAAGAGATGCAGCAGAGGATGAAGCAGCAGGAGATACAGAAGCAGGAGATGAAGCAGCAGATGCAGCAGCAGGAGATGCAGGAAAACAAGCAGCAGAAGATGCAGCAGCAGGAATTTTAGCAGGAGATGCAGCAGTACATGAAGCATTTCCTGCTGATGCATCTCCTTCTTCATATCCTGCTGATGCATCTCCTGCTAAATCAGCTCTTGCTGATGCATCTTTTGCTGCATCTCCTGCTACTGCATCTCCTGCTGCTGAATCTCCTGCTGATGCAATTCCTGCTGCATCTCATGCTGCTGCAATTCCTGCAGCATCTCCTGATATATCTCCTACTTCTGCATCTGCGCATGCTGGATTCCCAGCTGCCTCTCCTGCTGCTATATCTGCTGCTTCATCTGCGGCTGCTGCATCTCCAGCTGCATCTCCTGCTGCTGCACCTCAAGCTGCTGCATCTTATTTTCTGCATCACCTTCTCTTCATCTCTCGCTGCTTCATCTCCTGCTGCATCTGCTGCTGCTGCATCTCCTGCTGCATCTGCTGCTGCATCTCACGCTACTACCTCCCCTGCTGGTGCATCTTCTGCTGCATCTCCTGCTGCTGCATTTCCTACTGCATCTCATGCTTCTACCTCTCCTGCTGGTGCATCTCCTGCTGCATATACTTCTGCTTCATCTCCTAATGCATCTCCTGCTGCTGCATCTCCCCCTGCTCAATGTCCTTCTTCATCTTGGCCTGCTACATATACTGCTGCTGCATCTCCTGCTGCTGCATCTCCTGCTGCTGCATCTGCTGCTGCATCCTCTTCTGCTACGTCTCCTCCTGCATCTCTTACTGCTGAAGCTCATGATCCCACACCTTCTGCTGTGGCAATTTCTGGTGCTTCATTTCATGCTACATGTCTTCCTTTTACATCTTCTGCTGCTGCATCTCCTGCTGCTGCATCTGCTGCAGCATCTCTTGTTGCTACATCTCCTGCTGAATCTACATCTCCTGTGGCATCTGCTGCAGCATCTCTTTCTGCTGAATCTTTGATTCATCTCCTGCTGCTGCATCTCCTGGTGTTGCTTCTCTTGCTGCTTCATTTTCTGCTGCATCTCCTGGTGTTGCTTCTCTTGCTGCTTCATTTTCTGCTGCATCTCCCGGTGAAGTTGCACTTCCTACTGCATCTCCCGGTGCTGCGTCTCTTGATGCTGCATTCCCTGCGGCATCTCCTGCTTCTGCAACTTCTGCAGAATCTCCTGTTCCTGCTTCTCCTGCTGAATCTGCATCTCCTGCTGCATCTGCTCTTGCATCTCCTGCTACTTTAGAAACTACTGCTGCATCTGCTGCAACTCCAGCTGCATCATCTCTTCTACATCTCCTGCTGCTAAATCTCCTGCTGCTGCATCTCCTGCTGTTGTATCTGCTGTTACACCTTTTGCTGCTGCATATACTGCTGCTGCATCTCCTGATAAATGTGGTGCTGCATCTGCTACTGCATCTGCTACAACACCATCTAATATAGCTGCATCTGCTGTTGAATCCTCTGCTTCTGGATCTCCTGCTGTTGCTTATCCTGTTGCAATTCCTGCTGCTGCAAATGCTGCTGTATCCTCTTCTTCTTCATCGCCTGCTGCATCTCCTGCTGCTGCATCTCCTTCTGCTGCATCTCCTAAAGTATCTCCTGTTGCTGCATATCCTGCTGCATCTCCTCCTTCTGCATCTGCTGCTACAACCCCTGCTCCTGCATCTTCTGCTGCATTTCTTGATACTGCATCTCATGCTGTTGCATATCCTGCATTTCGATCTCCTGCAACTGCATATCCTGCTACATCTCCTTCTCAATCTCCTGCTGCTGTTATTCCGGCTGATGAATCTCCTGCTGCTGCATCTCATGTTGTATCTCCTTCTTCATCTGCTGCAGCTTCATCAGTTGCATCTGCTGCTGCATCTCCTGCTTCATCTCCTGCTGCTGCATCTCCTGCTGCTTCATCTCCTGCTGCTGCATCTCCTGCTGCTGCATCTCTTGCTGCTGCATCTCCTGTTAAATATAATGCGAATCGTCCGATGAATATGCATCTCCCTCTACAATTCTTGCTGCTGCACCTCCTGCTGCATATCCTGATGCTGTGTCTGCCTCAGATACAACATCTTCTGTTACTTCATTCAAGCTGCTGAATCTGCTGTTTCTTCATATCATGCTGTATCTCCTACTGCATCTCCTGCTGCACATGCTGCTGCTTTATCTCCTGCTGTGTGTCATGATGCTGCACTTCCTGCTGGTGCAATTCTTCTGCATCTGCTGCTGCATTTGCTGCTGCGTCTCCTGCTGCACCTCCTGCTGCATCTGCTGCTGCTGCATCTCCTCCTTATACATTTCCAGCTGCATCTCGTCCTGCTGCATCTGCTGCTACATCAGTTTGTACTGCCTCTCCTGCTGCATCTCTTTCTTCTGCATCTCATGCTGCTGAATCTCCTGCAGATGCATCTCCTGCTACTGCTTCTCCTGCTTCACCTCCTGCTGATTCTGCTCCTGCTGCTTCTCCTGCTGCTTCATCTCCTGCTGCTACTTCTGCTTCTTCATCTCTTGCTTCATCTCTTGCTGCATCTCCTTCTGAATTTCCTGTTGCTGCATCACCTCCTACTCCATCTGCTGCAGTATTTCTTGCTGCTGCATATCCTGCTTCTTCATATCATGCTGCATTTCCTGATGCTGCATATCCTGACTGCTGCATATCCTGCTGCATTTCCTGCTGATGAATATTCTGCTGCTGCACCTCCTGCTGCTTCTCCTGCAGATGCATCTGCTGCATCTCCTGCTGCTAACATCTCCTTCTGGTGCATCTCCTGTGCAATCTCTAGCTACTCTATCTCCTACTGATTCCACATCTCCTCTTTCATTAGCTGCTGCATCTACTGCTGTTGCATCCACTTCTGCATCTCCTTCTGCTGCCTCTCCATCCTACATCTCCTCGTGCTTCATCTCTTGATGCATCTCCTGCTATATCTCCTGCTGCATCCCCTGCTGCATCTCCTACTGCTGCATCTCATGGTGGATCTCCTCTTGTTAAATATACTGCTGCATTTCCTGCTGCATCTCCTGCTGGTTCCTCTCCTGCTACCTTACCTAGTGATGCATATCCTGCTGGTGCATTTCCTGATGCATCTCTTGTAGCTGCCTCTTTTTCTCCTACTGCATCTCCTTCTGCTGTATCTCCTGCTGAAAATCCTGCTTCATCTCCTACGGCTGCATCTACTGCAGCTGCATCTGCTGCCGCAGTGCTGTGCCTGCATATCCTGGTGCTGCGGCTGCATCTCCTGTTGCTGCATCTCCTGTTGCTGCATCTCCTGTTGCTGCATCTCTTTCAGAATATCCTGATGGTGCAGATGCAGCAGATGGAGCAGCAGGAGATGCATCAGAAAATGCATCAGCAGCCGCTGCCGCAGGAGATAGAGCAGCATCAGATGCAGCTGGAAATGCAGCAGCAGGAGATGCAGCAGGGTTTGCAGCAGCAGGAGATGCAGAAGCAGGAGATCCAGCAAGAAGGCACCATCATAAGATGAATCCGCAGATGTATCAGAAGGATTTGGAGAAGGAGATGGAGCAGCAAGTGTTGCAGCAGGAGGTGAAGCAGTATCAGAAGATGCAGAGAATGAGAAGCAGCAGAAGGAGATGCAGCAGGAGATGAAGCCACAGTAGATGCAGCAAGAGATATACCAGCAGGAGATGCAGCAGTATGTGAAGCAGCAGGAGATGTAGCAGCAAATGCTGCAGATGCAGCAGTAACTGATTCAGCAGGAGATTCAGCAGGAAGAGATGCATCAGGAAACGCAGAAGATGAAGCAGAAAGAGATGCTTCAGGAGATCGATCAGGAGAAGATTCACCAGCAGGAGGCGTAGCAGTAGATGCAGCCGCAAGACATGTAGCAGCAGATGCAGCTGCAAGAGATGCAGCGGGAGATGCAGCAGGAGATGCAGTAGCAGGAGATGTAGCACTTGGTTATGCAGCAGGAGATTGAGCAAGAAGAGATGTGCCCTGAGATGCAGCAGCAGGAGATGTAGCTGGAGATGTAGAAGCAGACGAAGCAGCAGTAGATGCAGCAGCAAGATATGCATCAGAAGGAAATAAAGCAGGAGATGCAAAAGCAGGAGATTGAGCTACAGGAGATGCGTTAGGAGATGCAGCTGCAGTAGATTCAGCAGCAGATTCAGTAAGAGATGCAGTGGCAGGAGATTCATAAGCAAAAGATATAGCACCAGGAGATGCAGCAGCAGGAATTTCAGTAGGAGACGCAGCAGCAGGAGAAACAGCAGGTCATGCAGCAGCAGTAGATGAAGAAGGGTATGAAGCAGCAGTAGATGCATCAGGGTATGCAATAGCAGGAGATTCAGCAGCAGGCGATGGATCAGGGGAGATGCATCATCAGATGAATTTGCTGATGCATCAGAGGTAGTTGCAGACAGAGATGCAGCATCAGGAGTTTCAGCAGAGGATGCAGCAGCAATAGATGCAGCAGTGTATGCAGCAGCAGCAGATGGAGCATCAGGTGATGCAGGAGGACATCAAAAATCAGAAGGTGAAGCAACAGGAGATGCAGCAGTAGATTAATCTACAGCACATGCACCAAAAGATGCAGGAGATGAAGCAGCAGGAGATGCAGCTGGAGATGCCGCAGCTGTACATTGAGCAAGATATACAGAAGCAGGAGATGCATCAGCGGGAGATGTGGCATGAGAGGCAGAAGAAGGAGATCCTGCAGCAGATGCAGTAGCATATGCAGCCCCAACAGAAGCAGCAGCAGGAGATGAAGCAGCAGATGCAGCAGCAGGAGATTCAGCAGCAGGAGATGCAGCAGTCAGAGATGCAGCAGGTTATGCATCAGCAGGAGATGCATCAGGAGATGCAGCATCAGGAGATGCAACAGGAATTCAGGAGGGGATTCAGTAGCAGGTGATACAGCAGCAGATGCAGCAGGAGATGCAGCAGCAGGAAATGCAACAGTCAGAAATGCAATTGGAGATTCAGTAGCAGGAGATGCACCAGGAGATGCAGCAAGAGGAGATGCAGCAGATTATGCAGCAGCAGGAGATGAAGCAGCAGGAGATGCAGCAGTAGAAGATGCCGCAGCAGATGCATCAGGAGATGCAGCAGCAGAAGATGCAGCAGCAGGATATGAAGCAGGAGATGAAGCAAGAGCTTTAGCAGGAGATACAGTAGCAGAAGATTCAGGAGCAGGAGATGAAGAAGCCGGAGTTGCAGCAACAGGAGCTGCAGAAGCAGATGCAGAACGGGGAGGTGCAGCAGCAGGAGTTTCAACAGCAGGTTCAACAGCAGATCCAGAAGGAGATGCTGTAGGAGGAGAGGCAGGAGTAGACGATGCAGCTGATGTAGAAGCAGGAGATGCAGAAGCAGAAGATGCAGCCGGAGATTCTGCAGCAGGAGATTCTGCAGCAGGAGATGCAGCAGGAGATACAGCCGCAGGAGATGAGCTGCTAATTCAGCAGGAGATGAAGCAGCAGGAGATGCAGCAGCAGGATCTGCAGAGAAGAAGATGGCAGCAGCAGGAGATGCAGCAGTACATGAAGCAGCAGATGCACAAGAAAACAGAGCAGGAGATGCGGCAAGATAATATGCAGTACCAGGAGATGCAGTAGGAGATGCAGCATCTGGAGTTGAAGCAATAGAAAATGCTGGAGGAGATGCAGCAGCAGATGCATCAGGAGAAGCAGGAGCAGGAAATGCAGAAGCAGGAGATGCAGCAGCAGGAGATGCAGGAGTAGGAGAGGCAGAAGCAGGAGATGTAGCAGCAAGACATGCAAAAGGATATGCAGAAGCAGGAGATGCAGCAGCAGGAGATGCAGGAAATGCATCAGCAGATGCAGGAGGAAATTTAGCAGGAGGAGTTTTAGCAGGAGGAGAGGCAGCAGCAGGAGATGCAGCAGCAGCAGATACAACAGTGTATGAAGCAGCAGCAGATTGAGCAGTAGGAGATGCAGCAGCAGGACAATCAGCAAGAGGAATGCAGCAGGCTATGCAGCAGCAGGAGATGCAGCAGGAGATGCGTCATCAGGAGATACAGCATTAGATGCGGTAGGTTTAGATTCAGCAGGAGATGCAGCAGCAGGAGATGCTGGAGCAGGAGATGCATCTGGAACGCCACAGGGATCCAGTAGCAGCTGATGCAGCACGAGATGCAGTAGGAGATTCAGCAGCAGGAGATACAGCAGCAAGAGATCCAGCAGATGGAGGTGCCGCATCAGAGGATGCAGCAGGGGATTCAGTAGCAGGTGATGCAGCAGCAGATGCAGCAGCTGATAAAGGAGACGCAGCAGGAGGGGATGCAGAAAAAGATGCAGCAGCAGGAGATGTAGAAGAAGATGCAGCAGTATATCAAGCAGCAGCAAATGCAGCTGAAAATGCTGCGGATGCAGCAGTAGGAGATTAAACACTAGATGCAGCAGTGGATGATGCAGAAGCAGGAGATGTAGCAGCAGATTATGCAGAAGATGCAGCGCTAGATACAGCAGCAGCAGATGCAGCAGAAAATGATGCAGATGCCGCAGTAGGAGATTAATCACTAGATGCAGCAGTAGATGATGCAGCAACAGGAGATGCAGCAGCAGCAGATGCAGCAGGGTTTGCAGCAGCAGGACATTCAGCAGCAGGAGAACCTGCAAGATAGCAGTATCATAAGATGAATCCGCAGATGCATCAGAAGCATATGGAGCAGGAGATGCAGCGGCAGGAGTTGCAGAAGAAGATGCAGGAGCAGGAGATCCAGAAGCAGATGTAGAAGGAGATGCAGCAGTAGACGAATCAGCAGCAGACACAGCAGTAAATGCAGGAGATGCATCAGCAGGAGATGCATCAGGAAGAGATGCAGAAGGAAATGAAGGAGATGCAGCAGGAAGAGATGCAGAAGGAAATGAAGATGATGCAGCTGAAAGTGATGCATAAATAGATGGCTCAGGAGAGGATTCATCAGCAGGAGATGGAGCAGGAGATGCAGCCGCAAGAGATGCAGCAGGAGGTGCAGAAGGAGATGCAGCATCAGGAGATGTATCAGCAGGATATGCAGCAGAATATTGAGCAAGAGGTGATACATCATGAGGTGCTGCAGCTGGAGATGCAGCAGCAGACGAAGCAGCAGGAGATTCAGCTGCAAGAGATGCATCAGAAAAAGATCAAGGAGGAGATGTGGCAGCAGGGAGATACAGCAGCAGAAGATGCAGCAGGAGATGCAGCAGCAGGAGATACAGCAGCAGGAGATGCAGCATCAGGAGATGCAGCAGGAGATGCAGCACTGGGAGATTCATAAGAGGATGATGCAGCATCAGGAGATGCAGCAGGTAATGAAGCAGAAGGACATGCAGCAGCAGATGCAGCAACAGATTAAGCAGCAGGAGATGCAGCAGCAGGAGATGCAGGCAGCAGATGAAACAGCAGATGCAGATTCAGAAGAAGATGCAGTAGCCTAATATGCAGCAGCAGATTCAGCAGGAGCAGAATATGCATCAGCAAATGCACCAGAAAGATATGCAGCAGCAGGAGATGCAGGCAGCATATGAAACAGCAAATGCAGATTCAGAAGAAGATGCAGTAACCTAATATGCAGCAGCAGATTCAGCAGGAGCAGAATATGGTTCAGCAAATGCACCAGCAAGATATGCATCAGCAGGAGATGCACCAGCGGGAGATGCAGGAGGAGTCACAGTAGGATATGCAGCAAGAGGAGATGCATCAAGAGATGCAGCAGCAGACGAAACAGCACTAAATGCAAAAGCAGGACATGCAGCAGCAGGAGGTGAATCAGGAGATTCAGCAGCAGATGAAGCAGCTGCAGATAGGGTAGACCAACATAACACCAAGCTTGAACTGATGCAAATGTAAAACAAGAGAGTGTTTTGTAGAAAGAAAAACCTTTTTAGAAAGAAAAACCTCTTGTAGAAAGAAAAGCAAGAGAGAGTTTTGTACAAAGAAAAATTTAATATTTTGTTAAAATAAGGATTTTTTTTTTAGGTGAGAGCCATAGAATCATAGAATAACCAGGTTGGAAGAGACCCACTGGATCATTGAGTCCAACCATTCCTATCAAACACTAACCCATGCCCCTCAGCACCTCATTCACCCATGCCTTAAACACCTCCAGGGAAGATGACTCAAGCACCTCCCTGGGCAGCCTGTTCCAGTGCCCAATGACCAAATTTTGTTGAAAATTTTTTTAATTGGAAAAAATATATATAAACAAAAATCATGTTCAGGCAGGAAATCAGCAGGATGTGCAGCAGGAGATGCCGCAACAGGTAATGAAGTAGGAGGTGCAGCAGCTGGAGATGTAGCAGCACGGGATGCAGCAGAAGGTGATGCAACAGCAGGAGAGGCAGAGGGAGATGTAGCAGGAGATATAGCAGGAGATGCATCAAGAGATGCACAAGGAGGAGATGCAGCAGCAGATGCATCCACAGGAGATGCAGGAGGAGCTGAAGCAGCAGATTCAGCAGGAGATACAACAGAAGGAGATGCAGCAGCAGATGCATCCACAGGAGATGCAGGAAGAGCTGAAGCAGCAGATTCAGCAGGAGATACAACAGAAGGAGATGCAGCAGCAGATGCAGCAGCAGGGGATGCAGTAGCAGATTCAGCAGCAAATGCCACAGGAGACACAGCAAAATGAGATGCAGAAGCAGATGCAGTAAGAGATGCAGATTAATCAGTAGATGCAGCAGGAAGAGATGCTTCAGATGATACGGCATCAGGAGATGAGCAGGAAATTCAGCAGGAGATGCAGTAGGAGGAGAGGCAGGAGGAGATGATGCAGCAGCAGCAGATGCAGAAGCAGCAGATGAAACAGGTAATGCATCAGTAGTAGATACAGCACGGGAATGCAGCAGCAGAAGATTCCACAACAGTAGATGGAGATTCAGCAGGAGATTCATCAGCAGGAGATGCTGCAGCAGATTCACAGTAGGACATGCAGGAGCTAGAGATGCAGCAGGAGATGGGCCAAAATAGATGCAGCAGGAGAAACTGCAGGACGAGATGCAACAGAAGGTTCAGGAGGAGGAGATGCAGCAGGAAATGTAGAAGGATATACAGCAGGAGAAGCATCAGGAGGAGATGCAGCAAGAGATGCAGTAGCAGCAGATGCAGCAGGAGATGCAGTAGCAAGAGATGTAGCATTATCATAAGATACATTGAGAGATGCAGCAGCAGGATATGCAGCAGCAGGAGGTGCAGGAAGATATGCATGAACAGGAGAATCAGTATGAGGTACAGCAGGAGATGCAGCAGCAGCAGATGCAGCAGGAGATTCAGCAGTAGATGAAGCAGCAGCAGAGCAGCAGCAGATGCAGCAGGAGATGAAATATAAGGAGATGCAGGGGTACAAGATGCATCAGGAGATGCAGGAGAAGGTGTGGCAGCAGATGTGGCAAGATATAGCGTAGGAGATGCAGCAGGAAATGTATCATGGTATGCAGGAGAAGTAGATGAAGCAGAAGATGAAGCAGAAGGAGGTGCAGCAATAGGAGATCCATCAGGAGATGAAGAAGCAGATGCAGCAGGAGATGCAGATTTAGCAGCAGATGCAGCAGGAGGAGATTCCGCAGGATATTGAGCAGGAGATACAGCAGCAGAAGATACAAAAAGATATGAAGCATGAGCAGATGCAAAAGCAGGCGATGCAGCATGAAATGCAGCAGCAGGTGATGTAGTAGCAGGACATGCAGAAGGAGATGTAGCAGCAGGAGAGCAGCAGGTGATGTAGCATGAAATGCAGGACCAGGTGATGTAGCAGCAGGAGATGCAGCAGGGAATGCAGCAGCAGCAGATGTAGCAGGAGATGCAGCAGCATCATATGCAGTAGGAGATGTAGCAGCAAGAGATGCAGAAGCAGGAGATGCTACAGGAGATGCAGCGGGAGGAGACGAAGCAGCAGGAGATGCAGAGGAGAAGATGCAGAGAAGAAGATGCAGTAGAAAGAGATATAGCAGGAGATTCAGCCGCAATAAATGCACAGGAGAAAAAGCAGCATCAGATGCATCATCAGATGCAGCAGCAGAAGATGCAGAAGCAGGAGATGCACCAGCAGGAGATGCAGTAGGAGATGCAGCAGTAGATTTAGCAGCAGCAGATGCAGTGGCAGATTCAGCAAATGCAGCAGTAGTAGCTTCAGAAAGAGATGCATCACCAGGAGATGCAGTAGTAGAAGATGCAGTAGGAGATGCAGAAGGAGATGAAGTAGTAGAAGGTGCAGCAGGAGATGCAGAAGCAGATGCAGTAGGAGGAGATGCAGCAGCAGGACACGCAGCAGGAGTTGATGCAGGAAGTAATAGAGCAGCAGGAGATTCAGAAGAAAGAGATGCAGCAGGAGATGCAGCAGCAGGAGATGCAGCAGCAGGAAATGCAGCAGTATATATGGAAGCAGGAGATGCAGCAAGGGGAGATGCAGTAGGGGGAGAAATAGCAGGTAAAGCAGCAGCAGGAGATCCAGCTGCAAGAGATGCAGCAGCAGGAGATGGAGCAGGAGATGCAGCAGTAGATGAATCAGAAGATGGTGTAGCAGCAAATGCAGCTGATAAAGCAGGAGATGCTGCAACAGATGCTGCAGGAGGAGACACAGCCGGAGGTGATGCAGCAGGTAATACAGCAGCAGAAGATGCAGAAGCAGGAGATGCAGAAAGAGATTCAGCAGCAGGAGATGAAGAATCAGGAAATGCAGCAGTATATATGGAAGCAGGTTATGCAGTAGCAGGAGATGCAACAGGAGATGCAGTAGCAGGGTATGCAGCAGTGGATGCAGCAGGAGATGCAGTAGCAGGGGATGCAGCAGCAGATGCAGCAGCAGATGCCACAGGAGATGGAACGGAAGGAGATTGCAGAAGCAGATGAAGCAGTAGATGCAGATTCAGGAGATGCATCAGGAAGAGATGCTTCAGATGATACAGCATCAGGAGATGCAGCAATAGATTAAGCAGGATTTGCAGTAGGAGGAGACGCAGGAGGAGATGATGCAAGAGACGCAGCAGTAGGGGATGCAGAAGCAGAAGATGCAGCAGGAGATGCAGAAGGAGAAGATGAAGTAGGAAATGCAGCAGCAGCAGCTTCCGCAGCAAGAGATGCAGAGAAAGGAGATGAAGCAGTAGGAGATGCTGTAAGAGATGCAACAACAGGGGATGTAGCAGCAGGAGATTGAGCAGGTGATGCAGCAGCAGATGCATCAGGAGGAGATGTAGAAGGAGGAGATGCAGCATCAGAAGGAGATGCAGCAACAGGAAATGCAGCAGGAGATTAAGCAGCAAATGCAGAAGCGGCAGATACAGCAGGTGGAGATGCAGCAGCAGATGCAGCAGTAGATGCAGATTCAGCAGGAGATTCAGAAGCAGGAGATGCTGCAGCAGATTCACAGGAGGAGATGCATCAGCAGGAGATGCAGCAGGAGGTGTGGCAGAAGTAGATGCAGCAAGATAATCAACAGGAGGAGATGCAAGAGAAGATGCAGGAGTAAGAGATGCAGCAGGAAATTCAGAAGGAAACACAGCAGGAGAAGCATCAGGAGGAGATGCAGCAAGACATGCAGCAGCAGCAGATGCAGAAAGAGAGCAGCACGAAATGCAGATTCAACTGAAGGTGCCGTAGGAAGAGAATCTTCAGCAGATGCAGCAGGAGATGCATCATGACGAGATGTAGCAGGACATATGGCAGTAGCAGATGCATCGGCAGATGAAGCAGGAAATGCAGCAGAAGGAGATGAATCAGCATCAGATGCAGCCGCAGATGCAGCAGCAGGAAATGCAGCAGCATCTGATGTAGCAGGAGATGCTACAGGAGATTAATCACGAGATGAAAAAGGAGGAGATGCAACAGAAGGAGATGCAGAGTAGTAGATGAAGAGAAGAAGGTGCAGCAGAAGGAAATACAGCAGGAGATTCAGCCGCAGTAAATGCAGCAAGAGAGAAAGCAGCAGCAGATGCAGCAGCAGATGCAGCAGCAGAGAATGCAACAGCAGATGCAGCAGCAGGAGATCTATCAGGAGATGCAGCAGATGAAGCAGCAGAAGATACAGCAGCAGATTCAGCAGGTGCAGCAGTAGTAGATTCAGAAAGAGCTGCAGCAGGAAATGCAGGTGGAGATGCATCTGCGGGTGATGCTCAAGGAGATGAAGCAGGAGATGCAGAACGAGATGAAGCAGCAGGATATGCAGCAGATGGAGATGACGCCGGAGATGTTTCATTAGAAGGTGCAACATGAGATAGAGCAGGAGATGCAGCAGAAGACGAAGCAGAAGGAGATGCAGGAAGAGGAGATGCAGCAGAAGGACATGGAGCAAGAGATGCAGCAGCAGAAGATGAAGCAGCAGGAGATTCATTAGGGAATGCAGTAGCAGGAGATGCAAGAGGAGATGCAGCAGGATGAAGTAAAGCAGCAGGGGATGCATCAGGAGATGCAGAAGCAGCAGATACAGCAGGAGATGCCGTAGCAGGAGATGCACCAGATTTAGCAGGAGGAGGTTCAGCAGGAGATGGAGCAGGAGGAGATGCAACAGGAGATGCAGCAGAAGGAGGTAAAGCAGCAACAGATTCAGCAGCATGTGCAGCAGAAGGAGGTGCATAAGAGATGCAGCAACAATTGATGAAGCAGGAGATGCTGGAGCCGGAGATGCAGAAGAAGTAGATGCAGAAGCAGGAGATGCAGAAGTAGATGCATCAGCAGAAGATGCAGCAGAACATGCATCAGCAGCAGACACAGCAGCAGGATATGAGGCAGGAGACGCACTAGCAGAAAATGCAGCAGGAGATGCTTCAGGATATTAAGCAGGAGATGCTGCAGCAGGTGATGCAGCAGCAGGAGATGTGTCAGGGGTTGCAGCAGTAGTTGAAGCAGCACCAGATGAAGCAGAATATGCTGCAGATGCACCAGTAGGGGATGCTGCAGGTGATGCAGCAGGAAGAGATGGAGCACGAGAAATATCAGCAGCAGATGCACCAGCAGCGGCAGCAGCAGTAGATGTAGCAGGAGATATAGAAAAATATGAGGCAGGAGAAGATGTAGTAGGCGATGCAGCAGTAGATGCAGCAGCAGGAGTTGCAGCAGGAAATGCAGCAGGAGAAGCAGCAGGAGATACAGAAGCAGGATATGCAGCCACAAATGTATTCAGCAGGATATGCAGCAGAAGATGAAGCAGGAGATGCAGAAGCAGGAGATGCAGCAATAGATGAAGCAGTATCAGATGCAGCAGCAGATGCACCACATGGAGCAGAAAGAGATGCAGCAGGGGATGAAGCAGCAGGAGATGCAGCAGCAGGAGATACAGCAGCAGATGTAGCAGCAGGAGATACAGAAGCCGGAGATGAAGCAGCAGATGCAGCAGCAGGAGATGCAGGAAAACAAGTAGCAGAAGATGCAGCAGCAGGAATTTTAGGAGGAGATGCAGCAGTACATGAAGCAGCAGCAGATGCAGCAGCAGATTATGGAGATGCAGTAGCCAGAAATGCAGCAGAAGATGCAGCAAGAGGAGATGCATCAGGAGATGCAGTATCAGGAGATGTAGCTGCAGCTGCAGAAGCAGCAGATGCAGCAGCAATATATGCAGCAGCAGATGCATCAGGAGATGAATATTTAGTAGGAGATGTAGCAGCAGAAGTTGCTGCTGCGAACGACGCTGCAGGAGATGCCACAGAAGGAAATGCAGCAGGATATGCTGCAGGAGGAGATGCAGCAGGTAATGCAGCAGGTAATGCAGCAGATGGGGATGCAGAAGGATTTAAACCAGGAAATGCAGCAGGAGATGTAGCAGGAAATGCAGCAGCAGGAGATGCAGAAGCAGGAGATGCAGCAGTAGATGAAGCAGTATCAGATGCAGCAGCAGATGCACCACATGGAGCAGAAAGAGATGCAGCAGAGGATGAAACAGCAGGAGATACAGAAGGAGGAGATACAGCAGCAGATGTAGCAGCAGGAGATGCAGGAAAACAAGTAGCAGAAGATGCAGCAGCAGGAATTTTAGCAGGAGATGCAGCAGTACATGAAGCATTTCCTGCTGCTGCATCTCCTGTTTCTACATCTCCTGCTGAATCTACATCTCCTGTGGCATCTGCTGCGGCATCTCTTTCTGCTGAATCTCCGATTCATCTCCTGCTGCATTGCTGATGCAGCTCCTGCTGCATCTCCTGCTGCTTCATAAACTACTGCTGCATATCCTGCTGCTGCATATCCGGATGCAGCATATCCTATTGCATCTCCTGGTGTTGCTTCTCTTGCTGCTTCATTTTCTGCTGCATCTCCCGGTGAAGTTGCACTTCCTACTGCATCTCCCGGTGCTGCGTCTCTTGATGCTGTATTTCCTGCAGCATCTCCAGCTTCTGCAACTTCCACAGAATCTCCTGTTCCTGCTTCTCCTGCTGAATCTGCATCTCCTGCTACTTTAGAAATTACTGCTGCATCTCCGGCTGCATCATCTCTTCTACATCTCCTGCTGCTAAATCTCCTGCTGCTATATCTCCTGCTGCACCTACTGCTGCATCTCCTGCTGCATCAATTACTTCATATCCTGCTGCTACATCTCCTGCTGCTGCATCTCCTGCTGTTGTATCTCCTGTTACACCTTTTGCTGCTGCATCTCCTGCTACTGCATATACTTCTGCTGCATCTCCTGATAAATGTGGTGCTGCATCTGCTACTGCATCTGCTACAACACCATCTAATATAGCTGCATCTGCTGCTGAATCCTCTGCTTCTGGATCTCCTGCTGTTGCTTATCCTGTTGCATCTCCTGCTGCTGCAAACGCTGCTGCAGCATTTCCTGCTGCTGCATCTCATTCTGCTGCATCTCCTAAAGTATCTCCAGCTGCTGCATATCCTGCTGCTGTTATTCCGGCTGATGAATCCCCTGCTGCTGTTATTCCAGCTGATGAATCTCCTGCTGCTGCATCTCATGCTGTATCTCCTTCTTCATCTGCTGCTGCTTCATCAGCTGCATCTGCTGCTGCATCTCCTGTTGCTGCATCTCCTGTGAATATAATGCTGAATCTACCGATGAATATGCATCTCCCTCTGCAAGTCTTGCTGCTGCACCTCCTGCTGCATATCCTGATGCTGTACCTGCCTCGGATACAACATCTTCTGTTACTTCATTCAAGCTGCTGAATCTGCTGCTGTATCTCCTACTGCATCTCCTGCTGCACATGCTGCTGCTTTATCTCCTGCTGCGTGTCATGATGCTGCACTTCCTGCTGGTGCAATTCTTCTGCATCTGATGCTGCATTTGCTGCTGCATCTCCTGCTGCACCTCCTGATACATCTGCTGCTGCTGTATCTCCTCCTTATACATTTCCAGCTGCATCTCGTCCTGCTACATCTGCTGCTACATCACTTTGTACTGCCTCTCCTGCTGCATCTCTTTCTTCGGCATCTCAAGCTGCTGAATCTCCTGCAGCTGCATCTCCTGCAGCTGCATCTCCTGCTACTGCTTCTCCTGCTTCACATCCTGCTGCTTCTGCTCCTGCTGCTACTCCTGCTGCTTCATCTCCTGCTGCTACTTCTGCTGCTTCATCTCTTGCTGCATCTCCTTCTGAATTTCCTGTTGCTGCATCACCTCCTACTCCATCTGCTGCAGTATTTCTTGCTGCTGCATATCCTGCTTCTTCATATCATGCTGCATTTTCTGATGCTGCATATCCTGACTGCTGCATATCCTGCTGCATTTCCTGCTGATGAATATTCTGCTGCTGCACCTCCTGCTGCTTCTCCTGCAGATGCATCTGCTGCATCTCCTGCTGCTAACATCTCCTTCTGGTGCATCTCCTGTGCAATCTCTAGCTACTCTATCTCCTACTGATTCCACATCTCCTCTTTCATTAGCTGCTGCATCTACTGCTGTTGCATCCACTTCTGCATCTCCTTCTGCTGCCTCTCCATCCTACATCTCCTCGTGCTTCATCTCTTGATGCATCTCCTGCTATATCTCCTGCTGCATCTCCTACTGCATCTCCTACTGCTGCATCTCAAGGTGGATCTCCTCTTGTTAAATATACTGCTGCATTTCCTGCTGCATCTCCTGCTGGTTCCTCTCCTGCTGCCTTTCCTAGTGATGCATATCCTGCTGGTGCATTTCCTGATGCATCTATTTTTCTGCATCTCCTCCTGCATCTCTTCCTGCTGCATCTCCTGTTGAATCTCCTTCTACTGCGTCTGCTCATCTCCTGCTGCTGTACCTCCTGCTGAAGACTCGCCTTCTGCTACATCTCCTGCTACATCTCGTAATGCTTCATCTCCTTCTGCTGCATCCCCTGCTGCTGTGTCTGCTACTGCATCTCCTGATTCATCTCCTGCTGCTCCATCTCCTGCTTTATTTCCTGATGCATCTCCTACAGCTGCATCTCCTACAGCTGCATCTCCTCTTGATGCATCTCCTGATGCATGTCGTGCTGATGACTCTCCTGCTGCTCCATCCCCTGCTGCTCCATCCTCTCTTACATGGACTGCTACTTCATATCCCTCTACATCTGCTGCGTCTGAGGCTTAACCTATTGCTGCACTTCCTGCTGCATCTCCTACTGCATCTCCTGCTGCTGCATCTCCTGCTTTTGCACCCCCGGCTGCATCTACTGCTTCTTAATTTCCTGCTGCATCTTATTCTGCTGCATCTCCTGCTACTGCATCTGCAGATGAATCTCCTGCTGCATCTGCTACTGCTGCACCTCCTGCTTCTGCATCTCCGGCTGGTGCATCTGCTGCTGAATCTCCTGCTGCTGCATGTCCTCCTGATGCATCTCCTGCTGCATCTCCTTCTGCGGTATCTCCTGCTGAAAATCCTGCTTCATCTCCTACGGCTGCATCTCCTGCAGCTGAATCTGCTGCAGCAGAAGATGAAGTCGTAGATGCAGCAGGAGATTCTGCAGCAGGAGACGGGGCAGGAGTTGCAGCATCAGATGAAGCAGCAGTAGATGCAGCAGCGATATATGCAGCAAAAGGAGATGAAGCAGGATATGAAGCATCAGGAGACTAAGCAATAGGAGATGCATTAGGAGATTCTGCAGCAGGCGATGGAGCAGCAGTAGATGCAGCAGAGAATGCAGTAGCACGAGATTCGGCAGTAGGAGATGCAACAGGAGATGCAGCTACAAGAGATGCAGCAACAGATGCAGCAGCAGAAGATACACGAGGACATCCAGCATCAGGGGATGCAGCAGCAGATTCAGCAGCAAATGCCACAGGAGACGCAGCAAAATGAGATGCAGAAGCAGATGCAGTAAGAGATGCAGATTAAGCAGTAGATGCAGCAGGAAGAGATGCTTCAGATGATACGGCATCAGGAGATGAGCAGGAGATTCAGCAGGAGATGCAGTAGGAGGAGAGGCAGGAGGAGATGATGCAGCAGCAGCAGACGCAGAAGCAGCAGATGAAACAGGTAATGCATCAGTAGTAGATACATCAGGGGATGCAGCAGCAGGAGATTCTGCAACAGTAGATGGAGATTCAGCAGGAGATTCATCAGCAGGAGATTCCGCAGCAGTAGATGGAGATTCAGCAGGAGATTCATCAGCAGGAGATGCTGCAGCAGATTCACAGTAGGACATGCAGGAGCAGGAGATGCAGCAGGAGATGGGCCAAAATAGATGCAGCACAGAAACTGTAGGAAGAGATGCAACAGAAGGTTCAGGAGGAGGAGATGCAGCAGGAAATGTAGAAGGATATACAGCAGGTGAAGCATCAGGAAGAGATGCAGCAAGAGATGCAGTAGCAGCAGATGCAGCAGAAGATGCAGGAGAAGATGAGGCAGCAGATATAGCAAGATATAGCGTATGAGATGCAGCAGGAAACGTATCGTGTTATGCAGGAGAAGTAGATGAAGCAGGAGGTGAAGCAGAAGGAGGTGCAGCAGTAGGAGATGCGTCAGGAGATGTAGAAGCAGATGCAGCAGGAGATGCAGATGTATCAGGAGATGCAGCAGCAGGACATGCTGCAACAGATGCAGCAGGAGGAGATTCCGCAGGATATTGAGCAGGAGATGCAGCAGTAGAAGATGCAAAAAGAGATGAAGCATGAGCAGATGCAGAAGCAGGCGATGCAGCATGAAATGCAGCAGCAGGTGATGTAGTAGCAGGAGATGCAGAAGGAGATGTAGCAGCAGGAGATGCAGCAGGGAATGCAGCAGCAGCAGATGTAGCAGGAGATGCAGCAGCATCATATGCAGTAGGAGATGTAGCAGCAAGAGATGCAGAAGCAGGAGATGCTACAGGAGATGCAGCGGGAGGAGACGAAGCAGCAGGAGATGCAGAGGAGTAGATGCAGAGAAGAAGATGCAGCAGAAGGAGATATAGCAGGAGATTCAGCTGCAATACATGCAGCAACAGAGAAAGCAGCAGCAGATGCAGCAGCAGATGCAGCAGCAGAAGATGCAAGAGCACATTCAGAAGCCGGAGATGCACCAGCAGGAGATGCAGTAGGAGATGCAGCAGTAGATTTAGCAGCAGCAGATGCAGCGGCAGATTCAGCAAATGCAGCAGTAGTAGCTTCAGAAAGAGATGCATCACCAGGAGATGCAGTAGTAGAAGATGCAGCAGGTGATGCAGAAGCAGATGCAGTAGGAGATGCAGATTTAGCAGGAGATGCATCAGCAGGAGATGCTGCAGCATATGCAGCAGCAGGACACGCAGCAGGAGTTGATGCAGGAAGTAATAGAGCAGCAGGAGATTCAGAAGAAGGAGATTCAGCAGCAGGAGATGCAGCAGCAGGAGATGCAGCAGCAGGAAATGCAGCAGTATATACGGAAGCAGGAGATGCAGCAAGAGGAGATGCAGTAGGAGGAGAAATAGCAGGTAATGCAGCAGCAGGAGATCCAGCTGCAAGAGATGCAGCAGCAGGAGATGTAGCAGGAGATGCAGCAGTAGATGAATCAGAAGACGGTGTAGCAGCAAATGCAGCTGATGCAGCAGGAGATGCTGCAACAGATGCTGCAGGAGGAGACACAGCCGGAGGTGATGCAGCAGGTAATACAGCAGCAGAAGATGCAGAAGCAGGAGATGCAGAAAGAGATTCAGCAGCAGGAGATGAAGAATCAGGAAATGCAGCAGTATATACGGAAGCAGGTTATGCAGTAGCAGGAGATGCAGCAGGAGATGCAACGGAAGGAGATTGCAGAAGCAGATGAAGCAGTAGATGCAGATTCAGGAGATGCATCAGGAAGAGATGCTTCAGATGATACAGCATCAGGAGATGCAGCAGGAGATTAAGCAGGATTTGCAGTAGGAGGAGAGGCAGGAGGAGATGATGCAAGAGACGCAGCAGTAGGAGATGTAGAAGCAGAAGATGCAGCAGGAGATGCAGAAGGAGAAGATGAAGCAGGAAATGCAGCAGCAGCAGCTTCCGCAGCAAGAGATGCAGAGAAAGGAGATGAAGCAGTAGGAGATGCTGTAAGAGATGCAACAACAGGGGATGTAGCAGCAGGAGATTGAGCAGGTGATGCAGCAGCAGATGCATCAGGAGGAGATGCAGAAGGAGGAGATGCAGCAGCAGCAGATGCAGCAGCATAAGGAGATGCAGCAACAGGAAATGCAGCAGGATATTAAGCAGGAAATGCAGAAGCGGCAGATACATCAAGTGGAGATGCAGCAGCAGATGCAGCAGTAGATGCAGATTCAGCAGGAGATTCAGAAGCAGGAGATGCTGCAGCAGATTCACAGGAGGAGATGCATCAGCAGGAGATGCAGCAGGAGGTGCGGCAGAAGTAGATGCAGCAAGATAATCAACAGGAGGAGATGCAAGAGAAGATGCAGGAGTAAGAGATGCAGCAGGAAATTCAGAAGGAAACACAGCAGGAGAAGCATCAGGAGGAGATGCAGCAAGACATGCAGCAGCAGCAGATGCAGAAAGAGAGCAGCACTAAATGCAGATTCAACAGAAGGTGCCGTAGGAAGAGAATCTTTAGCAGATGCAGCAGGAGATGCATCATGACGAGATGTAGCAGGACATATGGCAGTAGCAGATGCATCGGCAGATGAAGCAGGAAATGCAGCAGAAGGAGATGAATCAGCATCAGATGCAGATGCAGCAGCAGGAAATGCAGCAGCATCTGATGTAGCAGGAGATGCAGAAGCAGAAGATGCAGCAGCAGGATATGAAGCCGAAGATGCAGCAGAATATACAGAAGCAGGAGATGCAGCGGGTGATGCAGCAGCAGGAGATAGAGGAGGAGAAAATGCAGCATCAGGAGATTCAGCAGCAGGAAATGCAATAAGAGATAGAGCAGCAGGAGATGCAGCAGCAGAAGATACATCAGGACATTAAGCAGGAGATGCTGCAGGAAGAGATGCAGCTGGAGATAGAGCAGCAGGTGGCGCAGCAGGATATACAGCCGCAGGAAATGCCGGAGAGAAAGCAGTAGAAGATGCAGCAGCAGATTTAGTAGCAGATTCAGCAGGAGATGCAGCAGCATGAGATGCAGCAGTAGGAGATGCAGCATGTGATGCAGGAGCAGATGCAGCAGGATTGCAATAGGAGATGCAGCAAGAGATTCAGCAACAGGAGATTCAGAATTATATACAGAAGCAGGAAATGCAGCAGGAAGAGATGCAGATAGGGAGGATGCATCAGGAGATGCAGCAGCAGGAGATGCAGCAGGAAATGCAGCAGCAGTGGATGTAGTAGCAGGAGATGCATCAGGAGATGCAGCAGCAGGAGATGCAGATAGGGAGGATGCATCAGGAGATGCAGCAGCAGGAGATGCAGCATCATCATATGCAGTAGGAGACGAAGAAGCAGGAGATGCTCAGGAGATTAATCACGAGATGAAATAGGAGGAGATGCAACAGCAGGAGACGCAGAGTAGTAGATGAAGAGAAGATGCAGCAGAAGGAAATACAGCAGGTGATTCAGCCGCAGTAAATGCAGCAAGAGAGAAAGCAGAAGCAGATGCAGCAGCAGGAGATCTATCAAGAGATGCAGCAGTAGATGAAGCAGCAGAAGATACAGCAGCAGATTCAGCAGGTGCAGCAGTAGTAGATTCAGAAAGAGCTGCAGCAGGAAATGCAGGTGGAGATGCATCTGCAGGTGATGCAGAAGGAGATGCAGCAGGTGATGCTCAAGGAGATGCAGCAGGAGATGCAGAACGAGATGAAGCAGCAGGACATGCAGCAGAAGGAGATGACGCCGGAGATGTTTCATTAGAAGGTGCAACATGAGATAGAGCAGGAGATGCAGCAGAAGGACATGGAGCAAGAGTTGCAGAAGCAGAAGATGAAGCAGCAAGAGAATCATTAGGGGATGCAGCAGCTGGAGATGCAGCAGGATGAAGTGAAGCAGCAGGGGATGCATCAGGAGATGCAGAAGCAGCAGATACAGCAGGAGATGCCGTACCAGGAGGTGCACCAAGAGATTTAGCTGGAGGACGTTCAGCAGGAGATGCAGCAAGAGGAGATGCAACATGAGATGCAGCAAGAGGAGATGCAACATGAGATGCAGCAGGGGGAGATTCAGCAGGAGATGCAGCAGGGGGAGATTCAGCAGGAGATGCAGCAAGAGGAGGTACAGCAGCAGCAGATGCAGCAGCATATGTAGCAGAAGGAGATGCATAAGAGATGCAGGAGCAATTGATGCAGCAGGAGATGCTGTAGCCGGCAATGCAGAGGGAGATTAAACAGGAGATGCTGCAGCAGGTGCAGCAACAGATGCAGTAGCAGGAGATGTGTCAGGAGTTGCAGCAGTAGGTGAAGCAGCACCAGATGAAGCAGAATATGCTGCAGATGCAGCAATACGTGATGCAGCAGGAAGAGATGAAGCAGGAGATGCACAAACAGGAGATGCATCCACAGGATATAAACAGCAGCAGATGCAGCAGCAATTTGATCGGCATGAGATGCACCAAAAAATATAGCAGGAGATGCAGCCGAAGGAGATGTAGCAGGACATGCAGCAGCAGGAGATGCAGCTGCAAATGCATTCAGCAGGAGGTGCAGTAGGAGGAGATGCAGCAACAGGATATTCAGTAGGAGGAGATTCAGCAGCAGATGTAGCAGGACATCTGCACTTCAAGCTGCTGCATCTTATTTTCTGCATCGACTTCACTTCATCTCTTGCTGCTGAATCTCCTGCTGCATCTCGTCCTGCTGCTGTGTATCCTGCTGCATCTCCAGCTGCTTCATCTCCTGCTGCATTTCCTCTCGCTGCATCTCTTGCTGCATCTCCTGCTGCATATACTTCTGCTTCACCGCCTAAAGCATCTCCTGCTGCTCTATATCCTGCTTCATCATGGCCTGCTGCATCTCCTGCTGCTGCATCTCCTGTTACACCATCTGCTTCTGCATCGCCTGCTGCTGCATGTTCTTCTGCATCTCCTCCTGCTGCATCTGCTGCTGCATCCTCTTCTGGTACATGTCCCGCACCATCTCTTGCTGCTGAAGCTCATGATCCTGCATCTTCTGCTGTGGCAATTCCTGGTGCTTCATTTCCTGCTGCGTTTCTTCCTTTTACATCTCCTGCTGCTGCATCTCCTGCTCCTGCATCTGCTGCAGCATCTTCTATTGCTACATCTCCTGCTGAATCTACATCTCCTGCTGAATCTACATCTCCTGCTCCATCTGCTGCGGCATCTCTTTCTGCTGAATCTCTGATTCATCTCTTGCTGCTTTGCTGATGCAGCAGGAGCTGCATCTCCTGCTGCTTTATAAACTACTGCTGCATATCCTGCTCCTGCATCTGCTGCAGCATCTTCTGTTGCTACATCTCCTGCTGAATCTACATCTCCTGCTGAATCTACATCTCCTGCTCCATCTGCTGCGGCATCTCTTTCTGCTGAATCTCTGATTCATCTCTTGCTGCTTTGCTGATGCAGCAGGAGCTGCATCTCCTGCTGCTTTATAAACTACTGCTGCATATCCTGCTGCTGCATATCCGGTTTCAGCATATCCTATACTGAATCTCCTGATGCTGCATCTGCTGGTGCTGCATATGCTACTCCATCTGCTGCAGGATCTCTTTCTTCGGCCTCTCATGCCACATCTCCCTACGATGCATCTCCTGCTTCTGTATATCTTGCTCAATCTCCTGCTGCTGCATCTCCTGCATCTTTTGGTGCATCTGCTGTAGATTAATCTACTGCTGCATCTCCTGTTGCTTCACCTTCTGATTATTGATGTCCTCCTTCATCACCTGATGCTCCATCTGCTGCTGTTGCATACACTGCTGCATCTCCTGCTGAATGTGCTTCTGTATCTTGCTGAGTCTTAATCTCCTGCTGCTGAATCTCCTTCTTCTGCTTCTTCTGCTGAATGTGCTGCAGAATATGCTGCTGCATCTCCTGTTGCACCTCCTGCTTAATATGCATCTCCTGCTGCATCTCCTGCTGATGCATCTCCTGCTGATGCATCTCCTGCTGCTGCTTCATCTCCTGCATCTGCTGCTGCATGTGCTGCTACATCTCCCTCTGCTCTATGTCTTCTTCCTGGATCTCCTCCTGCATCTATTGCTGCTGCATCCTCTGCTGAACCTTCTGCTGCTGCACCTCTGTCTGCAACTATCTCTGATGCATCAGCGAATTCATCTGATTATGCATCTCCCCTGCTGCTCCATATCCTGCTGCTGTATCTCCTACTGCTGCATCTCCTGCTGAATTCCCCTGCATCTCAGGCTGCTGCATCACCTGCCGCTTCTGCTTCTGCTGCATCTGCTGCTGTATCTACCACTGCTGCTTGTGCTGTTGCTGCATCTGCTGCTGTATCTACCACTGCTGCAAATCCTGTTGCATCTCCTCCCGCTGCATCTTGTAATACATCAGTTTTTCCTGCCTCCCTTTCTTCTTCATCTCATGCTGCTGCATCACCCGCATCTCTTGCAGCTGCATATCCTGCTACATCTCTTCCTGCATCTCCTGCTGCTGCATCTCCTACTGCTGCAATTCCTGCTTCTGATTCTTCTCCTGCTTCATCTGCTGCTGCATCTTCTATTTAGATCTTCCTGATTTTTTTGTTGTTGCATCTCCTGCTGCAGCATCTCCTGTTACATCTCCTACTGCTGTATCTACTTCTGAATCTCCTCTTTCATCTCCTCTTGCAGCATCACCAGCTGCGTCTCTTCCTACTGAATCTCCATTTGCAGCTCCTACTTCTGCATCTCCTGCCGCTGAATATTCTGCAACATATCATGCTGCTGCATCTGCTGCTGCTGCATTTCCTTCTGCTGCATCTCATACTGCATCATCTCCTGCTGCATCTGCTGCTGCGTCATCTCCTGCTGCATTTGCTGCTGTATCATCTGCTGCTGCATCTCCTATTGCATCATCTCCTGCTGCAACTGCTTCTGCTTCTGCTGCATCATCTGCTGCTGAATCTCTCTGCATCTGCTGCCTCATCGGCTACTGCTTCATCTCCTTCTGCATCTGCTGCTCTATCTGCTACTGCTGTATCTCCTGCTTCATCTCCTGCGTCTCCATTTACTTCTACATCTCCCGATGTTGAACCTCCTTCTGTTTCATCTTCGACTGCTGCAGTTTCAGCAGCATCTCTTGCTGCTGCGTTTCTGGCTGCTGCATCTTCTGCAATATATCCTGCTGCTGAATCCCCTGCAGCACCTCCTGCTTCACCTTCTACTGCTTAATCTCCTGCTGCTGATTCTGATTTGCATCTCCTTATGTATCTCCTGCTCCTGCACCTCCTGCTGAATCTCCTGCTTCTGTATCTTCTGCTGCTGCATTTCCTGCAGCATCTCCTGCTGTTTCAGCTCCTGGAGAATCAGCATCTACTGCTACATCTGCTGCTACTTCTCCTGCTGCTGCATCTCCTGCAGAATCAGTATCTCCTGCTGCGTTTCCTGCTGCTGCATTTTCTAAAGCATCTCCTGCTGCATCTCCTGCTTCTGCATCTACTGCTGAGGATCCCTTGCTGCATCACATGCTGCATCTACTGCTGCTGCATCACCTGCAGTATCTCATCCTATAAAATCTCCTGCTGCTGCATCTCCTGCTGCTGCATCCCCTGATACTGCATTTGCTGCAAAATTTCCTATTGCTGCTTCTTCCGGCTTCATCTCCTATTGCAACTCCAACATCTCAATTCATAATCTTTTATGAAAACATAAGTCTCGCAGAGAATATTCTAGCACGGAATGCTGCTCTTTCTGAATGTCTTCTCTAAGAGGGCTTTCACTTCTCTGGAAGTGTTTTCAATGCAAGCTGCAAAGCACGGCGAACAGAAGGTTTTAGTATAAGGTACTGAATTATGACTTAACTGCCCCTTTTGAAGCGCTCTAGGAAATCGAATAACGCTCACAGGGAAGATGCTAGCATGGAATGCTGCTGCTTCTGAATGTCTTCTCTTCGAGCGTCACTTCAAAATATCAGAGTGTTCACCACAGTTACCTCAGGGATGTTGCTACGATGAAATGCTGGCTCTCGTTAGAGTCTTCTCGGGAAAGGCTTTCACTGCAATTGAAAGCACGACTAACAGGACGTTTTGGTATAGGATACTAAATTGTGACTTACGAAGGAGCATTCCAAAAAGTGAATAACTCCCGCAGTGAAGATGCTGGCGTGGAATACTGCGACTTCTGACTGTCTTCTCTTTTAGAGCTTTCACTGCAAAGCAAGACTTGTAGAACTTTCAGTCTGGGCTTGTGTAATGTAACATCAGAAGGGCTATTAGTGTCACTCAAAATATCTGAGCGTTCAGCACAAGTACCTCAAGGAAGTTGCTACGATGACATGCTGGCTCTCGTTAGAGTCTTCTGTGGAAGAGCTTTCAGTGCAAGCTGCAAAGGACGACTTTTGGAATGTTTTACTATAAGTAACTGTATTGTGATTTAATTGCGCCTAGAGAGACGCTTTAGAAAATCGAATAACTATAGTAGGGAAGATGCTAGCATGGAATGTTGCTAATGCTGAATGTCTTCTCTTAGAGCGCTTTCACTGCAAAGCTAAGACTCTTTCTGTCTAAGCTTAAGGACTGCAATATCGGAATTGAAGTTAAAGAGTTAGTTGAAAATTTGAGAGAATTCAGCAGAAATATCGCAGGCAAGATTCTAGGATCTAATACTGAAATTCGTTAGGTTCTTCTCTGGAAGCGCTTTCATTAAAAAGCAAGACTTGTAGACCTTTCAGTCTTGGCTTGTGTATTGCAACATCAGAATGGCTATTCAAGCGTCACTGCAAAATTTGAAACCGTTCAGAAAAAGTACCACAAGGGTGCTGCTACGATCAAATGCATTCTCTCTTTACAATCTTCTCTTGAAGCGCTGTTCAACTGCAAGTTGCCAAGCACGTCCAACAAAACGTTTAGTATTGGTTATGGAATTGTGATTTAACTGCGCCTATGGAGGCGCTTTAGGAAAAGTGAGACAAGCCCACATGGAAGAGGCTAGAATGGAATGCTGCTGCTTCTGAATGTCTTCTCTTAGAGCGCTTTCACTGCAAAGCGAGACTTGTAGGATTTCCAGGCTAGGCTTGTGTACTGTAATATCAGAATGGCTATTAAAGCCTAACTTCAAAATTTCAAGTCGTACAGCACAAGAACCGCAGGGAAACTCCTACCATCATATGTTAGCTTTCTTTAGTGTCTTCTCTTGAAGAGCTTTCACTACAAGTGGCGAAGCACGAATATAGACCGCTCTAACATAAGTTACTGAATTGTGACTTAAATGGGCAAAATAATGCACTTTAGGAAAAGTGTGTAAATCACGAAGGGAAGATGTTAGCATGGAATGCTGCTGCTTCTGAATGTCTTCTCATAGGGCACGTTCGCTGCAAAGCAAGGCTTGTAGAACTTTCAGTCTAGGCTTGTGTACTGTAGCATCAAGTACGGCAGGGAAGCTGCTACGATCAAATGCTGGCTCTCCTTAGAGTCTTCTCTTATAGCGCTTTTTACTGCAAGCTGTGAAGCACGACTAACACATTTTAGATTAGCGTAATGAATTGTGACTTAACTGCGCCTTTTAACGCGCTTACGGAAAAGTGAGTGTCTCAGGCAGTGCAGATGCTGGCATGAAATTATACCGCTTCTTAAGGTTTTCTCTAATAGCGCTGTTGCTGCAAAAGACCACTTGTAGAATTTTGACTCTCGCTTGTGAACGGGAACATCACCAGGACTATTAAATCATCACTTCAAAACTGGAGAACGTTCAGCACAAGTAACTCAGGAAAGTAGCAACCATCAAAAGCTGGCTTTCGTTAGGATCTTTTCATGAAGCGCTTTCACTGCCATCTGCAAAGCACGAAAAGGCAACGTTTTCGTGTAGGCTAGTTCTTAGCGACTTAATAACGCCTAATAAGCCGTTTTAGGAAAAGTGAATAGCTCCAGCAGGGAAGATGTTGGCATGGAATGATTCCGCTTCTGAATGTCTTCTCTTCTCACTGCAAACCAAGAGATATCGAACTTTCCGTCTAGGCTAGTGAACTGTAACATCAGCATGGCTAGTGAGGTTTCACTTGAAGATTTGAAAGTGTTCAGCACAAATACCCCTGGAAAGCTGCTAGCGTCAAATGGTGGCTCTCGTTAGAATCTTCTCTGGACGCGCTTTCACTGAAAGGTGCAAAACACGACTAATAGAGCGTTTAAGTATAGGCTAAAGAATAGTGATATAATAGGGACTAAGAACTCGCTTTAGGAAAATTGAATATCTCCAACAGCGAAGACGCTGACACGGAATGCTGCTGCTTCTGAATGTCTTCCCTTCGAGCGCTTTCACTGCAAAGCGAGACTTGTAGAACTTTGGGTATACGCTTGTGTACTGTAATATCAGAATGGCTATTAAAGCGTCACTTCAAAATATCAGAGCGTTCAGCACAAGTACCTCAGGGATGTTGCTGCTATGAAATGCTGGCTCTCCTTAGAGTCTTCTCTGGAAACGCTTTCAGTGCAAGCTGCAAAGCACGACTAACAGGAGGTTTTAGTATAGGATACTAAACTGTGACTTATGAAGGCGCGTTCTGAAAAGTGAATAACTCCCGCAGTGATGATGCTGGCGTAGAATACTGCGGCTTCTGAATGTCTTCTCTCATAGCGCTTTCACTGCAAAGCAAGACTTGTAGAACTTTCAGTCGAGGCTTGTACACTGTAACATCAGAAGGGCTATGAAGGCTTCACTTCAAAATTTCAGAGCTTTCAGCATAAGTACAGTAGGCAATCTGCCACCATCAAATGCTAGCTCTCGTTAGAGTCTTCTCTAGAAGCACTTTCACTGTAAGCTGCAAATACGACTAAAAGAACGTTTTAGTATAGGCTTGTGAATAGTGGCTTTAAAACGCCTATTACGGCGCTATAGTTGAAATTAATATCTCCAGCAAGGACGATGCTAGCATGGAATGATGCCGCTTATGAACGTCTTCTCTTAAAGCGCTTCAACTACAAAGCACGCTTTGTGGAACTTTCAGTCTAGGCTTGTGAAATGTAACATCAGCATGGCTAATAAGTCTTCACTTCAAGATTTCAGAGCGTTCAGCACAAGTACCGCAGGGAAGCTGCTACCATCTAGTTTTGGCTCTCCTTAGAGTCTTCGCTTATAGCGCTTTCACTGCCAGCTGCAAAGCACGAAAACGGCAACGTTTTCGTGTAGGCTAGGTAATAGCGACTTAATAACGCCTATTAAAGTGCTATAGGAAAAGTGAGTAACTGATGCAGGGAAGACGGTAGCATGGCATGCTTCTGCTTCTGAATGTCTTCTCTTATTGCGCTTTCACTGCAGAGCAAGACTTGTAGAACTTTTGCTCTAGGCTTGTGAAATGTACCATCAACGTGGCTATTAAGGTGTCAGTTCAAAATTTCAGAGCGTTCAGCTTAAGTTTCGCAGGGAATCTGCTTGCATCAAATGTAGACTCTCGTTAGAGTCTTTCTAGTGAGTCTTTCACTGCAAGCTGCAACTACGACTAAAAGAACGTTTTAGTATATGCTAGTGAACAGTGACTTAACCGCGCCTATTAAGGCGCTTTAGTAAAAATTACTATCTCCAGCAGGGAAGATGCTATCATGGAATGCTTCTGCTTTCGTATGTTTTCACTTAGGGCGCGTTCACTGCAAACCACGACTTGTAGAACTTTCCGTCTAGGCTTGTACACTGTAACATCAGAATAGTAATCAAGGCGTCACTTCAAAATTTCAGAGCGTAACATGCCACAGGAAATACCGGCTGTCGTTAGAGTCTTCTCTGGAAATGCTTTCACTGCAAGCGGCAAAGTACGACTAACAGGAAGTTTTAGTATAGGATACTGAATTGTGACTTAATTTCACGAATTACTGCACTTTAAGAAAAATGAGTAACTGCCTGAGGCAAGACGCTATCATGGAATGGTAATGCTTCACAATATCTTCTCTTAGAGCGTTTTCACGGCAAAGCAAAACTTGTAGAACTTTGAGTATGCGCTTGTGTACTGTAACATCAGAATGGTTTTTAAAGTGTCATTTCAACATATCAAATCGTTCAGCACAAGTACCACAGGGAAGATGCTACTATCAAATGCTGGCTCTCGTTAAGAGTCTTCTGTGAAAGAGCATTCACTGCAAGCTGCAAAGCACTTCTTATGCACCGTTTTCGTATAGGGTACTCAATTGTGACTTACTTCGCCTAGGAAGGCTCTTTAGGAAAAGTGACTAACTCCTGAAGGGAAGATGCTAGCATGGAATGATGCTACTTCTGAATGTCTTCTCTTGTCTTCTCTTAGAGTGCTTTTTCTGTAAAGCCAGACTTGTAGAGCTTTCAGTGTAGACTTGTGTACTGTAACATCAGAAGGACTATTAAAGCGTCACTTCAACATTTCAGAGCGTATAGCACACGCATCTCAGGGAAGCATGCTACGATTAAGTGCTGGCTCTTGTAAGAGACTTTTGTGGAGAGATTTCACTGCAAGCAGCAAAGCACGGCTTAAGGACCGTTTTAGTGTAGGGTACTGAATAGCGACTTAACTGCGCCTATTAAGCCGCTTTAGGAAAATTGAATTACGCCCGCAGGGAAGAAGCTAGCATGGAATGATGCTACTTGTGAATGTCCTCCCTTAGAGCGCTTTCACTGCAAAGAAAGACGTGTAGAAATTTCAGTCTAGGCTTGTGCACTGTAACATCCGAAGTGTTATTAAAGCGTCACTTTAATATTATCAGATTGTTCCGAACAAGTAACGCAGGGAAGCTGCTACCATCAAATGCTGGCTTTAGGTTGAGTCTTCTTTGGAAGCGCTTTCGCTGCAAGCGGCTAAGCAAGACTTATGGACCGTTTTAGTGTAGGGTACTGAATTGTGACTTAACTTCGCCTAGGAAGGCGCTTTAGGAAAAGTGAGTAACTCCCGAAGGGAAGATGCTAGCATGGAATGATGCAGGTTCTGAAAGTGTTCCCTTAGAGCGCTTTCACTGCCAATCAAGACTTGTAGAACTTTCAGTCTTTGTACCGTAACATCAGAACGGCTATTAAAGCGTCCCTTCCAAATTTCAAGTCGTTCAGAACAAGTATCTCCGAGAAGCTGCTATAATCAAATACTGGCTCTCGTTAGAGTCTTCTTTGGAAGCGCTTTCACTGCAAGCTGCGAAGCATGACTAAGAGAGCGTTTAGTATAGATTAGGGAATTGTGACCTAACTGCGGCTATGAAGGCTCTTTAGGAAAAGTGAGTAATTCCCGCATGGAAGATGCTAGCATGGAATGCTGCTGTTGCTGAATCTTTTCTCTTATAGCTTTCCTACTGCAAAGCAATACGTGTAGAACTTTCAGTGTAGACTTGTGTTCTGTCACATCAGAATGGCTATTAAAGCATCACTTCCAAATTTCAGCGCCTACAGCATCTCCTGCAGCATGTCCAGCTGGTGCATCTGCTGCTGCACCTCCTACTATTGCATATCCAGTACCATCTCCTGCTGCATTTTTTGCTCCTGCATCTCCTGCTGAATCTGCCTATGTGGATACATCTCCTGATGCTGCATCTGCTGCTGGATCTCCTGCAGCTGTATCATATGCTGATTCTCCTTCTACTGCTTTTCCTTCTGCTGCATCTCCTGCTGCTGCAGAAGGAGATTCACCTGAAGACACAGCAGCAGATTCAGCAGCAGACACAGCAGCAGGAGATGCAGAAGGAGATGCATATCCAGCAGGAGATGCATCAGCAGTTGATGCAGGAGGAGATGCAGAAAAATACTCAGTCGAGGGAGTTGCAGCGGAGGAGATGTATCAGGAGAGGCATCTTCAGAAGGAGGTACAGCAGGAGATGTAGCAGCGTAAGATACAGCAGGACATGTTTCGGGAGATAGAGCAGCAGGAAATAGAGCAGCAGGAGTTGCATCCTCAGTAGATGCAACAGGAGATGCAGCAGGAGATACAATAGCAGGAGATGCACCAGCAGATGCAGCTGCAGTAGAGGCAGGAAAAAAAAGCAGCAGGAGATGCACCAGCAGATGCAGGAGGAGATGTAGCAGGAGGAGATGCAGCCGCAGGAGATGCAGCAGCTGATTCAGTAGGAAATGCAGCAGCAGGATATGCAGCAGGAGATGAAGCAGCAGCAGATGCAGCAGTACACGCAGCAGAAGGAAATGCAGAAGCAGATGCATTAAGAGATTCAGATTAAGGAGGAGATGCAGCAGGAAGAGATGCTTCCGATGATACAGCCTCAGGAGATGCAGCAGGAGATTCAGAAGGAGATGCAGTAGGAGGAGAAGCAGGTGGAGATAATGCAGTAGGTGCAGCAGCAGGCCATGCAAAAGCAGAAGATGAGGGTGGAGATGCATCAGTAGTAGATACAGCAGGGGATGCAGCAGAAGCAGATGCAGAGAGAGGAGATGAAGCAGAAGGAGACGCAGCACCAGGAGATGCAATAGGAGAGGCAGCTGCTATTACCTAGCCTACACGAAAACGTTGCCGTTTTCGTGCTTTGCAGCTGGAAGTAAAAGCGCTATAAGCGAAGACTCTAAGGAGAGCTAAAACTAGATGGTAGCAGCTTCCCTGCGGTACTTGTGCTGAATGCTCTGAAATCTTGAAGTGAAGACTTATTAGCCATGCTGATGTTACATTTCACAAGCCTAGACTGAAAGTTCCACAAAGCGTGCATTGTAGTTGAAGCCCTTTAAGAGAAGACGTTCATAAGCGGCATCATTCCATGCTCCTTGCTGGAGATATTAATTTCAACTATAGCGCCGTAATAGGCGTTTTAAAACCACTACTCACAAGCCTATATTAAAACGTTCTTTTAGTCGTATTTGCATCTTACAGTGAAAGTGCTACCATAGAAGACTCTAACGAGAGCTAGCACTTGATCGTGGCAGATTGCCTACTGTACAGGAGATGCAGCAGGCCATGATGAAGCAGGATATAGAGCAGCAGGAGATGCTTTAGGCGGTGAAGCAGAAGTATATGCAGCAGGAGATGCAGCAAGAGATGCAGCGAGAGGAAATGCAGCAGGAGATGAAGCAGCTGGAGATGCAGCAGGAGACGCAGCAGGACGAGATGCAGCAGGATACGCAGCAGCAGGAGATGCAGCAGCAGATGCAGCAGGAGATTCAGCAGGAAGAGATGAAGTGAAGTCGATGCAGAAAATAAGATGCAGCAGCTTGAAGTGCAGATGTCCTGCTACATCTGCTGCTGAATCTCCTCCTACTGAATATCCTGTTGCTGCATCTCCTCCTACTGCACCTCCTGCTGAATGCATTTGCAGCTGCATCTCCTGCTGCTGCATGTCCTGCTACATCTCCTTCGGCTGCATCTCCTGCTATATTTTTTGGTGCATCTCATGCCGATCAAATTGCTGCTGCATCTGCTGCTGTTTATATCCTGTGGATGCATCTCCTGTTTGTGCATCTCCTGCTTCATCTCTTCCTGCTGCATCACGTATTGCTGCATCTGCGGCATATTCTGCTTCATCTGGTGCTGCTTCACCTACTGCTGCAAGTCCTGACACATCTCCTGCTACTGCATCTGTTGCTGCACCTGCTGCAGCATCTCCTGTATAATCTCCCTCTGCATTGCCGGCTACAGCATCTCCTGCTGCATCAACTGCTCCTGCATCTCTTATGCATCTCCTTCTGCTACATATGCTGCTGCATCTGCTGCTGCTGTACCTCCTCTTGCTGCATCTCCTGCTGAATCTCCCCCTACTGCATCTCATGTTGCATCTGTTCTTGCTGCATCTCCTGCTGAATCTCCCCCTGCTGCATCTCCTGCTGAACCTCCTCCGGCTAAAGAGGAGGTGCAGTACCACCTCCTGGTACGGCATCTCCTGCTGTATCTGCTGCTTCTGCATCTCCTGATGCATCCCCTGCTGCTTCACTTCATCCTGCTGCATCTCCAGCTGCTGCAACCCCTAATGATTCTCTTGCTGCTTCATCTTCTGCTTCTGCAACTCTTGCTCCATGTCCTTCTGCTGCATCTCCTGCTCTATCTCATGTTGCACCTTCTAATGAAACATCTCCGGCGTCATCTCCTTCTGCTGCATGTCCTGCTGCTTCATCTCGTTCTGCATCTCCTGCTGCATCTCCTTGAGCATCACCTGCTGCATCTCCTTCTGCATCACCTGCAGATGCATCTCCACCTGCATTTCCTGCTGCAGCTCTTTCTGAATCTACTACTGCTGCACCTGCTGAATCTGCTGCTGTATCTTCTGCTGCTTCATCTACTGCTGCATCTCTTGATAGATCTCCTGCTGCTGCATCTGCTTCTGCTTTCTCTCTTGCTGCATTTACTGCGGCTGAATCACCTGCTGTATTTCCTTCTGCTGCATCTTCTCTTCATCTACTACTCTGCGTCTCCTGCTGTTGCATCTCCTCCTTTTTCATCTCGTGATTAATCTCCTGTAGCATCTCCTGCTTCTTCGTCTCCTACTGCAGGAGATGCTGCTGCATCTCCTGATGCATCCTCCCTATCTGCATCTCCTGCTGCTGCATCTCCTGCTGCATCTCCTGCTACTACATCCACTGCTGCTGCATTTCCTGCTGCATCTCCTGCTGCTGCATCTCCTGATGCATCCTCCCTATCTGCATCTCTTCCTGCTGCATTTCCTGCTTCTGTATATAATTCTGCATCTCCTGTTGCTGAATCTCTTGCTGCATCTCCTATTGCAATCCTGCTGCATCTGCTCCTGCATCACATGCTGCATCTCCTACTGCTGCATCTCCTGCTGCTGCATCTCCTGCTGAATCTGCTACTAAATCTGCTGCTGCATCTTCTACTGCTTTCTCTCCGGCATTTTCTGCGGCTGTATATCCTGCTGCGCCTCCTGCTGCTCTATCTCCAGCTGCATCTCTTCCTGCAGCATCTCCTGCTTAATGTCCTGATGTATCTTCTGCTGCTGCATCTCCTGCTGCTCTATCTCCTATTGCATTTCTTGCTGCTGAATCTCCTGATGCTGCATTTTTTCCTCCTCTATCTCCTGCTGCTGCATCACCCACTGCATCACCTGCTGCTGTATATTCTGCTGCATCTTCGGCTTCATATCCTGCTGCTGCATCTTCTGCTTCTGCATCTCCTGCTACATCAGATGCAAATCCTGCTTAATCTCCTGCTGCATCTCCTGATGCTGTATCATCTGAAGCATCTCTTCCTGATGCATCTCCTGAATCTGCATCTACTGCTTCATCTGCTTCTGCAATCTCCTTCTGTTGCATCTCTTGTGGCAACTGCTGCTGCATTCCCTGCTACTGCATTTCCTGCTGCATCTCCTGCTACTGCACAATCTGCTTCTGTATGTACTGCTGCATTTCCTGATTCTTCATCTCCTGCTGCTGAATCTCTTTCTGCATCTCCTGCTTCTGCATCTTCTGCTGCTGTATTACCTGCTGCATCACCTCCGGCTGTGTCTCCTCCTGCAGCATCTGTTGCAGCATCTCCTGCTGCATCAGCTGCATTTGCTGCTACATTGTCTTCTGATTCATCTACTGCTGCATCTCCTGCTACATCTCCTGCTGCTGCATCTCTTGCAGCTGGATCTCCTGCTGCTGCATTACCTGCTATTTCTCCTCCTACTGCATCTCCTCTTGCTGCATCTCCTGCTTCCGTATATACTGCTGCATTTCCTGCTGCTGCATCTCCTGCTGCTGCATCTCCTGCTGCTGAATCTCCTTCTTCTGAATCTCCTGCTGCTCTATTACTTCCTGCATCAACTCCTGCTGCGTGTCCTGCTGCTGCATCTCCTCCTGCTGCATCTGCTGCAGCATCTCCTGCTGATGCATCTCCTGCTAAATCTGCATCTCCTACTGCATCTGCTTCTGCATCACCTGCTGCATCTTCTACTACTGCATCTCCTGGTGATGCATCTCTTTCTGAAGCTACTACTGCTGCATTTGCTGAATCTGCCGCTGCATCTGCTGCTGCTAAATCTACTGCTGCATCTCCTACTGCATCTCCTGCTGGTGCATCTCCTGCTTCTGCATCTGCTCTTGCATCTTCTGCTGCTGCATCTGATGCTGCATCTGATGCTGATTTCTCTGTTGCTGCATGTATTGCGGCTGAATCTCTTGCTATATCTCCTTCTGCTGCATCTTCTTCTCTTCATCTACTACTCTGCATCTCCTGCTGCTTCGTCTCCTCCCGCTGCATCTCCTGTAGCATCTCCTGCTTCTGCATCTCTTGCTGCTACATCTCCTAATGCATATGATGCTGCTGCATCTCCTGCTACATCTGCTGCTGCTGCATTCCCTGCTGCATCTCCTGCTGCTACATCTCCTTCTGCATCTCCTGCTACTATATCACCTGCTGCTGCATTTCATGCTGCATCGCCTGCTTCTGCATCTGCTCATGCTTCATCTCTTTTTGCATCTTCTACTGCTGCATCTCCTGCTCAATATCCTGCGGAATCTCCTCCTGCTGCATCTGCTGCAGCATGTCCTGCTGCTGCATCTCCTGATACATCTGCATCTCCTGCTGCATCTGCTTCTACATCTCCTGAACGCATCTCCTACTGCTGCACCTCCTTCTGCTTCATCTCCTGCTTCATCTCCTTCTCCTGCATAACATGATACATTTCCTGCTGCATCTCCTACGCTATATCTTGCTACATCTTCTGCCTCATCTTCTCCTGCATCTTCTGCTGCATCTACTGCTACTGCATCTCTTGCTGCATCTCTTCCTGATGCTTCTCCTGCTGTATATCCTTCTACATTTCCTGCTGCATCTTCTCCTCCTGAACCTTCTGTTGCATCTCCTCCTACAGTTTCTGTGCTGCATCTATTTTGGCCCATCTCCTGCTGCATCTCCTGCTCCTGCATGTCCTACTGTGAATCTCCTGCAGCATCTCCTGCTGATGAATCTCCTGCTGAATCTCCATCTACTGCTGCAGCATCTCCTGCTGATGAATCTCCTGCTGAATCTCCATCTACTGTTGCAGAATCTTCTGCTGCTGCATTCCCGTGCTGTATCTACTACTGATGCATTACCTGTTTCATCTGCTGCTTCTGCATCTGCTGCTGCTGCATCATCTCCTCCTGCCTCTCCTCTTACTGCATCTCCTGCTGAATCTCCTGCTCATCTCCTGATGCCGTATCATCTGAAGCATCTCTTCCTGCTGCATCTACTGCTTAATCTGCATCTCTTACTGCATCTGCTTCTGCATCTCATTTTGCTGCGTCTCCTGTGGCATTTGCTGCTGAATCTGCTGCTGCATCCCCTGATGCTGGATGTCCTCGTGTATCTTCTGCTGCTGCATCTGTTGCTGCATCTCTTGTAGCTGCATCTCCTGTTGCATCTCCTACTGCCGAATCTCGTGCTACTGCATTCTCTGCTGCATCTACTGCTGCTCCATCGCCTGCTGCAGAATCTCCTAATGCATCTCCTATTGCTTAGTCTCCTGATGCTTCATATCCTGCTTCATCTCCTTTTGCTGCATATATCGCTGCTGCATCTACTGCTGCTTCATCTGATGCTGCAACTCCTGCCCCGTCTCCTGCTGCAGAATCTCCTGCTGCATCTACGACTTCATCTCCTGCTGGAGATACGTTAGGAGATGCAGCAGAATGAGATGCAGCAGCAGGAAATGCTGCAGCAGCGTTTGCAGCAGCAGGAGATGCAACAGGATAAGCAACAGCAGGAGATCCAGAAGCAGAGGATTCAGCAGCAGATGCAGCTATATTAGATGGTGTTGTAGCAGATGCAGTAGCAGATGCAGCACCTCATTTATCAGGAGATGCAGCAGCAGTATATGCAGTAGCAGGAGATGCAGCAGCAAAAGGTGTAACAGGAGATAGAACAGCAGGAGATGCAGCAGCAGGAGATGCAGCAGCAGGATATGAAGTAATTGATGCAGCAGGAGATGCAGCAGTAGGTGCAGCAGGAGATATAGCAGCAGGAGATTTAGCAGCAGGAGATGTAGAAGAGATGATGCAGCCGGAGATGCAGCAGTAATTTCTAAAGTAGCAGGAGATGCAGATTCAGCAGGAGAAGCAGGAACAGGAGATTCTGTGGAAGTTGCAGAAGCTGGAGATGCTGCAGGAAATACAGCATCAAGAGACGCAGCACCGGGAGATGCAGTAGGAAGTGCAACTTCACCAGGAGATGCAGCAGAAAATGAAGCAGCAAGAGAAGCAACACCAGGAGATGCAGCAGAAAATGAAGCAGCAAGAGAAGCAACACCAGGAGATGCAATAGGATATGCTGCATCCGGATATGCAGCAGCAGGATATGCAGCAGTATTTTATGAAGCAGCAGGAGATGCAGCAGGAGCTGCATCAGCAATGCAGCAGGAGATGAATCGGAGATTCAGCAGAAAGAGATGCTGCAGCAGATGCCACAGGAGATGTAGATTCAGTAGGAGATGTAGCAACAGGAGATGCTGCAGCAGATGCAGCAGATGCAGCAGCAGGAGATGCAGCAGCAGAAGATGTAAAAGGAAGACATGCAGCAGGAAATGAAGCACCAGGAATTGCCACAGCAGAAGATGCGGGATCATGAGCTTCAGCAGTAAGAGATGCAGGAGGAGACGTAGCAGAAGAGGATGCAGCAGCAGATGCAGCAGGAGGAGATGCAGCAGCAGGATATGTAGCAGGCCAAGATGAAGAAGGACATTGAGCAGCGGGAGATGCAGCAGCAGGTGAGGTAGCAGCATGAGATGCAGTAGGAGATGCAGCAGCAGGAGATGCAGCAGGAGATGCACCAGCAGGGGCGGTAGTAGCGTGAGATGCAGCAGCAGATGCAGCAGGAGATGCAGCAGCAGCAGATGCAGCGGGAGATGAAGCAGCGAGAGATGAAGAGAAGATGATGCAGAAAATAAGATGCAGCAGCTTTAGGTGCAGCAGCAGGAGATGGAGCTGGAGATGCAGCAGCCGCAGATGAAGCAGCAGATATAGCAGCAGGAGAGGCAGCTGGGAATCCAGCATGCGCAGATGCAGAAGTAGGAGATATATCAGGAAATGCTGCCGGAATTGCAGCAGCAGGAGATGCAGCAGGAATTGCAGCAGCAGGAGATTCAGCAGCAGGAGATGCAGTAGCAGGAGATGCAGCAAAAGATGCATCAGCAAGAGCTGATTTAGCAGGAGATGCATCAGCAGGATATGAAGAAGGAGATGCATCAGCAGGAAATGCTTCATGTACTGCTGCATCTCCTGCTAAAATTCCTGCTGCTGCATCTTCTGCTACTTGTTTTCCTGCATCTCCTGCTGCTACATCTGCTGCTGTATCTCCTCCTTCTGTATCTCCTGCTGTTTCATCCCCTGCTGCATCTCTTTCTGCTCCATGTGGTGCATCTGCTGCTGCATCTGATACTGCTTCATCTACTGCTGCATCTCCTGCTTCTGCATCTCCTGCTACATCTGCTGCTGCATTTCCTGGCTTAAATCCTACTGCATCCCCATCTGCTGCATTACCTGCTGCATTACCTGCTGCATCTCCTCCTGCAGCATATCCTGCTGCATTTCCTCCTGTGGCATCTCCTGCAGCGTCGTTCACAGCAGCAACTTCTGCTGCTACATCTCCTACTAAATATTCATCTCCTGATGCATCTGCTGATGCATCTATTGCTGCTGCATCTGCTGCTTCTGCAGCTGCAGCTACATCTCCTGATACTGCATCTCCTGATGCATCTCCTCTTGCTGCATCTTCTGCTGCATTTCTGGCTACTGCATCTCCATAATCTGCTGCTGCATCTGCTGCTGCTTCATGTACTGCTGCATCTCCTCCTAAAATTCCTGCTGCTGCAACTTCTGCTACTTGTTTTCCTGCATCTCCTGCTGCTGCATCTGCTGCTTCATCTCCTGCTCCTGTATCTCCTGCTGCTACATCTGCTGCTGTATCTCCTGCTGCTGCATCTCCTGCTGCTTCATCCCCTGCTGCATCTCTTTCTGCTCCATGTGGTGCATCTGCTGCTGCATCTGATACTGTTTCATCTACTGCTTCATCTCCTGCTTCTGCATCTCCTGCTTCATCTTCTGCTGCATATCCTGCTGAATACGTTTGTGGCTGCACCTCCTGCTGCTGTATCTCCTGCTGCTTCTCCTGCTGCATTTCCTGCTGCAACTCCTGCTGCTGCATCTACTGCTCTATCGCCTACTACATCTTCTCCTGCCTCATATTTTTCTATATCTCCAGCTACATCTACTGCAGCATCGCCTACTACATCTCCACCTGCCTCATATTTTTCTATATCTCCTGCTACATCTACTGCTGCTGCCTCTGCTGGTGCATCTGCTGCTGATATTTCTCGTGCTCCATCTCTTCCTGCTGCATCACCTGCAGCATCCCCTACTGGTGCATCTGCAGCATATTCTGCTTCATCTGGTGCTGCTTCAACTACTGCTGCAACCCCTGACACATCTCCTGCTGCTGCATCACCTGCTGCAGCATCTCCTGCTTAATATCCTGAAGCATCTCCTGCTGCATTTTCTGCTAGTGCATCTCCTGCCTCATATCCTGCTGCTGTGTCTGCTGCTGATGCATGCTCTGCTGCATCTCCTGCTGATGCATCTACTTCTGCATCTCCTGCTTCTGCATCTACTTCTTCTGCATCTCCGGCTCCAGCATCTCCTGCTTCATCAATTGTTGCTGCATCTCTTATGCACCTCCTTCTGCTGCATATGCTGTTGAATATTTTGCTGCATATATCGCTGCTGCATCTACTGCTGCTTCATCTGATGCTGCAACTCCTGCCCCGTCTCCTGCTGCAGAATCTCCTGCTGCATCTACGACTTCATCTCCTGCTGCAGCAGATTCAGCTGCAGGAGATGCAGCCGTAGGAGATGAAGCAGGATTTTCAGCAGGAGATACCGCAGAAGGAGATGCAGCAGGAGATGCATCAGGAGGACATGCAGCAGCAGGAGATTCAGCAGCAGATGCACCAGCCGGAGATGCAGAAGCAGGAGGTGCAGCAGTAGCAGATGCAGCAGGAGATTCATCTGCAGATGCAGTAGCAGGAGATGCAGCAGAATAAGATGCAGCAGGAAATTAAGAAGCAGTAGATGCAGCCGGGGGTGCAAAAGCAGGAGATGCAGCAGCAGGAGATGCAGTAGGAGATGCAGCAGGAAGTGCAGCAATAGGTTAAGCCTCAGACGCAGCAGATGTAGAGGGATATGAAGTAGCAGTCCATGTAAGAGAGGATGGAGCAGCAGGGGATGGAGCAGCAGGAGAGTCATCAGCACGACATGCATCAGGAGATGCATCAAGAGGAGATGCAGCTGTAGGAGATGCAGCTGTAGGAGATGCATCAGGAAATAAAGCAGGAGATGGAGCAGCAGGAGATGAATCAGGAGATGCAGTAGCAGACACAGCAGCAGGGGATGCAGCAGAAGGAGATGAAGCATTACGAGATGTAGCAGGAGATGTAGCAGAAGGCGAGTCTTCAGCAGGAGGTACAGCAGCAGGAGATGAGCAGACGCAGTAGAAGGAGATTCAACAGGAGATGCAGCAGGAAGAGATGCAGGAGGAGATGCAGAAAAAGAGGCAGCTACAAGAGATGCATCAGGAAATGCACCAGCAGGATATGCATCACTAGGAAAGGCAGCAGGAGAGGAACCAGCAGGAGATGCAGCAGGAAATGCAGCAGTATATTTAACAAGAGGAGATCCACCATGAGATGCAGCAGTAGGAGATGCAGCAGGAGATGCAGCAGGAGATGCATCAAGAGATGAAGCACGAGGAGATGTAGGATGGAGAGGCAGCAGAAGGAGATGCAGAAGTGGATGCAACAGCAGTAGATGCAGCAGCTAATGAAAGAGGAGATGTGGAATCAGTAGGAGATAGAGTAGCTAGAGATTGCACAGGAGATGCACCAGAAGGAGATGTTAGCAGCAGGAGATGCAGCAGATGCATCTGCAGGAGAAGCAGCAGGAGGTGCAGCAGCAGAATATTCATCAGCAGGAAATGCAGCAGGATATGCAGCAGTCAGGATATGCAGCATCAGAAAATGCAGCATGATATGAAGAAGCAGGATATGCAGCAGCAAGAAATACTGCAGCAGATGGAGTAGGAGGTGATGCAGCAACAGGAAATTCAGAAGGAGATGCAGCAAGAGATTCAGCAAGTGATGAAGCAGCAGAAGTAGCAGAAGATGCAGGTGGAGGAGATACCAGATGCAGCAGGAAATGCAGAAACAGGAGATGCAGATGCAGCAGATGCAGCAGGAGATGCAGGAGTACCTGAAGCAGTCGATTCAACGGGAGATTAAACAGCAGGAAATATAGGAGGAAATTCAGCAGTAGATACAGTAGGAGAATAAGCAGCAGGAGACGCAGAACCAGATGCAGTTGGAGATGCATCAGGAGATGCATCAGAGATGCAGCAGCAGATACTGCATTAGATGCAGGAAGAGGAGATGAAGCAGCAGAATAAGCAGCAGGAGATGAAGAAGCAGGAGAAGCAGCAGGAGATGAAGCAGCAGGAGAAGCAGCAGGAGCAGAATCAGCATGAGGTGCAGCAGGAGCAGAATCAGCAGGAGGTGAAGCAGGAGAAGCAGTAGCAGGAGATTCAGCAGGAGATGCAGCTCATTCTGCTGCATATGCTGCTGAATCTGTTGCTGCTTTACCTCCTTCTGCTGCATCTCCTGTTGCATCTCCTCCTGCTCCATCTCCTGCTGAACCTCCTCCTGCTAAATCTCCTGGTGCATCTCCTGCTACGGCATCTCCTGCTTTATCTGCTGCTTCTGCATCTCCTGATGCATCCCCTGCTGCTTTACTTCATCCTGCTGCATCTCCTGATGCATCTCCTGCTACTGCATTCCCTAAGGAATCTCCTGCTGCTTCATCTTCTGCTGCTGCATCTCTTGCTCCATGTCCTTCTGCTGCATCTCCTCTTCCTGCATCTCCTTCTGCTTCATCTGCTGCTGCATCTCCTGCTCTATCTCATGTTGCACCTTCTATTGAAGCATCTCCTGCGTCATCTCCTTCTGCTGCATATCCTGCTACTTCATCTCTTTCTGCATCTCCTGCTGCATCTCCTTGATCATCACCTTCTTCATCTCCTTCTGCATCACCTGCAGATGGATCTCCTGCTGTATCTCCTGCTCCTGCATATTCATCAGCATTTCCTGATGCACCTCTTTATGAATCTACTACTGCTGCATCTGCTGAATCTGCTGCTGTATCTGCTGCTGCTTCATCTGCTGCTGCATCTCCTGATAGATCTCCTGCTGCTGCATCTGCTGTTGCATCCTCTGCTGCTGCATCTGCTGCTTAATCTGCTGCTGCATCTGCTGCTGCTTTCACTCTTGCTGCATTTACTGCAGCAGAGGATACATATTCAGCAGGATATGCAACAGAAGATGCAGCAGGAGATGCAGAAGCAGGAGATGCAGCAGGAGATGCAGCAGGAGATGAAGCAACAGCATATGCAGCAGCAGATGCACCAGATGGAGCAGAAAAAGATGCAGCAGAGGATGAAGCAGCAGATGCAACAGGAAATGGAGCATCAGGAGATGCATCCACAGATGCATGAGCAGAGGATGCAGCAGGGGATATAACAGCAGGAGATACAGAAGCAGGAGATGAAGCAGCAGATGCAGCAGCAGGAGATGCAGGAAAACAAGTAGCAGAAGATGCAGCAGCAGAAATTTTAGCAGGAGATGCAGCAGTACATGAAGCATTTCCTGCTGATGCATCTCCTTCTTCATATCCTGCTGATGCATCTCCTTCTTCATATCCTGCTGATGCATCTCCTGCTAAATCAGCTCTTGCTGATGCATCTTTTGCTGCATCTCCTGCTACTGCATCTCCTGCTGCTGAATCTCCTGCTGCTGCAATTCCTGCTGCATCTCCTGCTGCTGCAATTCCGGCAGCATTTCCTGATATATCTCCTACTTCTGCATCTGCGCATGCTGGATTCCCAGCTGCCTCTCCTGCTGCTATATCTGCTGCTTCATCTGCAGCTGCTGCATCTCCAGCTGCATCTCCTGCTGCTGCACCTCAAGCTGCTGCATCTTATTTTCTGCATCACCTTCTCTTCATCTCTCGCTGCTTCATCTCCCGCTGCATCTGCTGCTGCTGCATCTCACGCTACTACCTCCCCTGCTGGTGCATCTCCTGCTGCATCTCCTGCTGCTGCATTTCCTACTGCATCTCATGCTTCTACCTCACCTGCTGGTGCATCTCCTGCTGCATATACTTCTGCTTCATCTCCTAATGCATCTCCTGCTGCTGCATCTCCCCCTGCTCAATGTCCTTCTTCATCTTGGCCTGCTACCTATACTGCTGCTGCATCTCCTGCTGCTGCATCTCCTGTTACATCATCTGCTGCTGCATCTCCTCCTGCTGCATCTGCTGCTGCATCCTCTTCTGCTATGTCTCCTCCTGCATCTCTTACTGCTGAAGCTCATGATCCCACACCTTCTGCTGTGGCAATTTCTGGTGCTTCATTTCATGCTACATGTCTTCCTTTTACCTCTTCTGCTGCTGCATCTCCTGCTGCTGCATCTGCTGCAGCATCTCTTGTTGCTACATCTCCTGCTGAATCTACATCTCCTGTGGCATCTGCTGCAGCATCTCTTTCTGCTGAATCTTTGATTCATCTCCTGCTGCTGCATCTCCTGGTGTTGCTTCTCTTGCTGCTTCATTTTCTGCTGCATCTCCTGGTGTTGCTTCTCTTGCTGCTTCATTTTCTGCTACATCTCCCGGTGAAGTTGCACTTCCTACTGCATCTCCCGGTGCTGCGTCTCTTGATGCTGCATTCCCTGCGGCATCTCCTGCTTCTGCAACTTCTGCAGAATCTCCTGTTCCTGCTTCTCCTGCTGAATCTGCATCTCCTGCTGCATCTGCTCTTGCATCTCCTGCTACTTTAGAAACTACTGCTGCATCTGCTGCATCTCCAGCTGCATCATCTCTTCTACATCTCCTGCTGCTAAATCTCCAGCTGCTGCATCTCCTGCTGTTGTATCTGCTGTTACACCTTTTGCTGCTGCATATACTGCTGCTGAATCTCCTGATAAATGTGGTGCTGCATCTGCTACTGCATCTGCTACAACACCATCTAATACTGCTGCATCTGCTGCTGAATCCTCTGCTTCTGGATCTCCTGCTGTTGCTTATCCTGTTGCAATTCCTGCTGCTGCAAATGCTGCTGTATCCTCTTCTTCTTCATCGCCTGCTGCATCTCCTGCTGCTGCATCTCCTTCTGCTGCATCTCCTAAAGTATGTCCTGTTGCTGCATATCCTCCTGCAGGAGATAGCTGCTGCTTAGCAGGAGATGCTGCTGCTTCATCTGCTGCTGCTTCATCTACTGGGCCGGATGGAGTCCACCCAAGGGTTTTGAGGGAACTGGTGGATGTGCTGGCCAAACCCCTTTCCATCATCTTCCAGCAGTTCTGGATGACTGGGGAGGTTCCGCTGGACTGGAGGCTGTCTGATGTCGTGCCCATCTATAAGAAGGGGCGCAGGGAGGATCCGGGGAACTACAGCCCTGTCAGTCTGACCTCGGTACCGGGGAAAGTCATGGAGCGGGTGATCTTGAGTGCGATCATGAAGCACTTGCAAGAGAACCGGGTGATCAGGCCCAGTCAACACAGGTTCATGAAAGGCAGGTCTTGCCAGACTAATCTGATCACCTTCTATGACCAAGTGACTAAACTCTTGGATGAGGGAAAGGCTGTGGATGTGGTCTTCCTGGACTTCAGTAAAGCCTTTGATACAGTTTCTCATAGCATTCTGCTTCGGAAACTGTTGGCCTCTAGCCTGGATGGGTGCACACTCTCCTGGGTGAAAAACTGGTTGAATGACTGGGCCCAGAGGGTGGTGGTAAATGGAGTTAAATCCAGCTGGAGGCCAGTTCCAAGTGGGGTTCCCCAGGGCTCAGTGCTGGGTCCAGTCCTGTTTAATATCTTTATCAACGACCTGGATGAAGGCATTGAGTCCTCCCTTAACAAGTTTGCAGATGACACCAAGCTGGGAGGAAGTGTCGATCTGCTGGAGGGTCGGGAGGCTCTGCAAAGGGACCTGAACAGGCTGGACTGCTGGGCTGAGACCAACGGCATGAGGTTTAACGAGGCCAAATGCCGGGTCCTGCACTTGGGGCACAACAACCCTGAGCAGAGGTACAGACTAGGAGAAACCTGGCTGGAAAGCTGCCAGGAGGAGAAGGACCTGGGGGTGCTGGTTGACAGCTGACTGAACATGAGCCAGCAGTGTGCCCAGGTGGCCAAGAAGGCCAATGGCATCTTGGCCTGTATCAGAAATGGCATAACCAGCAGGTCCAGGGAGGTTATTCTCCCTCTGTACTCGGCACTGGTGAGACCGCACCTTGAGTACTGTGTTCAGTTCTGGGCCCCTCACCACAAGAGTGATGTTGTGGCTCTGGGGCGAGTCCAGAGAAGGGCAATAAAGCTGGTGAAGGGGCTGGAGAACAAATCTTATGAGGCGAAGCTGAGAGAGCTGGGGTTGTTCAGCCTGGAGAAGAGGAGGCTGAGGGGAGACCTTATTACTCTCTACAACTACCTGAAGGGAGGTTGTGGAGAGGAGGGAGCTGGCCTCTTCTCCCGTGACAGGGGACAGGACGAGAGGGAATGGCCTCAAGCTCCACCAAGGGAGATTTAGGCTTGAGATTAGGAAGAAATTCTTCACGGAGAGGGTGGTTAGGCATTGGAACGGTCTGCCCAGGGAGGTGGTTGAGTCACCATCCCTGGAGGTGTTTAAGGTTAGGGTAGATGAGGTGCTTAGGAGCATGATTTAGGGATTGGTGGGAATGGTTGGACTCGACGATCCGGTGGGTCTCTTCCAACCTGGTTATTCTGTGATTCTGTGATTTTGTGATTCTGCTTCCTCTCCTCCTTGCTGCATCTACTTCTGCCGCACCTCCTGCTGCATCTCCTGCTGATGCATCTCCTCCTGTGAATCTGCTGCAGCATCTCCTGCTTCTGAATCTCCTGCTGAATCTGCATCTACTGCTGCATCTGCTGCTGCATCTCCACCTGATGTATCTGCCGCTTCTGCATTTGCTGCTTAATCTCCTGCTGCATTTCCTGTTGCTGCATCTCCTTCTGCTTCTGCATCTGCTGCTGCTGCATCTCCTCCTTCTGCATCTCCTCCTGCTGCATCTGCTGCTGCATAACCTGCTCAATCTCCTGCTGCTACATCCCCTGTTGTTGCATCTCTTACAGCATCTCCTACTGCTTCATCTCCTTTCTCTGCATCTCTTGCTGCAGAAGCTGCTGCTGCTGCATTTCCTGCTTCATCTTCTCCTTCTGCATCTCCTGCTGCATCTTCTGCTTCTGCATCTCCTACTGCTGCGTCTCTTGCATCATCTGCTCCCGCCTCTCCTCCTACTGCAAATCCTGCTTAATCTCCTGCTGCATCTCCTGATGCTGTATCATCTGAAGCATCTCTTCCTGATGCATCTCCTGAATCTGCATCTACTGCTTCATCTGCTTCTGCAATCTCCTTCCGTTGCATCTCCTGCTGCATCTCCTGATGCATCCACTGCTGCATACCCTGCTACTGCATCTCCTGCTGCATCTCCTGCTGCATCTCCTGCTAAAGCATAACCTGCTTCTGTATATACTGCTGCATTTCCTGATTCTTCATCTCCTGCTGCTGAATCTCTTTCTGCATCTCCTGCTTCTGCATCTTCTGCTGCTCTATTACCTGCTGCATCACCTCCGGCTGTGTCTCCTCCTGCAGCATTTGTTGCAGCATCTCCTGCTGCATCAGCTGCATTTGCTGCTACACCTTCTTCTGATTCATCTGCTGCTGCATCTCTTGCAGCTGGATCTCCTGCTGCTGCATTACCTGCTATTTCTCCCCCTACTGCATCTCCTCTTGCTGCATCTCCTGCTTCCGTATATACTGCTGCATTTCCTGCTGCTGCATCTCCTGCTGCTGAATCTCCTGCTGCTGAATCTCCTTCTTCTGAATCTCTTGCTGCTCTATTACTTCCTGCATCAACTCCTGCTGCGTGTCCTGCTGCTGCATCTCCTCCTACTGCATCTGCTTCTGCATCTTCTACTACTTCATCTCCTTCTGCATCTCCTACTGCATCTTCTACTACTGCATCTCCTGGTGATGCATCTCTTTCTGAAGCTACTACTGCTGCATTTGCTGAATCTGCCGCTGCATCTGCTGCTGCTAAATCTACTGCTGCATCTCCTACTGCATCTCCTGCTGGTGCATCTCCTGCTTATGCATCTGCTCTTGCATCTGATGCTGCTTTTTCTCTTGTGCATGTATTGCGGCTGAATCTCCTGCTATATCTCTTTCTGCTGCATCTTCTTCTCTGCATCTACTCCTCTGCATCTCCTGCTGCTTCGTCTCCTCCCGCTGCATCTCCTCTAGCATCTCCTGCTTCTGAATCTCTTGCTGCTACATCTCCTACTGCATATGATGCTGCTGCATCTCCTGCTACATTTGCTGCTGCTGCATTCCCTGCTGCATCTCCTGCTGCTACATCACCTGGTGCTGCATTTCATGCTACATCACCTGCTGCTCTCCTGCTGCTACATCTCCTTCTGCATGTCCTGCTACTACATCACCTGCTGCTGCATTTCATGCTGCATCGCCTTCTTCTGCATCTGCTCATGCTTCATCTCTTTTTGTATCTTCTGCTGCTGCATCTCCTGCTCAATATCCTGCGGAATCTCCTCCTGCTGCATCTGCTGCTTCATCTCCTGATGCATCTCCTACTGCTGCACCTCCTTCTGCTTCATCTTCTGCTTCATCTACTTCTCCTGTATACCATGATACATTTCCTGCTGCATCTCCTATGCTATATCTGGCCACATCTGCTGCCACACCTTCTCCTGCATTTCCTGATGCATCTCCTGATGCATCTTGTACCGCTGCATCTCCTTATATTTCATCTCCTGCTGCATCTGCTGCTGCTCTGCTGCTGCTTCATCTACTGCTGAAACTCCTGCTGCATCTGCTGCTGCTGCATCTCCTGCTGTACCTCATACTGATTCTCCTGTTCATGTATATCCTCCTGCACCTCCTGCAGCTGCATATCCTGCTGCTGCATCTCTCAATGTATCTTATGATAATGCTACATCTCTTGCTACTGCATCTCCTGCTGCATCTGCTGCTACTGCATCTCTTGCTGCATCTCCTCCTGATGCTTCTCCTGCTGTATATCCTTCTACATTTCCTGCTGCATCTCCTCCTTTTGAACCTTCTGTTGCATCTCCTCCTGCAGTTTCTCCTGCTGCATCTATTTTGGCCCATCTCCTGCTGCATCTCTAGCTCCTGCATGTCCTACTGTGAATCTGCTGCAGCATCTCCTGCTGATGAATCTCCTGCTGAATCTCCATCTACTGTTGTGGAATCTTCTGCTGCTGCATTCCCGTGCTGTATCTACTACTGATGCATTACCTGTTTCATCTGCTGCTTCTGCGTCTGCTGCTGCTGCATCATCTCCTCCAGCCTCTCCTCCTACTGCATCTCCTGCTGAATCTCCTGCTCATCTCCTGATGCCGTATCATCTGAAGCATCTCTTCCTGCTGCATCTACTGATTAATCTGCATCTCTTACTGCATCTGCTTCTGCATCTCATTTTGCTGCGTCTCCTGTGGCATTTGCTGCTGAATCTGCTGCTGCATCCCCTGCTGCTGCACCTGCTGCTGCATCTCCTTCTACTGCATCTGCTGATGAATCTACTGCTTCAGCTCCTTCTGCATCACCTGCGGCTGCATCTGCTGCTGCATCCCCTGCTGCTGCATCGCCTGCTGCATCTGCTGCTGCATCTCCTTCTGTTGTATCTCCTGCTGAATCTGCTGCTTCAGCTCTTCCTGCATCTCCTGTTGATGCATCTGCTGCTGCATCTCCTTCTGTTGTATCTCCTGCTGAATCTGCTGCTTCAGCTCCTCCTGCATCTCCTGTGGATGCATCTGCTGCTGCATCTCCTCCTTGTGCATCTCTTGATGCATCTCCTGCTATATCTCCTGCTACATCTCCCTCTGCCTCTCCTGCTGTTGCATCACCTGCTGCTGCATCCCGTGCTGCTACATCTCCAGCTGCTGCACCTCCTACTTCATTACCTGTTGCGGCATCTCCTGCTGCACATCCTGCTGATTTCCTGCTGCAACATCTACTCTATCTGCCGCTGCTTCATCTGCTGCTGAATCTCCTGATTCACCTCCTGCTGCTGCATGTCCTGCTTTTGCATTTACTGCTGTTTCGTCTGCTGCTGCATATCTTGATGCATCTCCTCTTGCTGCATATCCTACTGTGACTCCTCCTGCATCTCCCGCTGGTGCATTTGCTGATGCATATCTTGCTGGTGCATTTGCTGATGCATATTCTGCTCCTGCTGAATCTGCTGCTGCATATTAGGCTACTGCATCTTCTTCTGAATCTGCATCTGCTGTTTCATCTGCTGCCTGCATCTCCTGCTGCTGCATCTCCTGCTGCTTAATCTGTTGCTGCATCTGCTGCTGCATGTCCTTCTGCTTCATTACCTGCTGCATCTCCTGATGCTGCATCATCCTCTTATGCATCTCCCAGTGCTGCATCTCCTGTTGCATCACATGCTGCTGCTACAACACCTGCTGCTGCATCTCCTGATGCTGCATCTCCTGCTGCTGTATCTCCTGCTGCTGCATCTCCTGCTGCATCTTCTGCTGCTGTATCTCCCTGCTGCCGCATCTCCTCCTTGATCTTTTTCTGATGCATCTCTTGCCGCTGAATCTCCTGCTGCTTCGTCTGCTGCTGCATCTCCAGCTGCAGCTCCTCATGATGTATCACCTCTTGCTCAATATTCTGCTGCATATCCTGCTGATACATCTCCTGATGCTGCATCTCCTTCTGCACCTCCTGCTGCATCTCTTGCGGCTGCATCTCCTGCTCCATCTCCTGCTGATGAATCCTCTCCTGAGCCATCTATTTATGCATCACTTTCAGCTGCATCTTCTTCATTTCCTTCTGCATCTCTTCCTGCTGCATCTCCTTCATTTCCTTCTGCATCTCTTCCTGATGCATCTCCTGCTGATGCATCTCCTGCATTTACTGCTGTGTCTGCTGCTGATTCGTCTACTGCTGCATCTCCTTCTACATCTGCTTCTGGATCTCCTGCTCCTGCATCCTCTTCTGCAACTCCTGCCGCTGCATCTCCTGCTCCATATGCTTCTGATGCATCTGCGGATTCATCTTATGATACTGCTATCTTGCAGGTTCTCCTGCTGCTGAATGTCCTGCTGCTGCAAACCCTGCTGCATCTGCTGCTGCTGCATCTCCTGTTGCTGCATCATCTACTGCTGCATCTAGTGATTAATCTCCTACTGCGGCATCTGCATCATTTTCTGCTGCATCTGCTGCTGCTGTATCTAGCGCTGCATCTTCTGCATAATCTGCTGCTACATCTCCTGCTTCTGCATCATCCACTGCTGCATCTAGTGTTTAATCTCCTACTGCTGCATCCGCAGCATTTTCAGCTGCATCTGCTGCTGTTTCATATACTGCTGCATCTTCTTCTACATCTCCTGCTGCTGCATCTTTTTCTGCATCTCCTCCTGCTGCGTCTCCTTTATCAGCTGCTGCATCACCTGCTACTGAATCCCCTGCTGCATCCTCTGATGCGGCACCTCCATCTGCTGCATCTCTTGCTGCTGTATCTCCTGCTGCTGAATCTCCTACTGCATCTCGTGCTGCATCAGCTGCTACTGGATCCCTGTGGCGTTCCAGATGCATCTCCTGCTCCAGCATCTCCTGCTGCTGCATCTCCTGCTGAATCTAAACCTACCGCATCTAATGCTGTATCTCCTGATGACGCATCTCCTGCTGCATCTCCTGCTGCTGCATAGCCTGCTGCATCTCCTCTTGCTGAATGTCCTGCTGCTGCATCTCCTACTGCTCAATCTGCTGCTGCTTCATACACTGTTGTATCTGCTGCTGCTGCATCTCCTGCTGCTGCCTCTCCTCCTGCTAAAACTCCTCCTGCTAAATTTCCTCCTGCATCTGCTGATGCATTTCCTGCATCTCCTGCTGCTGCATCTCCTGCTTCTGCATTTCCTGCTCCTGCTTCTCCTGATGCATCTGCTGCTGCATCTCCTCCAGCATTTTCTATTGCTTCAACTCCAGATGCTGCATCTCCTACTGCATCTCCTGGTACTGCATATTATCTTGCCGCATCTCCTGCTCTGTTTTCTTGTGCATCTGCTGCTTCATGTACTGCTGCATCTCCTGCTGCTGCCATCTTCTCTGCAGATCCTGCTGCTGCATCTCCTGCTGCTTCATCTCCTGCTGAATTAGCAGCTCATCTCCTGCGGCTGTATCTCCTGCTGCATCTCCTGCTGCAGAATCTCCTGCTGCAGAATCTCCGGCTGCATCTTCTGCTTCTGCATCTCCTGCTTCTACGTCGGCTGCATCGTCTACTCCTGCCTCTCCTCCTACAGCATCTCCTTCTGGATCTGCTGTTGAACCTGCTGTTGAAACTCCTGCTGCTGCACCTCCCCCTTCTGCATCTGCTTCTGCAGCTCCTGTTGCTGCAACTCCGGCTTCTTCATCTCCTGCTCCTGAATCTTCTACTGCTGCATCTCCTGCTGCTTCATCTCCTGCTGCTGCATAATCTGCTGCATCTCCTCTTGCTGCATCTCCTGGTGCATCTCCTGCTACTGAATCTCCAATTGCATCTCTGACTGTTGCATTTCCTGCTGCTGCATCTCCTGCTGCATCTGCTGCTGTATCACCTGCTACTGAATCCCCTCCTGAATTCCTGTTGCATCTCCTGATGCTGCATCTCCTGATGCATCTCCTGCTGATGCATAACCTGCTGCATCTCTGACTGCTGCATCTCCTGCTGCTGAATCTCCTGCTGCTGCATCTGCTGCTTCATCTCCTGCTGCTGCTTCTGTTGGGGCTGCATATGCTACTGCATCTGCTGCAGGATCTCCTTCTTCTGCCTCTCATGCCACATCTCCCGTAGATGCATCTCCTGCTTCTGTATATCTTGCTCAATGTACAGCTGCGGCATCTCCAGCTGCATCTCCTGCTGCTTCATCTCCTGCATCTTTTGGTGCATGTGCTGTAGATTAATCTACTGCTGCATCTCCTGTTGCTTCACCTTCTGATTTTTGATGTCCTCCTGCATCACCTGATGCTCCATCTGCTGCTGCTGCTTACACTGCTGCATCTATTGCTGCTGCATCCTCTGCTGAAACTCCTGATGCTGCATCTCTGTCTGCAACTACCTCTGATGCATCAGCAAATTCATCTGATGATGCATCTCCCCTGATTCATCGCCTGCTGCTGAATCTCCTGCTATTGCATACCCTGATGCATCTACTGCTGCTTCATACCCTTCTTCATCTACTGCTGCTGCATGACCTGCTGTTTCTCCTGCTGCTGCGTCTCCTACTGAAATTCCTGCTGCTGCATCTCCTGGTGCTATATCTTTTGCTTATGAATCTCCTGCCACTGCATCTCTTACTGAATCTGCTGCTGAATCTACTGCGGATGCATCTCCTAATGCATCTCCTGTAGCTCAATCTCCTGCTTTTGCATCTCCTGCTTTATCTCCTTCTGATGCATATCTTGCTGCTGCATCTACTGCTGCGTCGTCTGCTTCTACATCTCCAGCTACATCTCCTGCTGCTGCATCTCAGGGTACATCTCTTCTTGCTCAATCTCCTGCTGCATAACCTGGTGCTACATCTCCTGCTACTGCATCTCCTGCTGCATCTACCGCTGCATCTCTTGCAGCTGCATCTGCTGCTACATGTCTTGCGGCTGCATCTACTGCTACACCTCCTGCTGGTGAATCTTCTCCTGATCGATCTCCTGAAGCATCTCTTTCTGCTTCATCTTCTGCGTTTCCTGATGCATCTCTTCCTGCTGAATCTCCTGCTGAATCAGTTACTGCTGCATCTGCAGCATTTGCTGCTACATCTCCTGCTGCTTCACATACTGCTGCATCTCCTGCTGGTATATCTCTTGCTGCATCTACTGTGGCTTCATCTCCTGCTGCATCTCCTTCTGCTGCTTCTCATTCTCTGCATCTTCTGATACTGCTTCACCTTCTGCTGCAACACTTGCTGCTCCATCTCCTTCTCCAAATCCTTCTGATACATCTGCGGATTCATCTTATGATGGTGCCTTCTTGCTGGATCTCCTGCTTCTGCATCTCCTGCTGCTGCAAACCCTGCTGCATCTACTGCTGCTGCATTTCCAGCTGCATCTGATGCTGCTCTATCTCCTGCGGCAGCGGCTGCTGATGCATTTTCTGATGCATCTCCTGCTGCTCCATCTGCTGCATCTGCACCATCAGGATATTCTGAAAGAGATGCAGCAACAGGAGACGCAGCAACAGGAGATGCAGCAGCAGCACCAGGATATGCAGGCACAGCACTGCGGCAGCAGATGCAGCTGCAGTAGATGCAGCCGTAGGAGATGAAGCAGGATTTTCAGCAGGAGATACAGCAGAAGGAGATGCAGCAGGAGAAAAAGAGGCAGCTACAAGAGATGCATCAGGAAATGCACCAGCAGGATATGCATCACTAGGAAAGGCAGCAGGAGAGGAACCAGCAGGAGATGCAGCAGGAAATGCAGCAGTATATTTAACAAGAGGAGATCCACCATGAGATGCAGCAGCAGGAGATGCAGCAGGAGATGCATCAAGAGATGAAGCACGAGGAGATGTAGGATGGAGAGGCAGCAGAAGGAGATGCAGAAGTGGATGCAACAGCAGTAGATGCAGCAGCTAATGAAAGAGGAGATGTGGAATCAGTAGGAGATAGAGTAGCTAGAGATTGCACAGGAGATGCACCAGAAGGAGATGTTAGCAGCAGGAGATGCAGCAGATGCATCTGCAGGAGAAGCAGCAGGAGGTGCAGCAGCAGAATATTCATCAGCAGGAAATGTAGCAGGATATGCAGCAGTCAGGATATGCAGCATCAGGAAATGCAGCATGATATGAAGAAGCAGGATATGCAGCAGCAAGAAATACTGCAGCAGATGGAGTAGGAGGTGATGCAGCAACAGGAAATTCAGAAGGAGATGCAGCAAGAGATGAAGCAGCAGAAGTAGCAGCAGGAGAAGCAGCAGGAGCAGAAGCAGCAGGAGGTGAAGCAGGAGAAGCAGTAGCAGGAGATGCAGCTGCAGGAGATTCAGCAGCAGGAGAAGCAGTAGCAGGAGATGCAGCTGCAGGAGATGCAGCTGCAGGAGATTCAGCAGCATGAGATGCAGAAGAAAGAGATGCAGCAGGAGAGGCAGTACAAACTGATGTAGCAGCAGATGCAGCAGGACGAGATGCAGCTGGAAATGTATAAGGAGGAGATGCAGCAGCAGCAGATGCAGCAGGAGGTGCAGCAGGAGATGCAGCAGCAAATGCAGCATCAGATGCAGAAGAATTGCACCAGCAGGAAGTGCAGCATCATGACACGCAGCAGGAGATAAAGCAGCAGCATGTGCAGCAGGAGATGCAGTAGGAGATAAAGCATGATATGAAGAAACAGCAGATTCAGCAGCTTGAATGAAGTAACAGAAGATGTTGTATCTGAGGCAGACACAGCATCAGGATATGCAGCAGGAGGTGCAGCAGCAAGAATTGTAGAGGGAGATGCATATTCATCGGACGATTCGCATTATATTTAACAGGAGATGCAGCAGCAAGAGATGCAGCAGCAGGAGATGCAGCAGCAGGAGATGAAGCAGCAGGAGATGCAGCAGCAGGAGATGAAGCAGCAGGAGATGCAGCAGCAGGAGATGAAGCAGCAGGAGATGCAGCAGCAGGAGATGTAGCAGGAGATGCAGCAGCAGATGCAACTGATGAAGCTGCAGCAGATGAAGAAGGAGATACAACATGAGATGCAGCAGCAGGAGATTCATCAGCCGGAATAACAGCAGCAGGAGATGAAGAAGGAGATGTAGCAGGATATGCAGTTGCAGGAGATCGAAATGCAGCATATGCAACAGCATGAGATGCAGTATCAAGAAATGCAGCAGAAGATGCAGGAGCAGGGGTTGTAGCAGCAGATGCAGAAGGAGGAGATGCAGCAGGATATGCAGCAACAGGAGATACTTTAGGAGATGCAGCAGAAGGAGATGCAGCAGCAGGAGATGCAGCAGGCGATGAAGAAGAAGAGGATACAGCAGCATTTGCAGCAGCAGGAATTGCAGCAGCAGCATTTGCAGCAGCAGGACATGCAACAGGATAAGCAACAGCAGGAGATCCAGAAGCAGAGGATTCAGCAGCAGATGCAGCAGTATTAGATGGTGTTGTAGCAGATGCAGTAGCAGATGCAGTAGCAGATGCAGCACCACATTTATCAGGAGATGCAGCAGCAGTATATGCAGCAGCAAAAGGTGTAACAGCAGATACAACAGCAGGAGATGCAGCAGCAGGAGATTTAGCAGCAGGAGATGTAGAAGAGATGATGCAGCTGGAGATGCAGCAGATGCAGCAGTAGTTCCTAAAGTAGCAGGAGATGAAACAGCAGATGCCACAGGAGATGTAGATTCAGCAGGAGATGTAGCAACAAGAGATGCTGCAGCAGATGCAGCAGCAGGAGATGCAGCAGCAGAAGAGGTAAAAGGAAGACATGTAGCATGAAATGAAGCACCAGAAATTGCCACAGCAGAAGGTGTGGGATCATGAGCTTCAGCAGTAAGAGATGCAGGAGGAGACGTAGCAGAAGAGGATGCAGCAGCAGATGCAGCAGGAGGAGATGCAGCAGCAGATGATGTAACAGGAGATGAAGCAGAAGTATATGCAGCAGGAGATGCAGCAGCAGGTGAGGTAGAAGCATGAGATGCAGTAGGAAATGCAGCAGCAGGAGATGCATTAGGAGATGCACCAGCAGGGGAGGTAGTAGCGTGAGATGCAGCAGCAGATGCAGCAGGAGATGAAGCAGTGAGAGATGAAGAGAAGGTGATGCAGAAAATAAGATGCAGCAGCTTGAGGTGCAGCAGCAGGAGATGCAGCTGGAGATGCAGCAGCCGCAGATGATGCATTTCCTGGTGTTGCTTCTCTTGCTGCTTCATTTTCTGCTGCATCTCCCGGTGAAGTTGCACTTCCTAATGCATCTCCCGGTGCTGCGTCTCTTGATGCTGTATTTCCTGCAGCATCTCCAGGTTCTGCAACTTCCACAGAATCTCCTGTTCCTGCTTCTCCTGCTGAATCTGCATCTCCTGCTACTTTAGAAATTACTGCTGCATCTCCGGCTGCATCATCTCTTCTACATCTCCTGCTGCTAAATCTCCTGCTGCTATATCTCCTGCTGCACCTACTGCTGCATCTCCTGCTGCATCAATTACTTCATATCCTGCTGCTGCATCTCCTGCTGCTGCATCTCCTGCTGTTCTATCTCCTGTTACACCTTTTGCTGCTGCATCTCCTGCTACTGCATATGGAGCACAAGAAATATCAGCAGCAGATGCACCAGCAGAGGCAGCAGCAGTAGATGTAGCAGGAGATATAGAAAAATATGAGGCAGGAGAAGATGTAGTAGGCGATACAGCAGGAGATGCAGCAGCAGGAGTTGCAGCAGGAAATGCAGCAGGAGAAGCAGCAGGAGATACAGCAGCAGGAGGTGCAGCCACAAATGTATTCAGAAGGATATGCAGCAGAAGATGAAGCAGGAGATGCAGAAGCAGGAGATGCAGCAGTAGATGAAGCAGTATCAGATGCAGCAGCAGATGCACCACATGGAGCAGAAAGAGATGCAGCAGGGGATGAAGCAGCAGGAGATGCAGCAGCAGGAGATACAGCAGCAGATGTAGCAGCAGGAGATACAGAAGCAGGAGATGAAGCAGCAGATGCAGCAGCAGGAGATGCAGGAAAACAAGTAGCAGAAGATGCAGCAGCAGGAATTTTAGGAGGAGATGCAGCAGTACATGAAGCAGCAGCAGATGCAGCAGCAGATTATGGAGATGCAGTAGCCAGAAATGCAGCAGAAGATGCAGCAAGAGGAGATGCATCAGGAGATGCAGTATCAGGAGATGTAGCTGCAGAAGCAGCAGATACAGCAGCAATAGATGCAGCAGCAGATGCATCAGGAGATGAATATTTAGTAGGAGATGTAGCAGCAGAAGTTGCTGCTGTGAACGACGCTGCAGGAGATGCCACAGGAGGAAATGCAGCAGGATATGCTGCAGGAGGAGATGCAGCAGGTAATGCAGCAGGTAATGCAGCAGATGGGGAAGCAGTAGGATTTAAGCCAGGAAATGCAGCAGGAGATGTAGCAGGAAATGCAGCAGCAGGAGATGCAACAGAAGGAGATTCAGCAGGGGATGCATATTCAGCAGGATATGCAGCAGAAGATGAAGCAGGAGATGCAGCAGGAGATGAAGCAGTATCAGATGCAGCAGCAGATGCACCACATGGAGCAGAAAGAGATGCAGCAGGGGATGAAACAGCAGGAGATACAGAAGGAGGAGATACAGCAGCAGATGTAGCAGCAGGAGATGCAGGAAAACAAGTAGCAGAAGATGCAGCAGCAGGAATTTTAGCAGGAGATGCAGCAGTACATGAAGCATTTCCTGCTGATGCATCTCCTTCTTCATATCCTGCTGATGCATCTCCTGCTCAATCAGCTCTTGCTGATGCATCTTTTGCTGCATCTCCTGCTACTGCATCTCCTGCTGCTGAATCTCCTGCTGATGCAATTCCTGCTGCATCTCATGCTGCTGCAATTCCTGCAGCATCTCCTGATATATCTCCTACTTCTGCATCTGCGCATGCTGGATTCCCAGCTGCCTCTCCTGCTGCTATATCTGCTGCTTCATCTGCGGCTGCTGCATCTCCAGCTGCATCTCCTGCTGCTGCACCTCAAGCTGCTGCATCTTATTTTCTGCATCACCTTCTCTTCATCTCTCGCTGCTGCATCTCCTGCTGCATCTGCTGCTGCATCTCACGCTACTACCTCCCCTGCTGGTGCATCTTCTGCTGCATCTCCTGCTGCTGCATCTCCTACTGCATCTCATGCTGCTACCTCACCTGCTGCTGCATCTCCCGCTGCTCAATGTCCTTCTTCATCTTGGCCTGCTACATATACTGTTGCTGCATCTCCTGCTGCTGCATCTCCTGCTGCTGCATCTGCTGCTGCATCCTCTTCTGCTACGTCTCCTCCTGCATCTCTTACTGCTGAAGCTCATGATCCTGCATCTTCTGCTCTGGCAATTCCTGGTGCTTCATTTCCTGCTGCATGTCTTCCTTTTACATCTTCTGCTGCTGCATCTCCTGTTTCTACATCTCCTGCTGAATCTACATCTCCTGTGGCATCTGCTGCATCATCTCTTTCTGCTGAATCTCCGATTCATCTCCTGCTGCATTGCTGATGCAGCTCCTGCTGCATCTCCTGCTGCTTCATAAACTACTGCTGCATCTCCTGCTGCTGCATATCCGGATGCAGCATATCCTATTGCATCTCCTGGTGTTGCTTCTCTTGCTGCTTCATTTTCTGCTGCATCTCCTGGTGAAGTTGCACTTCCTACTGCATCTCCCGGTGCTGCGTCTCTTGATGCTGTATTTCCTGCAGCATCTCCAGCTTCTGCAACTTCCACAGAATCTCCTGTTCCTGCTTCTCCTGCTGAATCTGCATCTCCTGCTACTTTAGAAATTACTGCTGCATCTCCGGCTGCATCATCTCTTCTACATCTCCTGCTGCTAAATCTCCTGCTGCTATATCTCCTGCTGCACCTACTGCTGCATCTCCTGCTGCATCAATTACTTCATATCCTGCTGCTGCATCTCCTGCTGTTCTATCTCCTGTTACACCTTTTGCTGCAGCATCACCTACTACTGCATATACTGCTGCTGCATCTCCTGATAAATGTGGTGCTGCATCTGCTACTGCATCTGCTACAACACCATCTAATATAGCTGCATCTGCTGCTGAATCCTCTGCTTCTGGATCTCCTGCTGTTGCTTATCCTGTTGCATCTCCTGCTGCTGCAAACGCTGCTGCAGCATTTCCTGCTGCTGCATCTCATTCTGCTGCATCTCTTAAAGTATCTCCAGCTGCTGCATATCCTGCTGCTGTTATTCCAGCTGATGAATCTCCTGCTCCTGCATCTCATGCTGTATCTCCTTCTTCATCTGCTGCTGCTTCATCAGCTGCATCTGCTGCTGCATCTCCTGTTGCTGCATCTCCTGCGAATATAATGCTGAATCTACCGATGAATATGCATCTCCCTCTGCAAGTCTTGCTGCTGCACCTCCTGCTGCATATCCTGATGCTGTATCTGCCTCGGATACAACATCTTCTGTTACTTCATTCAAGCTGCTGAATCTACTGCTGTATCTCCTACTGCATCTCCTGCTGCACATGCTGCTGCTTTATCTCCTGCTGCGTGTCATGATGCTGCACTTCCTGCTGGTGCAATTCTTCTGCATCTGATGCTGCATTTCCAGCTGCATCTCGTCCTGCTGCATCTGCTGCTACATCAGCTTGTACTGCCTCTCCTGCTGCATCTCTTCTGCATCTCTTTCTTCTGCACCTCATGCTGCTGAATCTCCTGCAGCTGCATCTCCTGCTGAATCTTCTGCTACTGCTTCTCCTGCTTCACCTCCTGCTGATTCTGCTCCTGCTGCTTCTCCTGCTGCTTCATCTCCTGCTGCTTCTCCTGCTTCTTCATCTCCTGCTGCTTCATCTCCTCTTCCTGCATCTAATGCAGTATCTGCTGCTGCATCTCTGATGCATCTCCTGATGCATCTCCAACTGCATCTGGTTCTGCATCTCCTGCTGCTTCTTCTCCTACTGTATCTACTGCTGAATTTCCTCCTATATTTCCTGCTGTTTAATCTCCCGTTGAATCGACTGCTTCAGGTACTCCTGCATCTCCTGCTGCATCTGCTGCATCTGCATCTCCTGTTTCTGCATTTCCTGCTGCATCTAGTATCTCCTCCACCTGCATCTTCTGCTACTTCTGCTGCTTCATCACTTGCTGAATCTCTTGCTGCATCTCCTTCTGAATTTCCTGTTGCTGCATCACCTCCTACTCCATCTGCTGCAGTATTTCTTGCTGCTGCATATCCTGCTTCTTCATATCATGCTGCATTTTCTGATGCTGCATATCCTGACTGCTGCATATCCTGCTGCATTTCCTGCTGATGAATATTCTGCTGCTGCACCTCCTGCTGCTTCTCCTGCAGATGCATCTGCTGCATCTCCTGCTGCTAACATCTCCTTCTGGTGCATCTCCTGTGCAATCTCTAGCTACTCTATCTCCTACTGATTCCACATCTCCTCTTTCATTAGCTGCTGCATCTACTGCTGTTGCATCCACTTCTGCATCTCCTTCTGCTGCCTCTCCATCCTACATCTCCTCGTGCTTCATCTCTTGATGCATCTCCTGCTATATCTCCTGCTGCATCTCCTACTGCATCTCCTACTGCTGCATCTCAAGGTGGATCTCCTCTTGTTAAATATACTGCTGCATTTCCTGCTGCATCTCCTGCTGGTTCCTCTCCTGCTGCCTTTCCTAGTGATGCATATCCTGCTGGTGCATTTCCTGATGCATCTATTTTTCTGCATCTCCTCCTGCATCTCTTCCTGCTGCATCTCCTGTTGAATCTCCTTCTACTGCGTCTGCTCATCTCCTGCTGCTGTACCTCCTGCTGAAGACTCGCCTTCTGCTACATCTCCTGCTACATCTCGTAATGCTTCATCTCCTTCTGCTGCATCCCCTGCTGCTGTGTCTGCTACTGCATCTCCTGATTCATCTCCTGCTGCTCCATCTCCTGCTTTATTTCCTGATGCATCTCCTACAGCTGCATCTCCTACAGCTGCATCTCCTCTTGATGCATCTCCTGATGCATGTCGTGCTGATGACTCTCCTGCTGCTCCATCCCCTGCTGCTCCATCCTCTCTTACATGGACTGCTACTTCATATCCCTCTACATCTGCTGCGTCTGAGGCTTAACCTATTGCTGCACTTCCTGCTGCATCTCCTACTGCATCTCCTGCTGCTGCATCTCCTGCTTTTGCACCCCCGGCTGCATCTACTGCTTCTTAATTTCCTGCTGCATCTTATTCTGCTGCATCTCCTGCTACTGCATCTGCAGATGAATCTCCTGCTGCATCTGCTACTGCTGCACCTCCTGCTTCTGCATCTCCGGCTGGTGCATCTGCTGCTGAATCTCCTGCTGCTGCATGTCCTCCTGATGCATCTCCTGCTGCATCTCCTTCTGCGGTATCTCCTGCTGAAAATCCTGCTTCATCTCCTACGGCTGCATCTGCTGCAGCTGAATCTGCTGCAGCAGGAGATGAAGTCGTAGATGCAGCAGGAGATTCTGCAGCAGGAGACGGGGCAGGAGTTGCAGCATCAGATGAAGCAGCAGTAGATGCAGCAGCGATATATGCAGCAAAAGGAGATGAAGCAGGATATGAAGCATCAGGAGACTAAGCAATAGGAGATGCATTAGGAGATTCTGCAGCAGGCGATGGAGCAGCAGTAGATGCAGCAGAGAATGCAGTAGCACGAGATTCGGCAGTAGGAGATGCAACAGGAGGTGCAGCTACAAGAGATGCAGCAACAGATGCAGCAGCAGAAGATACACGAGGACATCCAGCATCAGGGGATGCAGCAGCAGATTCAGCAGCAAATGCCACAGGAGACGCAGCAAAATGAGATGCAGAAGCAGATGCAGTAAGAGATGCAGATTAAGCAGTAGATGCAGCAGGAAGAGATGCTTCAGATGATACGGCATCAGGAGATGAGCAGGAGATTCAGCAGGAGATGCAGTAGGAGGAGAGGCAGGAGGAGATGATGCAGCAGCAGCAGACGCAGAAGCAGCAGATGAAACGGGTAATGCATCAGTAGTAGATACATTAGGGGATGCAGCAGCAGGAGATTCCGCAGCAGTAGATGGAGATTCAGCAGGAGATTCATCAGCAGGAGATGCTGCAGCAGATTCACAGTAGGACATGCATGAGCAGGAGATGCAGCAGGAGATGGGCCAAAATAGATGCAGCAGAGAAACTGTAGGAGGAGATGCAACAGAAGGTTCAGGAGGAGGAGATGCAGCAGGAAATGTAGAAGGATATACAGCAGGAGAAGCATCAGGAAGAGATGCAGCAAGAGATGCAGTAGCAGCAGATGCAGCAGAAGATGCAGCAGAAGATGAGGCAGCAGATGTAGCAAGATATAGCGTAGGAGATGCAGCAGGAAATGTATCATGTTATGCAGGAGAAGGAGATGAAGCAGGAGATGAAGCAGAAGGAGGTGCAGCAGTAGGAGATGCGTCAGGAGATGTAGAAGCAGATGCAGCAGGAGATGCAGATGTATCAGGAGATGCAGCAGGAGGAGATTCTGCAGGATATTGAGCAGGAGATGCAGCAGCAGAAGATACAAAAAGAGATGAAGCATGAGCAGATGCAGAAGCAGGCGATGCAGCATTAAATGCAGCAGCAGATGATGTAGTAGCAGGAGATGCAGAAGGAGATGTAGCAGCAGGAGATGCAGCAGGGAATGCAGCAGCAGCAGATGTAGCAGGAGATGCAGCAGCATCATATGCAGCAGGAGATGTAGCCGCAAGAGATGCAGAAGCAGGAGATGCTACAGGAGATGCAGCGGGAGGAGACGAAGCAGCAGGAGATGCAGAGTAGTAGATGCAGAGAAGAAGATGCAGCAGCAGGAGATATAGCACGAGATTCAGCCGCATTACATGCAGCAACAGAGAAAGCAGCATCAGATGCATCATCAGATGCAGCAGCAGAAGATGCAAGAGCAGATGCAGAAGCAGGAGATGCACCAGCAGGAGATGCAGTAGGAGATGCAGCAGTAGATTTAGCAGCAGCAGATGCAGCGGCAGATTCAGCAAATGCAGCAGTAGTAGCTTCAGAAAGAGATGCATCACCAGGAGATGCAGTAGTAGAAGATGCAGCAGGTGATGCAGAAGCAGATGCAGTAGGAGATGCAGATTTAGCAGGAGATGCATCAGCAGGAGATGCTGCAGCAGATGCAGCAGCAGGACAATCAGCAGGAGTTGATGCAGGAAGTAATAGAGCAGCAGGAGATTCAGAAGGAGGAGAAATAGCAGGAGATTCAGCAGCAGGAGATCCAGCTGCAAGAGATGCAGCAGCAGGAGATGGAGCAGGAGATGCAGCAGTAGATGAATCAGAAGACGGTGTAGCAGCAAATGCAGCTGATGCAGCAGGAGATGCTGCAACAGATGCTGCAGGAGGAGACACAGCCGGAGGTGATGCAGCAGGTAATAGAGCAGCAGAAGATGCAGAAGCAGGAGATGCAGAAAGAGATTCAGCAGCAGGAGATGAAGAATCAGGAAATGCAGCAGTATATACAGAAGCTAGTTATGCTTTAGCAGGAGATGCAGCAGGAGATGCAGTAGCAGGGAATGCAGCAGCAGATGCAGCAGCAGATGCAGCAGCAGATGCCACAAGAGATGCAACAGAAGGAGATTACAGAAGCAGATGAAGCAGTAGATGCAGATTCAGGAGATGCATCAGGAAGAGATGCTTCAGATGATACAGCATCAGGAGATGCAGCAGGAGATTAAGCAGGATTTGCAGTAGGAGGAGAGGCAGGAGGAGATGATGCAAGAGACGCAGCAGTAGGAGATGCAGAAGCAGAAGATGCAGCAGGAGATGCAGAAGGAGAAGATGAAGCAGGAAATGCAGCAGCAGCAGCTTCCGCAGCAAGAGATGCAGAGAAAGGAGATGAAGCAGTAGGAGATGCTGTAAGAGATGCAACAACAGGGGATGTAGCAGCAGGAGATTGAGCAGGTGATGCAGCAGCAGATGCAGCAGGAGGAGATGCAGAAGGAGGAGATGCAGCAGCAGCAGATGCAGCATCAGAAGGAGATGCAGCAACAGGAAATGCAGCAGGAGATTAAGCAGCAAATGCAGAAGCGGCAGATACATCAGGTGGAGATGCAGCAGCAGATGCAGCAGTAGATGCAGATTCAGCAGGAGATTCAGAAGCAGGAGATGCTGCAGCAGATTCACAGGAGGAGATGCATCAGCAGGAGATGCAGCAGGAGGTGCGGCAGAAGTAGATGCAGCAAGATAATCAACAGGAGGAGATGCAAGAGAAGATGCAGGAGTAAGAGATGCAGCAGGAAATTCAGAAGGAAACACAGCAGGAGAAGCATCAGGAGGAGATGCAGCAAGACATGCAGCAGCAGCAGATGCAGAAAGAGAGCAGCACTAAATGCAGATTCAAAAGAAGGTGCCGCAGGAAGAGAATCTTCAGCAGATGCAGCAGGATATGCATCATGACGAGATGTAGCAGGACATATGGCAGTAGCAGATGCATCGGCAGATGAAGCAGGAAATGCAGCAGAAGGAGATGAATCAGCATCAGATGCAGCCGCAGATGCAGCAGCAGGAAATGCAGCAGCATCTGATGTAGCAGGAGATGCAGAAGCAGAAGATGCAGCGGCAGGATATGAAGCCGAAGATGCAGCAGAATATACAGCAGCAGGAGATGCAGCGGGTGATGCAGCAGCAGGAGACAGAGGAGGAGAAAATGCAGCATCAGGAGATTCAGCAGCAGGAAATGCAATAGGAGATAGAGCAGCAGGAGATGCAGCAGCAGAAGATACATCAGGACATTAAGCAGGAGATGCTGCAGGAAGAGATGCAGCTGGAGATAGAGCAGCAGGAGGCGCAGCAGGATATACAGCCGCAGGAAATGCCGGAGAGAAAGCAGTAGAAGATGCAGCAGCAGATTTAGTAGCAGATTCAGCAGGAGATGCAGCAGCAGGAGATGCAGCAGTAAGACATGCAGCATGTGATGCAGGAGCAGATGCAGCAGGATTGCAATAGGAGATGCAGCAAGAGATTCAGCAACAGGAGATTCAGAATTATATACTGAAGCAGGAGATGCAGCAGGAAGAGATGCAGATAGGGAGGATGCATCAGGAGATGCAGCAGCAGGAGATGCAGCAGGAAATGCAGCAGCAGTGGATGTAGTAGCAGGAGATGCATCAGGAGATGCAGCAGCAGGAGATGCAGATAGGGAGGATGCATCAGGAGATGCAGCAGCAGGAGATGCAGTAGGAGACGAAGAAGCAGGAGATGCTACAGGAGATTAATCACGAGATGAAAAAGGAGGAGATGCAACAGCAGGAGACGCAGAGTAGTAGATGAAGAGAAGATGCAGCAGAAGGAAATACAGCAGGTGATTCAGCCGCAGTAAATGCAGCAAGAGAGAAAGCAGAAGCAGATGCAGCAGCAGGAGATCTATCAAGAGATGCAGCAGTAGATGAAGCAGCAGAAGATACAGCAGCAGATTCAGCAGGTGCAGCAGTAGTAGATTCAGAAAGAGCTGCAGCAGGAAATGCAGGTGGAGATGCATCTGCAGGTGATGCAGAAGGAGATGCAGCAGGTGATGCTCAAGGAGATGCAGCAGGAGATGCAGAACGAGATGAAGCAGCAGGACATGCAGCAGAAGGAGATGACGCCGGAGATGTTTCATTAGAAGGTGCAACATGAGATAGAGCAGGAGATGCAGCAGAAGGACATGGAGCAAGAGTTGCAGAAGCAGAAGATGAAGCAGCAAGAGAATCATTAGGGGTTGCAGCAGCTGGAGATGCAGCAGGATGAAGTGAAGCAGCAGGGGATGCATCAGGAGATGCAGAAGCAGCAGATACAGCAGGAGATGCCGTACCAGGAGGTGGTACTGCACCTCCTCTTTAGCCGGAGGAGGTTCAGCAGGAGATGCAGCAGGGGGAGATTCAGCAGGAGATGCAGCAAGAACAGATGCAACATGAGATGCAGTAGGGGGAGATTCAGCAGGAGATGCAGCAAGAGGAGGTACAGCAGCAGCAGATGCAGCAGCATATGTAGCAGAAGGAGATGCATAAGAGATGCAGGAGCAGTTGATGCAGCAGGAGATGCTGTAGCCGGCAATGCAGAGGGAGATTATACAGGAGATGCTGCAGCAGGTGCAGCAACAGATGCAGTAGCAGGAGATGTGTCAGGACTTGCAGCAGTAGGTGAAGCAGCACCAGATGAAGCAGAATATGCCGCAGATGCAGCAATACGTGATGCAGCAGGAAGAGATGAAGCAGGAGATGCACAAACAGGAGATGCATCCACAGGATATAAACAGCAGCAGATGCAGCAGCAATTTGATCGGCATGAGATGCACCAAAAAATATAGCAGGAGATGCAGCCGAAGGAGATGTAGCAGGACATGCAGCAGCAGGAGATGCAGCTGCAAATGCATTCAGCAGGAGGTGCAGTAGGAGGAGATGCAGCAACAGGATATTCAGTAGGAGGAGATTCAGCAGCAGATGTAGCAGGACATCTCCACTTCAAGCTGCTGCATCTTATTTTCTGCATCGACTTCACTTCATCTCTTGCTGCTGAATCTCCTGCTGCATCTGCTGCTGCATCGCCTGCTGCTGCGTCTCCTGCTGCATCTCCAGCTGCTTCATCTCCTGCTGCATTTCCTCTCGCTGCATCTCTTGCTGCATCTCCTGCTGCATATACTTCTGCTTCACCGCCTAAAGCATCTCCTGCTGCTCTATATCCTGCTTCATCATGGCCTGCTGCATCTCCTGCTGCTGCATCTCCTGTTACACCATCTGCTTCTGCATCTCCTGCTGCTGCATGTTCTTCTGCATCTCCTCCTGCTGCATCTGCTGCTGCATCCTCTTCTGGTACATGTCCCGCACCATCTCTTGCTGCTGAAGCTTATGATCCTGCATCTTCTGCTGTGGCAATTCCTGGTGCTTCATTTCCTGCTGCGTTTCTTCCTTTTACATCTCCTGCTGCTGCATCTCCTGCTCCTGCATCTGCTGCAGCATCTTCTGTTGCTACATCTCCTGCTGAATCTACATCTCCTGCTGAATCTACATCTCCTGCTCCATCTGCTGCGGCATCTCTTTCTGCTGAATCTCTGATTCATCTCTTGCTGCTTTGCTGATGCAGCAGGAGCTGCATCTCCTGCTGCTTTATAAACTACTGCTGCATATCCTGCTGCTGCATATCCGGTTTCAGCATATCCTATACTGAATCTCCTGATGCTGCATCTGCTGGTGCTGCATATGCTACTCCATCTGCTGCAGGATCTCTTTCTTCGGCCTCTCATGCCACATCTCCCTACGATGCATCTCCTGCTTCTGTATATCTTGCTCAATCTCCTGCTGCTGCATCTCCTGCATCTTTTGGTGCATCTGCTGTAGATTAATCTACTGCTGCATCTCCTGTTGCTTCACCTTCTGATTATTGATGTCCTCCTTCCTCACCTGATGCTCCATCTGCTGCTGTTGCATACACTGCTGCATCTCCTGCTGAATGTGCTTCTGTATCTGCTGAGTCTTAATCTCCTGCTGCTGAATCTCCTTCTTCTGCTTCTTCTGCTGAATGTGCTGCAGAATATGCTGCTGCATCTCCTGTTGCACCTCCTGCTTAATATGCATCTCCTGCTGCATCTCCTGCTGATGCATCTCCTGCTGATGCATCTCCTGCTGAATCTCCTCCTGCTGCTGCTTCATCTCCTGCATCTGCTGCTGCATGTGCTGCTACATCTCCCTCTGCTCTATGTCCTCTTCCTGGATCTCCTCCTGCATCTATTGCTGCTGCATCCTCTGCTGAACCTTCTGCTGCTGCACCTCTGTCTGCAACTATCTCTGATGCATCAGCGAATTCATCTGATTATGCATCTCCCCTGCTGCTCCATATCCTGCTGCTGTATCTCCTACTGCTGCATCTCCTGCTGAATCCCCTGCATCTCAGGCTGCTGCATCACCTGCCGCTTCTGCTTCTGCTGCATCTGCTGCTGTATCTACCACTGCTGCTTGTGCTGTTGCTGCATCTGCTGCTGTATCTACCACTGCTGCAAATCCTGTTGCATCTCCTCCCGCTCCATCTTATAATACATCGGTTTTTCCTGCCTCCCTTTCTTCTTCATCTCATGCTGCTGCATCACCCGCATCTCTTGCAGCTGCATATCCTGCTACATCTCTTGCTGCATCTTCTGCTGCTGCATCTCCTACTGCTGCAATTCCTGCTTCTGATTCTTCTCCTGCTTCATCTGCTGCTGCATCTTCTATTTAGATCTTCCTGATTTTTTGTTGTTGCATCTCCTGCTGCAGCATCTCCTGTTACATCTCCTACTGCTGTATCTACTTCTGAATCTCCTCTTTTATCTCCTCTTGCAGCATCACCAGCTGCGTCTCTTCCTACTGAATCTCCGTTTGCAGCTCCTACTTCTGCATCTCCTGCTGCTGAATATTCTGCAACATATCATGCTGCTGCATCTGCTGCTGCTGCATTTCCTTCTGTTGCATCTCGTACTGCATCATCTCCTGCTGCATCTGCTGCTGCGTCATCTCCTGCTGCATTTGCTGCTGTATCATCTGCTGCTGCATCTCCTATTGCATCATCTCCTGCTGCAACTGCTTCTGCTTCTGCTGCATCTGCTGCTGCTGAATCTCTCTGCATCTGCTGCCTCATCGGCTACTGCTTCATCTCCTTCTGCATCTGCTGCTGTATCTACTACTGCTGTATCTCCTACTTCATCTCCTGCGTCTCCATTTACTTCTACATATCCCGATGCTGAACCTCCTTTTGTTTCATCTTCAGCTGCTGCAGTTTCGGCAGCATCTCCTGCTGCTGCGTTTCTTGCTGCTGCATCTTCTGCAATATATCCTGCTGCTGAATCTCCTGCAGCACCTCCTGCTTCACCTTCTACTGCTTAATCTCCTGCTGCTGATTCTGATTTGCATCTCCTTATGTATCTCCTGCTCCTGCACCTCCTGCTGAATCTCCTGCTTCTGTATCTTCTGCTGCTGCATTTCCTGCAGCATCTCCTGCTGTTTCAGCTCCTGGAGAATCAGCATCTACTGCTACATCTGCTGCTACTTCTCCTGCTGCTGCATCTCCTGCAGAATCAGTATCGCCTGCTGCTGCATTTTCTAAAGCATCTCCTGCTGCATCTCCTGCTTCTGCATTTACTGCTGAGGATCCCTTGCTGCATCACATGCTGCATCTCCTGCTGCTGCATCACCTGCAGTATCTCATCCTATAAAATCTCCTGCTGCTGCATCTCCTGCTGCTGCATCACCTGCAAAATCTCCTATTGCTGCTTCTTCCGGCTTCATCTCCTATTGCAACTCCAACATCTCAATTCATAATCTTTTATGAAAACATTAGTCTCGCAGAGAATATTCTAGCACGGAATGCTGCTCTTTCTGAATGTCTTCTCTAAGAGGGCTTTCACTGCAGAACGACTTCTCTGGAAGTGTTTTCAATGCAAGCTGCAAAGCACGGCGAACAGAAGGTTTTAGTATAAGGTACTGAATTATGACTTAACTGCCCCTTTTGAAGCGCTTTAGGAAATCGAATAACGCTCACAGGGAAGAGGCTAGAATGGAATGCTGCTGCTTCTGAATGTCTTCTCTTAGAGCGCTTTCACTGCAAAGCGAGACTTGTAGGATTTCCAGGCTAGGCTTGTGTACTGTAATATCAGAATGGCTATTAAAGCCTAACTTCAAAATTTCAAGTCGTACAGCACAAGAACCGCAGGGAAACTCCTACCATCATATGTTAGCTTTCTATAGTGTCTTCTCTTGAAGAGCTTTCACTACAAGTTGCGAAGCACGAATATAGACCGCTCTAACATAAGTTACTGAATTGTGACTTAAATGGGCAAAATAATGCACTTTAGGAAAAGTGTGTAAATCACGAAGGGAAGATGTTAGCATGGAATGCTGCTGCTACTGAATGTCTTCTCATAGGGCACGTTCGCTGCAAAGCAAGGCTTGTAGAACTTTCAGTCTAGGCTTGTGTACTGTAGCATCAGAATGTGTATTAAAGCGTCACTTCAAAAATGCAAATTGTCCAGAACAAGTACGGCAGGGAAGCTGCTACAATCAAATGCTGGCTCTTCTTAGAGTCTTCTCTTATAGCGCTTTTTACTGCAAGCTGTGAAGCACGACAAACACATTTTAGATAAGCGTAATGAATTGTGACTTAACTGCGCTTTTTAACGCGCTTTTCACTGCCATCTGCAAAGCACGAAAAGCCAACGTTTTCGTGTAGGCTAGTTCTTAGCGACTTAATAACGCCTAATAAGCCGTTTTAGGAAAAGTGAATAGCTCCAGCAGGGAAGATGTTGGCATGGAATGATTCCGCTTCTGAATGTCTTCTCTTCTCACTGCAAACCAAGAGACATCGAACTTTCCGTCTAGGCTAGTGAACTGTAACATCAGCATGGCTAGTGAGGTTTCACTTGAAGATTTTAAAGTGTTCAGCACAAATACCCCTGGAAAGCTGCTAGCGTCAAATGGTGGCTCTAGTTAGAATCTTCACCGGACGCGCTTTCACTGAAAGGTGCAAAACACGACTAATAGAGCGTTTAAGTATAGGCTAAAGAATAGTGATATAATAGGGACTAAGAACTCGCTTTAGGAAAATTGAATATCTCCAACAGCGAAGACGCTGACACGGAATGCTGCTGCTTCTGAATGTCTTCTCTTCGAGCGCTTTCACTGCAAAGCGAGACTTGTAGAACTTTGGGTATACGCTTGTGTACTGTAATATCAGAATGGCTATTAAAGCGTCACTTCAAAATATCAGAGCGTTCAGCACAAGTACCTCAGGGATGTTGCTGCTATGAAATGCTGGCTCTCATTAGAGTCTTCTCTGGAAACGCTTTCAGTGCAAGCTGCAAAGCATGACTAACAGGAGGTTTTAGTATAGGATACTAAACTGTGACTTATGAAGGCGCGTTCTGAAAAGTGAATAACTCCCGCAGTGATGATGCTGGCGTAGAATACTGCGGCTTCTGAATGTCTTCTCTCATAGCGCTTTCACTGCAAAGCAAGACTTGTAGAACTTTCAGTCGAGGCTTGTACACTGTAACATCAGAAGGGCTATGAAGGCTTCACTTCAAAATTTCAGAGCTTTCAGCATAAGTACAGTAGGAAATCTGCCACCATCAAATGCTAGCTCTCGTTAGAGTCTTCTCTAGAAGCACTTTCACTGTAAGCTGCAAATACGACTAAAAGAACGTTTTAGTATAGGCTTGTGAATAGTGGCTTTAAAACGCCTATTACGGCGCTATAGTTGAAATTAATATCTCCAGCAAGGACGATGCTAGCATGGAATGATGCCGCTTATGAACGTCTTCTCTTAAAGCGCTTCAACTACAAAGCACGCTTTGTGGAACTTTCAGTCTAGGCTTGTGAAATGTAACATCAGCATGGCTAATAAGTCTTCACTTCAAGATTTCAGAGCGTTCAGCACAAGTACCGCAGGGAAGCTGCTACCATCTAGTTTTGGCTCTCCTTAGAGTCTTCGCTTATAGCGCTTTCACTGCCAGCTGCAAAGCACGAAAACGGCAACGTTTTCGTGTAGGCTAGGTAATAGCGACTTAATAACGCCTATTAAAGTGCTATAGGAAAAGTGAGTAACTGATGCAGGGAAGACGGTAGCATGGCATGCTTCTGCTTCTGAATGTCTTCTCTTATTGCGCTTTCACTGCAGAGCAAGACTTGTAGAACTTTCGCTCTAGGCTTGTGAAATGTACCATCAACGTGGCTATTAAAGTGTCAGTTCAAAATTTCAGAGCGTTCAGCATAAGTTTCGCAGGGAATCTGCTTGCATCAAATGTAGACTCTCGTTAGAGTCTTTCTAGTGAGTCTTTCACTGCAAGTTGCAAATACGACTAAAATAACGTGTTAGTATATGCTAGTGAACAGTGACTTAACAGCGCCTATTAAGGCGCTTTAGTAAAAATTACTATCTCCAGCAGGGAAGATGCTATCATGGAATGCTTCTGCTTTCGTATGTTTTCTCTTAGGGCGCGTTCACTGCAAACCACGACTTGTAGAACTTTCAGTCTCGGCTTGTGTGCTGTAACATCAGAATAGCTATGAAATCGTCACTTCAAAATTTCAAAGCGTTCAACACAAGTACCGCAGGGAAGCTGCTACCATGCAATGCTGGCTCTCGTTAGAATCTTCTCTTGCAAGCGCTTTCAGTGCAAGCGGCAGCAACGACTGAAAGAAGGTGTTAGTATAAGCATGTGAATACTGACTTAACAGCGCCTATTAAGGCGCTTTAGTAAAAATGAATATACCAGCCAAGAAGGTGTTAGCATGGAATGATTCCGCCTCTGAGTGTCTTCTCTTAGAGCGCTTCCCCTGCAGAGCAAGACATGTAGAACTTTCACTCTTCGGTTGTGAACTCAAACCTCAGCATGGCTATTAAATCGTCTCTTCAAAATATCAGATCGTTCAGCACAAGTAACTCAGGAAAGCAGCAACCATCAAAAGCTGGTTTTCGTTAGAGTCTTCTATGGAAGCGCTTTCCCTGCAAGATGCAGAGCACGACTACCGCAACATAATTGTGTTGGCTAATGAATAGTGACTTAATAGCGGCTAATAAGGCGCCTTAGGAAAAGTGAGTATCTCCAGCAGGGAAGATGTTGGCATGGAATACTTCCGCTTCTGAATGTCTTCTCTTAGAGCGCTTTCACTGCAAACCAAGAGATATAGAACTTTCCGTCTAGGCCAGTGAACTGTAACATCAGCATGGCTCGTAAGGCTTCACTTGAAGATTTGAAAGTGTTCAGCACAAATACCCCTGGAAAGCTGCTTGCGTCAAATGGTGGCTCTCGTTAGAATCTTCTCTGGACGCGCCTTCACTGAGAGGAGCAAAACACGACTAATAGAGCGTTTAAGTGTAGGCTAAAGAATAGTGATATAATAGGGACTAAGAACTTGCTTTAGGAAAATTGAATATCTCCAACAGCGAAGACGCTAACACGGAATGCTGCTGCTGCTTCGGAATGTCTTCTCTTAGAGCGTTTTCACTGCTAAGCAAGACTTGTAGAACTTTCCGTCTAGGCTTGTACACTGTAACATCAGAATAGTAATCAAGGCGTCACTTCAAAATTTCAGAGCGTAACATGCCACAGGAAATACCGGCTGTCGTTAGAGTCTTCTCTGGAAATGCTTTCACTGCAAGCGGCAAAGTACGACTAACAGGAAGTTTTAGTATAGGATACTGAATTGTGACTTAATTTCACGAATTACTGCACTTTAAGAAAAATGAGTAACTGCCTGAGGCAAGACGCTAGCATTGAATGGTAATGCTTCACAATATCTTCTCTTAGAGCGTTTTCACGGCAAAGCAAAACTTGTAGAACTTTGAGTATACGCTTGTGTACTGTAACATCAGAATGGCTCTTAAAGCATCACTTCAACATATCAAATCGTTCAGCACAAGTACCACAGGGAAGATGCTACGATCAAATGCTGGCTCTCGTTAAGAGTCTTCTGTGAAAGAGCATTCACTGCAAGCTGCAAAGCACTTCTTATGCACCGTTTTCGTATAGGGTACTCAATTGTGACTTACTTCGCCTAGGAAGGCTCTTTAGGAAAAGTGACTAACTCCTGAAGGGAAGATGCTAGCATGGAATGATGCTACTTCTGAATGTCTTCTCTTGTCTTCTCTTAGAGTGCTTTTTCTGTAAAGCCAGACTTGTAGAGCTTTCAGTGTAGACTTGTGTACTGTAACATCAGAAGGACTATTAAAGCGTCACTTCAACATTTCAGAGCGTATAGCACACGCATCTCAGGGAAGCATGCTACGATTAAGTGCTGGCTCTTGTAAGAGACTTTTGTGGAGAGATTTCACTGCAAGCAGCAAAGCACGGCTTAAGGACCGTTTTAGTGTAGGGTACTGAATAGCGACTTAACTGCGCCTATTAAGCCGCTTTAGGAAAATTGAATTACGCCCGCAGGGAAGAAGCTAGCATGGAATGATGCTACTTGTGAATGTCCTCCCTTAGAGCGCTTTCACTGCAAAGAAAGACGTGTAGAAATTTCAGTCTAGGCTTGTGCACTGTAACATCCGAAGTGTTATTAAAGCGTCACTTTAATATTATCAGATTGTTCCGAACAAGTAACGCAGGGAAGCTGCTACCATCAAATGCTGGCTTTAGGTTGAGTCTTCTTTGGAAGCGCTTTCGCTGCAAGCGGCTAAGCAAGACTTATGGACCGTTTTAGTGTAGGGTACTGAATTGTGACTTAACTTCGCCTAGGAAGGCGCTTTAGGAAAAGTGAGTAACTCCCGAAGGGAAGATGCTAGCATGGAATGATGCAGGTTCTGAAAGTGTTCCCTTAGAGCGCTTTCACTGCCAATCAAGACTTGTAGAACTTTCAGTCTTTGTACCGTAACATCAGAACGGCTATTAAAGCGTCCCTTCCAAATTTCAAGTCGTTCAGAACAAGTATCTCCGAGAAGCTGCTATAATCAAATACTGGCTCTCGTTAGAGTCTTCTTTGGAAGCGCTTTCACTGCAAGCTGCGAAGCATGACTAAGAGAGCGTTTAGTATAGATTAGGGAATTGTGACCTAACTGCGGCTATGAAGGCTCTTTAGGAAAAGTGAGTAATTCCCGCATGGAAGATGCTAGCATGGAATGCTGCTGTTGCTGAATCTTTTCTCTTATAGCTTTCCTACTGCAAAGCAATACGTGTAGAACTTTCAGTGTAGACTTGTGTTCTGTCACATCAGAATGGCTATTAAAGCATCACTTCCAAATTTCAGCGCCTACAGCATCTCCTGCAGCATGTCCAGCTGGTGCATCTGCTGCTGCACCTCCTACTATTGCATATCCAGTACCATCTCCTGCTGCATTTTTTGCTCCTGCATCTCCTGCTGAATCTGCCTATGTGGATACATCTCCTGATGCTGCATCTGCTGCTGGATCTCCTGCAGCTGTATCATATGCTGATTCTCCTTCTACTGCTTTTCCTTCTGCTGCATCTCCTGCTGCTGCAGAAGGAGATTCACCTGAAGACACAGCAGCAGATTCAGCAGCAGACACAGCAGCAGGAGATGCAGAAGGAGATGCATATCCAGCAGGAGATGCATCAGCAGTTGATGCAGGAGGAGATGCAGAAAAATACTCAGTCGAGGGAGTTGCAGCGGAGGAGATGTATCAGGAGAGGCATCTTCAGAAGGAGGTACAGCAGGAGATGTAGCAGCGTAAGATACAGCAGGACATGTTTCGGGAGATAGAGCAGCAGGAAATAGAGCAGCAGGAGTTGCATCCTCAGTAGATGCAACAGGAGATGCAGCAGGAGATACAATAGCAGGAGATGCACCAGCAGATGCAGCTGCAGTAGAGGCAGGAAAAAAAAGCAGCAGGAGATGCACCAGCAGATGCAGGAGGAGATGTAGCAGGAGGAGATGCAGCCGCAGGAGATGCAGCAGCTGATTCAGTAGGAAATGCAGCAGCAGGATATGCAGCAGGAGATGAAGCAGCAGCAGATGCAGCAGTACACGCAGCAGAAGGAAATGCAGAAGCAGATGCATTAAGAGATTCAGATTAAGGAGGAGATGCAGCAGGAAGAGATGCTTCCGATGATACAGCCTCAGGAGATGCAGCAGGAGATTCAGAAGGAGATGCAGTAGGAGGAGAAGCAGGTGGAGATAATGCAGTAGGTGCAGCAGCAGGCCATGCAAAAGCAGAAGATGAGGGTGGAGATGCATCAGTAGTAGATACAGCAGGGGATGCAGCAGAAGCAGATGCAGAGAGAGGAGATGAAGCAGAAGGAGACGCAGCACCAGGAGATGCAATAGGAGAGGCAGCTGCTATTACCTAGCCTACACGAAAACGTTGCCGTTTTCGTGCTTTGCAGCTGGAAGTAAAAGCGCTATAAGCGAAGACTCTAAGGAGAGCTAAAACTAGATGGTAGCAGCTTCCCTGCGGTACTTGTGCTGAACGCTCTGAAATCTTGAAGTGAAGACTTATTAGCCATGCTGATGTTACATTTCACAAGCCTAGACTGAAAGTTCCACAAAGCGTGCATTGTAGTTGAAGCCCTTTAAGAGAAGACGTTCATAAGCGGCATCATTCCATGCTCCTTGCTGGAGATATTAATTTCAACTATAGCGCCGTAATAGGCGTTTTAAAACCACTACTCACAAGCCTATATTAAAACGTTCTTTTAGTCGTATTTGCATCTTACAGTGAAAGTGCTACCATAGAAGACTCTAACGAGAGCTAGCACTTGATCGTGGCAGATTGCCTACTGTACAGGAGATGCAGCAGGCCATGATGAAGCAGGATATAGAGCAGCAGGAGATGCTTTAGGCGGTGAAGCAGAAGTATATGCAGCAGGAGATGCAGCAAGAGATGCAGCGAGAGGAAATGCAGCAGGAGATGAAGCAGCTGGAGATGCAGCAGGAGACGCAGCAGGACGAGATGCAGTAGGATACGCAGCAGCAGGAGATGCAGCAGCAGATGCAGCAGGAGATTCAGCAGCAAGAGATGAAGTGAAGTCGATGCAGAAAATAAGATGCAGCAGCTTGAAGTGCAGATGTCCTGCTACATCTGCTGCTGAATCTCCTCCTACTGAATATCCTGTTGCTGCATCTCCTCCTACTGCACCTCCTGCTGAATGCATTTGCAGCTGCATCTCCTGCTGCTGCATGTCCTGCTACATCTCCTTCGGCTGCATCTCCTGCTATATTTTTTGGTGCATCTCATGCCGATCAAATTGCTGCTGCATCTGCTGCTGTTTATATCCTGTGGATGCATCTCCTGTTTGTGCATCTCCTGCTTCATCTCTTCCTGCTGCATCACGTATTGCTGCATCTGCGGCATATTCTGCTTCATCTGGTGCTGCTTCACCTACTGCTGCAAGTCCTGACACATCTCCTGCTACTGCATCTGTTGCTGCACCTGCTGCAGCATCTCCTGTATAATCTCCCTCTGCATTGCCGGCTACAGCATCTCCTGCTGCATCAACTGCTCCTGCATCTCTTATGCATCTCCTTCTGCTACATATGCTGCTGCATCTGCTGCTGCTGTACCTCCTCTTGCTGCATCTCCTGCTGAATCTCCCCCTGCTGCATCTCCTGCTGAATCTCCCCCTGCTGCATCTCCTGCTGAACCTCCTCCGGCTAAATCTCTTGGTGCACCTCCTGGTACGGCATCTCCTGCTGTATCTGCTGCTTCTGCATCTCCTGATGCATCCCCTGCTGCTTCACTTCATCCTGCTGCATCTCCAGCTGCTGCAACCCCTAATGATTCTCTTGCTGCTTCATCTTCTGCTTCTGCAACTCTTGCTCCACGTCCTTCTGCTGCATCTCCTGCTCTATCTCATGTTGCACCTTCTAATGAAACATCTCCGGCGTCATCTCCTTCTGCTGCATGTCCTGCTGCTTCATCTCGTTCTGCATCTCCTGCTGCATCTCCTTGAGCATCACCTGCTGCATCTCCTTCTGCATCACCTGCAGATGCATCTCCACCTGCATTTCCTGCTGCAGCTCTTTCTGAATCTACTACTGCTGCACCTGCTGAATCTGCTGCTGTATCTTCTGCTGCTTCATCTACTGCTGCATCTCTTGATAGATCTCCTGCTGGTGCATCTGCTTCTGCTTTCTCTCTTGCTGCATTTACTGCGGCTGAATCACCTGCTGTATTTCCTTCTGCTGCATCTTCTCTTCATCTACTACTCTGCGTCTCCTGCTGTTGCATCTCCTCCTTTTTCATCTCGTGATTAATCTCCTGTAGCATCTCCTGCTTCTTCGTCTCCTACTGCATCTCCTGCTGCTGCATCTCCTGATGCATCCTCCCTATCTGCATCTCCTGCTGCTGCATCTCCTGATGCATCTCCTGCTACTACATCCACTGCTGCTGCATTTCCTGCTGCATCTCCTGCTGCTGCATCTCCTGATGCATCCTCCCTATCTGCATCTCTTCCTGCTGCATCTCCTGCTTCAGTATATAATTCTGAATCTCCTGTTGCTGAATCTCTTGCTGCATCTCCTATTGCAATCCTGCTGCATCTGCTCCTGCATCACATGCTGCATCTCCTACTGCTGCATCTCCTGCTGCTGCATCTCCTGCTGAATCTGCTACTAAATCTGCTGCTGCATCTTCTACTGCTTTCTCTCCGGCATTTCCTGCGGCTGTATATCCTGCTGCGCCTCCTGCTGCTCTATCTCCAGCTGCATCTCTTCCTGCAGCATCTCCTGCTTAATGTCCTGATGTATCTTCTGCTGCTGCATCTCCTGCTGCTCTATCTCCTATTGCATTTCCTGCTGCTGAATCTCCTGCTGCTGCATTTTTTCCTCCTCTATCTCCTGCTGCTGCATCACCCCCTGCATCACCTGCTGCTGTATATTCTGCTGCATCTTCGGCTTCATATCCTGCTGCTGCATCTTCTGCTTCTGCATCTCCTGCTACATCAGATGCAAATCCTGCTTAATCTCCTGCTGCATCTCCTGATGCTGTATCATCTGAAGCATCTCTTCCTGATGCATCTCCTGAATCTGCATCTACTGCTTCATCTGCTTCTGCAATCTCCTTCCGTTGCATCTCTTGTGGCATCTGCTGCTGCATCTGCTGCTGCATTCCCTGCTACTGCATCTCCTGCTGCATCTCCTGCTACTGCACAACCTGCTTCTGTATGTACTGCTGCATTTCCTGATTCTTCATCTCCTGCTGCTGAATCTCTTTCTGCATCTCCTGCTTCTGCATCTTCTGCTGCTCTATTACCTGCTGCATCACCTCCGGCTGTGTCTCCTCCTGCAGCATCTGTTGCAGCATCTCCTGCTGCATCAGCTGCATTTGCTGCTACACCGTCTTCTGATTCATCTACTGCTGCATCTCCTGCTACATCTCCTGCTGCTGCATCTCTTGCAGCTGGATCTCCTGCTGCTGCATTACCTGCTATTTCTCCTCCTACTGCATCTCCTCTTGCTGCATCTCCTGCTTCCGTATATACTGCTGCATTTCCTGCTGCTGCATCTCCTGCTGCTGCATCTCCTGCTGCTGAATCTCCTTCTTCTGAATCTCCTGCTGCTCTATTACTTCCTGCATCAACTCCTGCTGCGTGTCCTGCTGCTGCATCTCCTCCTGCTGCATCTGCTGCAGCATCTCCTGCTGATGCATCTCCTGCTAAATCTGCATCTCCTACTGCATCTGCTTCTGCATCACCTGCTGCATCTTCTACTACTGCATCTCCTGGTGATGCATCTCTTTCTGAAGCTACTACTGCTGCATTTGCTGAATCTGCCGCTGCATCTGCTGCTGCTAAATCTACTGCTGCATCTCCTACTGCATCTCCTGCTGGTGCATCTCCGGCTTCTGCATCTGCTCTTGCATCTTCTGCTGCTGCATCTGATGCTGCATCTGATGCTGCTTTCTCTGTTGCTGCATGTATTGCGGCTGAATCTCGTGCTATATCTCCTTCTGCTGCATCTTCTTCTCTGCATCTACTACTCTGCATCTCCTGCTGCTTCGTCTCCTCCCGCTGCATCTCCTGTAGCATCTCCTGCTTCTGCATCTCTTGCTGCTACATCTCCTACTGCATATGATGCTGCTGCATCTCCTGCTACATCTGCTGCTGCTGCATTCCCTGCTGCATCTCCTGCTGCTACATCTCCTTCTGCATCTCCTGCTACTACATCACCTGCTGCTGCATTTCATGCTGCATCGCCTGCTTCTGCATCTGCTCATGCTTCATCTCTTTTTGCATCTTCTACTGCTGCATCTCCTGCTCAATATCCTGCGGAATCTCCTCCTGCTGCATCTGCTGCAGCATGTCCTGCTGCTGCATCTCCTGATACATCTGCATCTCCTGCTGCATCTGCTTCTACATCTCCTGAACGCATCTCCTACTGCTGCACCTCCTTCTGCTTCATCTCCTGCTTCATCTCCTTCTCCTGCATAACATGATACATTTCCTGCTGCATCTCCTACGCTATATCTTGCTACATCTGCTGCCTTCATCTTCCTGATGCTTCTCCTGCTGTATATCCTTCTACATTTCCTGCTGCATCTCCTCCTCCTGAACCTTCTGTTGCATCTCCTCCTACAGTTTCTGTGCTGCATCTATTTTGGCCCATCTCCTGCTGCATCTCCTGCTCCTGCATGTCCTACTGTGAATCTGCTGCAGCATCTCCTGCTGATGAATCTCCTGCTGAATCTCCATCTACTGCTGCGGAATCTCCTGCTGATGAATCTCCTGCTGAATCTCCATCTACTGTTGCAGAATCTTCTGCTGCTGCATTCCCGTGCTGTATCTACTACTGATGCATTACCTGTTTCATCTGCTGCTTCTGCGTCTGCTGCTGCTGCATCATCTCCTCCTGCCTCTCCTCCTACTGCATCTCCTGCTGAATCTCCTGCTCATCTCCTGATGCCGTATCATCTGAAGCATCTCTTCCTGCTGCATCTACTGCTTAATCTGCATCTCTTACTGCATCTGCTTCTGCATCTCATTTTGCTGCGTCTCCTGTGGCATTTGCTGCTGAATCTGCTGCTGCATCCCCTGATGCTGGATGTCCTCGTGTATCTTCTGCTGCTGCATCTGTTGCTGCATCTCTTGTAGCTGCATCTCCTGTTGCATCTCCTACTGCCGAATCTCGTGCTACTGCATTCTCTGCTGCATCTACTGCTGCTCCATCGCCTGCTGCAGAATCTCCTAATGCATCTCCTATTGCTTAGTCTCCTGATGCTTCATATCCTGCTTCATCTCCTTTTGCTGCATATATCGCTGCTGCATCTACTGCTGCTTCATCTCCTGCTGCAACTCCTGCCCCGTCTCCTGCTGCAGAATCTCCTGCTGCATCTACGACTTCATCTCCTGCTGCAGCAGATTCAGCTGCAGCAGATGCAGCCGTAGGAGATGAAGCAGGATTTTCAGCAGGAGATACCGCAGAAGGAGATGCAGCAGGAGATGCATCAGGAGGACATGCAGCAGCAGGAGATTCAGCAGCAGATGCACCAGCCGGAGATGCAGAAGCAGGAGGTGCAGCAGTAGCAGATGCAGCAGGAGATTCATCTGCAGATGCAGTAGCAGGAGATGCAGCAGAATAAGATGCAGCAGGAAATTAAGAAGCAGTAGATGCAGCCGGGGGTGCAAAAGCAGGAGATGCAGCAGCAGGAGATGCAGTAGGAGATGCAGCAGGAAGTGAAGCAATAGGTTAAGCCTCAGACGCAGCAGATGTAGAGGGATATGAAGTAGCAGTCCATGTAAGAGAGGATGGAGCAGCAGGGGATGGAGCAGCAGGAGAGTCATCAGCACGACATGCATCAGGAGATGCATCAAGAGGAGATGCAGCTGTAGGAGATGCAGCTGTAGGAGATGCATCAGGAAATAAAGCAGGAGATGGAGCAGCAGGAGATGAATCAGGAGATGCAGTAGCAGACACAGCAGCAGGGGATGCAGCAGAAGGAGATGAAGCATTACGAGATGTAGCAGGAGATGTAGCAGAAGGCGAGTCTTCAGCAGGAGGTACAGCAGCAGGAGATGAGCAGACGCAGTAGAAGGAGATTCAACAGGAGATGCAGCAGGAAGAGATGCAGGAGGAGATGCAGAAAAAGAGATGCATCAGGAAATGCACCAGCAGGATATGCATCACTAGGAAAGGCAGCAGGAGAGGAACCAGCAGGAGATGCAGCAGGAAATGCAGCGGTATATTTAACAAGAGGAGATCCACCTTGAGATGCAGCAGTAGGAGATGCAGCAGGAGATGCAGCAGGAGATGCATCAAGAGATGAAGCACGAGGAGATGTAGGATGGAGAGACAGCAGAAGGAGATGCAGAAGTGGATGCAACAGCAGTAGATGCAGCAGCTAATGAAAGAGGAGATGTGGAATCAGTAGGAGATAGAGTAGCTAGAGATTGCACAGGAGATGCACCAGAAGGAGATGTTAGCAGCAGGAGATGCAGCAGATGCATCTGCAGGAGAAGCAGCAGGAGGTGCAGCAGCAGAATATTCATCAGCAGGAAATGCAGCAGGATATGCAGCAGTCAGGATATGCAGCATCAGGAAATGCAGCATGATATGAAGAAGCAGGATATGCAGAAGCAAGAAATACTGCAGCAGATGGAGTAGGAGGTGATGCAGCAACAGGAAATTCAGAAGGAGATGCAGCAAGAGATTCAGCAAGTGATGAAGCAGCAGAAGTAGCAGAAGATGCAGGTGGAGGAGATACCAGATGCAGCAGGAAATGCAGAAACAGGAGATGCAGATGCAGCAGATGCAGCAGGAGATGCAGGAGTACCTGAAGCAGTCGATTCAACGGGAGATTAAACAGCAGGAAATATAGGAGGAAATTCAGCAGTAGATACAGTAGGAGAAGAAGCAGCAGGAGATGCAGAACCAGATGCAGTTGGAGATGCATCAGGAGATGCATCAGAGATGCAGCAGCAGATACTGCATTAGATGCAGGAAGAGGAGATGAAGCAGCAGAATAAGCAGCAGGAGATGAAGAAGCAGGAGAAGCAGCAGGAGATGAAGCAGCAGGAGAAGCAGCAGGAGCAGAATCAGCAGGAGGTGCAGCAGGAGCAGAATCAGCAGGAGGTGAAGCAGGAGAAGCAGTAGCAGGAGATTCAGCAGGAGATGCAGCTCATTCTGCTGCATATGCTGCTGAATCTGTTGCTGCTTTACCTCCTTCTGCTGCATCTCCTGTTGCATCTCCTCCTGCTCCATCTCCTGCTGAACCTCCTCCTGCTAAATCTCCTGGTGCATCTCCTGCTACGGCATCTCCTGCTTTATCTGCTGCTTCTGCATCTCCTGATGCATCCCCTGCTGCTTTACTTCATCCTGCTTCATCTCCTGATGCATCTCCTGCTACTGCATTCCCTAAGGAATCTCCTGCTGCTTCATCTTCTGCTGCTGCATCTCTTGCTCCATGTCCTTCTGCTGCATCTCCTCTTCCTGCATCTCCTTCTGCTTCATCTGCTGCTGCATCTCCTGCTCTATCTCATGTTGCACCTTCTATTGAAGCATCTCCTGCGTCATCTCCTTCTGCTGCATATCCTGCTACTTCATCTCTTTCTGCATCTCCTGCTGCATCTCCTTGATCATCACCTTCTTCATCTCTTTCTGCATCACCTGCAGATGGATCTCCTGCTGTATCTCCTGCTCCTGCATATTCATCAGCATTTCCTGATGCACCTCTTTATGAATCTACTACTGCTGCATCTGCTGAATCTGCTGCTGTATCTGCTGCTGCTTCATCTGCTGCTGCATCTCCTGATAGATCTCCTGCTGCTGCATCTGCTGTTGCATCCTCTGCTGCTGCATCTGCTGCTTAATCTGCTGCTGCATCTGCTGCTGCTTTCACTGTTGCTGCATTTACTGCAGCAGAGGATACATATTCAGCAGGATATGCAACAGAAGATGCAGCAGGAGATGCAGAAGCAGGAGATGCAGCAGGAGATGCAGCAGGAGATGAAGCAACAGCATATGCAGCAGCAGATGCACCAGATGGAGCAGAAAAAGATGCAGCAGAGGATGAAGCAGCAGATGCAACAGGAAATGGAGCATCAGGAGATGCATCCACAGATGCATGAGCAGAGGATGCAGCAGGGGATATAACAGCAGGAGATACAGAAGCAGGAGATGAAGCAGCAGATGCAGCAGCAGGAGATGCAGGAAAACAAGTAGCAGAAGATGCAGCAGCAGAAATTTTAGCAGGAGATGCAGCAGTACATGAAGCATTTCCTGCTGATGCATCTCCTTCTTCATATCCTGCTGATGCATCTCCTGCTAAATCAGCTTTTGCTGATGCATCTTTTGCTGCATCTCCTGCTACTGCATCTCCTGCTGCTGAATCTCCTGCTGATGCAATTCCTGCTGCATCTCCTTCTGCTGCAATTCCGGCAGCATTTCCTGATATATCTCCTACTTCTGCATCTGCGCATGCTGGATTCCCAGCTGCCTCTCCTGCTGCTATATCTGCTGCTTCATCTGCGGCTGCTGCATCTCCAGCTGCATCTCCTGCTGCTGCACCTCAAGCTGCTGCATCTTATTTTCTGCATCACCTTCTCTTCATCTCTCGCTGCTTCATCTCCCGCTGCATCTGCTGCTGCTGCATCTCACGCTACTACCTCCCCTGCTGGTGCATCTCCTGCTGCATCTCCTGCTGCTGCATTTCCTACTGCATCTCATGCTTCTACCTCACCTGCTGGTGCATCTCCTGCTGCATATACTTCTGCTTCATCTCCTAATGCATCTCCTGCTGCTGCATCTCCCCCTGCTCAATGTCCTTCTTCATCTTGGCCTGCTACCTATACTGCTGCTGCATCTCCTGCTGCTGCATCTCCTGTTACATCATCTGCTGCTGCATCTCCTCCTGCTGCATCTGCTGCTGCATCCTCTTCTGCTATGTCTCCTCCTGCATCTCTTACTGCTGAAGCTCATGATCCCACACCTTCTGCTGTGGCAATTTCTGGTGCTTCATTTCATGCTACATGTCTTCCTTTTACCTCTTCTGCTGCTGCATCTCCTGCTGCTGCATCTGCTGCAGCATCTCTTGTTGCTACATCTCCTGCTGAATCTACATCTCCTGTGGCATCTGCTGCAGCATCTCTTTCTGCTGAATCTTTGATTCATCTCCTGCTGCTGCATCTCCTGGTGTTGCTTCTCTTGCTGCTTCATTTTCTGCTGCATCTCCTGGTGTTGCTTCTCTTGCTGCTTCATTTTCTGCTACATCTCCCGGTGAAGTTGCACTTCCTACTGCATCTCCCGGTGCTGCGTCTCTTGATGCTGCATTCCCTGCGGCATCTCCTGCTTCTGCAACTTCTGCAGAATCTCCTGTTCCTGCTTCTCCTGCTGAATCTGCATCTCCTGCTGCATCTGCTCTTGCATCTCCTGCTACTTTAGAAACTACTGCTGCATCTGCTGCATCTCCAGCTGCATCATCTCTTCTACATCTCCTGCTGCTAAATCTCCAGCTGCTGCATCTCCTGCTGTTGTATCTGCTGTTACACCTTTTGCTGCTGCATATACTGCTGCTGAATCTCCTGATAAATGTGGTGCTGCATCTGCTACTGCATCTGCTACAACACCATCTAATACTGCTGCATCTGCTGCTGAATCCTCTGCTTCTGGATCTCCTGCTGTTGCTTATCCTGTTGCAATTCCTGCTGCTGCAAATGCTGCTGTATCCTCTTCTTCTTCATCGCCTGCTGCATCTCCTGCTGCTGCATCTCCTTCTGCTGCATCTCCTAAAGTATGTCCTGTTGCTGCATATCCTCCTGCAGGAGATAGCTGCTGCTTAGCAGGAGATGCTGCTGCTTCATCTGCTGCTGCTTCATCTACTGGGCCGGATGGAGTCCACCCAAGGGTTTTGAGGGAACTGGTGGATGTGCTGGCCAAACCCCTTTCCATCATCTTCCAGCAGTTCTGGATGACTGGGGAGGTTCCGCTGGACTGGAGGCTGTCTGATGTCGTGCCCATCTATAAGAAGGGGCGCAGGGAGGATCCGGGGAACTACAGCCCTGTCAGTCTGACCTCGGTACCGGGGAAAGTCATGGAGCGGGTGATCTTGAGTGCGATCATGAAGCACTTGCAAGAGAACCGGGTGATCAGGCCCAGTCAACACAGGTTCATGAAAGGCAGGTCTTGCCAGACTAATCTGATCACCTTCTATGACCAAGTGACTAAACTCTTGGATGAGGGAAAGGCTGTGGATGTGGTCTTCCTGGACTTCAGTAAAGCCTTTGATACAGTTTCTCATAGCATTCTGCTTCGGAAACTGTTGGCCTCTAGCCTGGATGGGTGCACACTCTCCTGGGTGAAAAACTGGTTGAATGACTGGGCCCAGAGGGTGGTGGTAAATGGAGTTAAATCCAGCTGGAGGCCAGTTCCAAGTGGGGTTCCCCAGGGCTCAGTGCTGGGTCCAGTCCTGTTTAATATCTTTATCAACGACCTGGATGAAGGCATTGAGTCCTCCCTTAACAAGTTTGCAGATGACACCAAGCTGGGAGGAAGTGTCGATCTGCTGGAGGGTCGGGAGGCTCTGCAAAGGGACCTGAACAGGCTGGACTGCTGGGCTGAGACCAACGGCATGAGGTTTAACGAGGCCAAATGCCGGGTCCTGCACTTGGGGCACAACAACCCTGAGCAGAGGTACAGACTAGGAGAAACCTGGCTGGAAAGCTGCCAGGAGGAGAAGGACCTGGGGGTGCTGGTTGACAACTGACTGAACATGAGCCAGCAGTGTGCCCAGGTGGCCAAGAAGGCCAATGGCATCTTGGCCTGTATCAGAAATGGCATAACCAGCAGGTCCAGGGAGGTTATTCTCCCTCTGTACTCGGCACTGGTGAGACCGCACCTTGAGTACTGTGTTCAGTTCTGGGCCCCTCACCACAAGAGTGATGTTGTGGCTCTGGGGCGAGTCCAGAGAAGGGCAATAAAGCTGGTGAAGGGGCTGGAGAACAAATCTTATGAGGCGAAGCTGAGAGAGCTGGGGTTGTTCAGCCTGGAGAAGAGGAGGCTGAGGGGAGACCTTATTACTCTCTACAACTACCTGAAGGGAGGTTGTGGAGAGGAGGGAGCTGGCCTCTTCTCCCGTGACAGGGGACAGGACGAGAGGGAATGGCCTCAAGCTCCACCAAGGGAGATTTAGGCTTGAGATTAGGAAGAAATTCTTCACGGAGAGGGTGGTTAGGCATTGGAACGGTCTGCCCAGGGAGGTGGTTGAGTCACCATCCCTGGAGGTGTTTAAGGTTAGGGTAGATGAGGTGCTTAGGAGCATGATTTAGGGATTGGTGGGAATGGTTGGACTCGACGATCCGGTGGGTCTCTTCCAACCTGGTTATTCTGTGATTCTGTGATTTTGTGATTCTGCTTCCTCTCCTCCTTGCTGCATCTACTTCTGCCGCACCTCCTGCTGCATCTCCTGCTGATGCATCTCCTCCTGTGAATCTGCTGCAGCATCTCCTGCTTCTGAATCTCCTGCTGAATCTGCATCTACTGCTGCATCTGCTGCTGCATCTCCACCTGATGTATCTGCCGCTTCTGCATTTGCTGCTTAATCTCCTGCTGCATTTCCTGTTGCTGCATCTCCTTCTGATGCTGCATCTGCTGCTGCTGCATCTCCTCCTTCTGCATCTCCTCCTGCTGCATCTGCTGCTGCATAACCTGCTCAATCTCCTGCTGCTACATCCCCTGTTGTTGCATCTCTTACAGCATCTCCTACTGCTTCATCTCCTTTCTCTGCATCTCTTGCTGCAGAAGCTGCTGCTGCTGCATTTCCTGCTTCATCTTCTCCTTCTGCATCTCCTGCTGCATCTTCTGCTTCTGCATCTCCTACTGCTGCGTCTCTTGCATCATCTGCTCCCGCCTCTCCTCCTACTGCAAATCCTGCTTAATCTCCTGCTGCATCTCCTGATGCTGTATCATCTGAAGCATCTCTTCCTGATGCATCTCCTGAATCTGCATCTACTGCTTCATCTGCTTCTGCAATCTCCTTCCGTTGCATCTCCTGCTGCATCTCCTGATGCATCCACTGCTGCATACCCTGCTACTGCATCTCCTGCTGCATCTCCTGCTGCATCTCCTGCTAAAGCATAACCTGCTTCTGTATGTACTGCTGCATTTCCTGATTCTTCATCTCCTGCTGCTGAATCTCTTTCTGCATCTCCTGCTTCTGCATCTTCTGCTGCTCTATTACCTGCTGCATCACCTCCAGCTGTGTCTCCTCCTGCAGCATTTGTTGCAGCATCTCCTGCTGCATCAGCTGCATTTGCTGCTACACCTTCTTCTGATTCATCTGCTGCTGCATCTCTTGCAGCTGGATCTCCTGCTGCTGCATTACCTGCTATTTCTCCCCCTACTGCATCTCCCCTTGCTGCATCTCCTGCTTCCGTATATACTGCTGCATTTCCTGCTGCTGCATCTCCTGCTGCTGAATCTCCTGCTGCATCTCCTTCTTCTGAATCTCCTGCTGCTCTATTACTTTCTGCATCAACTCCTGCTGCGTGTCCTGCTGCTGCATCTCCTCCTACTGCATCTGCTTCTGCATCTCCTGCTGCACCTTCTACTACTTCATCTCCTTCTGCATCACCTGCTGCATCTTCTACTACTGCATCTCCTGGTGATGCATCTCTTTCTGAAGCTACTACTGCTGCATTTGCTGAATCTGCCACTGCATCTGCTGCTGCTAAATCTACTGCTGCATCTCCTACTGCATCTCCTGCTGGTGCATCTCCTGCTTCTGCATCTGCTCTTGCATCTTCTGCTGCTTTTTCTCTTGTGCATGTATTGTGGCTGAATCTCCTGCTATATCTCTTTCTGCTGCATCTTCTTCTCTGCATCTACTCCTCTGCATCTCCTGCTGCTTCGTCTCCTGCCGCTGCATCTCCTGTAGCATCTCCTGCTTCTGCATCTCTTGCTGCTACATCTCCTACTGCATATGATGCTGCTGCATCTCCTGCTACATCTGCTGCTGCTGCATTCCCTGCTGCATCCCCTGCTGCTACATCACCTGGTGCTGCATTTCATGCTACATCACCTGCTGCTCTCCTGCTGCTACATCTCCTTCTGCATCTCCTGCTACTACATCACCTGCTGCTGCATTTCATGCTGCATCGCCTTCTTCTGCATCTGCTCATGCTTCATCTCTTTTTGTATCTTCTGCTGCTGCATCTCCTGCTCAATATCCTGCGGAATCTCCTCCTGCTGCATCTGCTGCTTCATCTCCTGATGCATCTCCTACTGCTGCACCTCCTTCTGCTTCATCTTCTGCTTCATCTACTTCTCCTGTATACCATGATACATTTCCTGCTGCATCTCCTACGCTATATCTGGCCACATCTGCTGCCACACCTTCTCCTGCATTTCCTGATGCATCTCCTGATGCATCTTGTACCGCTGCATCTCCTTATATTTCATCTCCTGCTGCATCTGCTGCTGCTCTGCTGCTGCTTCATCTACTGCTGAATCTCCTGCTGCATCTGCTGCTGCTGCATCTCCTGCTGTACCTCATACTGATTCTCCTGTTCATGCATATCCTCCTGCACCTCCTGCAGCTGCATATCCTGCTGCTGCATCTCTCAATGTATCTTATGATAATGCTACATCTCTTGCTACTGCATCTCCTGCTGCATCTGCTGCTACTGCATCTCTTGCTGCATCTCCTCCTGATGCTTCTCCTGCTGTATATCCTTCTACATTTCCTGCTGCATCTCCTCCTTTTGAACCTTCTGTTGCATCTCCTCCTGCAGTTTCTCCTGCTGCATCTATTTTGGCCCATCTCCTGCTGCATCTCTAGCTCCTGCATGTCCTACTGTGAATCTGCTGCAGCATCTCCTGCTGATGAATCTCCTGCTGAATCTCCATCTACTGTTGTGGAATCTTCTGCTGCTGCATTCCCGTGCTGTATCTACTACTGATGCATTACTTGTTTCATCTGCTGCTTCTGCATCTGCTGCTGCTGCATCATCTCCTCCTGCCTCTCCTCCTACTGCATCTCCTGCTGAATCTCCTGCTCATCTCCTGATGCCGTATCATCTGAAGCATCTCTTCCTGCTGCATCTACTGATTAATCTGCATCTCTTACTGCATCTGCTTCTGCATCTCATTTTGCTGCGTCTCCTGTGGCATTTGCTGCTGAATCTGCTGCTGCATCCCCTGCTGCTGCACCTGCTGCTGCATCTCCTTCTACTGCATCTGCTGATGAATCTACTGCTTCAGCTCCTTCTGCATCACCTGCGGCTGCATCTGCTGCTGCATCCCCTGCTGCTGCATCGCCTGCTGCATCTGCTGCTGCATCTCCTTCTGTTGTATCTCCTGCTGAATCTGCTGCTTCAGCTCTTCCTGCATCTCCTGTTGATGCATCTGCTGCTGCATCTCCTTCTGTTGTATCTCCTGCTGAATCTGCTGCTTCAGCTCCTCCTGCATCTCCTGTGGATGCATCTGCTGCTGCATCTCCTCCTTGTGCATCTCTTGATGCATCTCCTGCTATATCTCCTGCTACATCTCCCTCTGCCTCTCCTGCTGTTGCATCACCTGCTGCTGCATCCCGTGCTGCTACATCTCCAGCTGCTGCACCTCCTACTTCATTACCTGTTGCGGCATCTCCTGCTGCACATCCTGCTGATTTCCTGCTGCAACATCTACTCTATCTGCCGCTGCTTCATCTGCTGCTGAATCTCCTGATTCACCTCCTGCTGCTGCATGTCCTGCTTTTGCATTTACTGCTGTTTCGTCTGCTGCTGCATATCTTGATGCATCTCCTCTTGCTGCATATCCTACTGTGACTCCTCCTGCATCTCCCGCTGGTGCATTTGCTGATGCATATCTTGCTGGTGCATTTGCTGATGCATATTCTGCTCCTGCTGAATCTGCTGCTGCATATTAGGCTACTGCATCTTCTTCTGAATCTGCATCTGCTGTTTCATCTGCTGCCTGCATCTCCTGCTGCTTAATCTGTTGCTGCATCTGCTGCTGCATGTCCTTCTGCTTCATTACCTGCTGCATCTCCTGATGCTGCATCATCCTCTTATGCATCTCCCAGTGCTGCATCTCCTGTTGCATCACATGCTGCTGCTACAACACCTGCTGCTGCATCTCCTGCTGCTGCATCTCCTGCTGCTGCATCTCCTGCTGCTGCATCTCCTGCTGCATCTTCTGCTGCTGTATCTCCCTGCTGCCGCATCTCCTCCTTGATCTTTTTCTGATGCATCTCTTGCCGCTGAATCTCCTGCTGCTTCGTCTGCTGCTGCATCTCCAGCTGCAGCTCCTCATGATGTATCACCTCTTGCTCAATATTCTGCTGCATATCCTGCTGATACATCTCCTGATGCTGCATCTCCTTCTGCACCTCCTGCTGCATCTCTTGCGGCTGCATCTCCTGCTCCATCTCCTGCTGATGAATCCTCTCCTGAGCCATCTATTTATGCATCACTTTCAGCTGCATCTTCTTCATTTCCTTCTGCATCTCTTCCTGCTGCATCTCCTTCATTTCCTTCTGCATCTCTTCCTGATGCATCTCCTGCTGATGCATCTCCTGCATTTACTGCTGTGTCTGCTGCTGATTCGTCTACTGCTGCATCTCCTTCTACATCTGCTTCTGGATCTCCTGCTCCTGCATCCTCTTCTGCAACTCCTGCCGCTGCATCTCCTGCTCCATATGCTTCTGATGCATCTGCGGATTCATCTTATGATACTGCTATCTTGCAGGTTCTCCTGCTGCTGAATGTCCTGCTGCTGCAAACCCTGCTGCATCTGCTGCTGCTGCATCTCCTGTTGCTGCATCATCTACTGCTGCATCTAGTGATTAATCTCCTACTGCGGCATCTGCATCATTTTCTGCTGCATCTGCTGCTGCTGTATCTAGCGCTGCATCTTCTGCATAATCTGCTGCTACATCTCCTGCTTCTGCATCATCCACTGCTGCATCTAGTGTTTAATCTCCTACTGCTGCATCCGCAGCATTTTCAGCTGCATCTGCTGCTGTTTCATATACTGCTGCATCTTCTTCTACATCTCCTGCTGCTGCATCTTTTTCTGCATCTCCTCCTGCTGCGTCTCCTTTATCAGCTGCTGCATCACCTGCTACTGAATCCCCTGCTGCATCCTCTGATGCGGCACCTCCATCTGCTGCATCTCTTGCTGCTGTATCTCCTGCTGCTGAATCTCCTACTGCATCTCGTGCTGCATCAGCTGCTACTGGATCCCTGTGGCGTTCCAGATGCATCTCCTGCTCCAGCATCTCCTGCTGCTGCATCTCCTGCTGAATCTAAACCTACCGCATCTAATGCTGTATCTCCTGATGACGCATCTCCTGCTGCATCTCCTGCTGCTGCATAGCCTGCTGCATCTCCTCTTGCTGAATGTCCTGCTGCTGCATCTCCTACTGCTCAATCTGCTGCTGCTTCATACACTGTTGTATCTGCTGCTGCTGCATCTCCTGCTGCTGCCTCTCCTCCTGCTAAAACTCCTCCTGCTAAATTTCCTCCTGCATCTGCTGATGCATTTCCTGCATCTCCTGCTGCTGCATCTCCTGCTTCTGCATATCCTTTTGCATGTCTTGCTGCTACATCTCCTGCTTCTGCCTCTCCTACTCCTGCATCTCCTGCTGCTGCATCTCCTGCTTCTGCATTTCCTGCTCCTGCTTCTCCTGATGCATCTGCTGCTGCATCTCCTCCAGCATTTTCTATTGCTTCAACTCCAGATGCTGCATCTCCTACTGCATCTCCTGGTACTGCATATTATCTTGCCGCATCTCCTGCTCTGTTTTCTTGTGCATCTGCTGCTTCATGTACTGCTGCATCTCCTGCTGCTGCCATCTTCTTCTCTGCAGATCCTGCTGCTGCATCTCCTGCTGCTTCATCTCCTGCTGAATTAGCAGCTCATCTCCTGCGGCTGTATCTCCTGCTGCATCTCCTGCTGCAGAATCTCCTGCTGCAGAATCTCCGGCTGCATCTTCTGCTTCTGCATCTCCTGCTTCTACGTCGGCTGCATCGTCTACTCCTGCCTCTCCTCCTACAGCATCTCCTGCTGCAGAATCTCCTGCTGCAGAATCTCCGGCTGCATCTTCTGCTTCTGCATCTCCTGCTTCTACGTCGGCTGCATCGTCTACTCCTGCCTCTCCTCCTACAGCATCTCCTTCTGTTGAACCTGCTGTTGAAACTCCTGCTGCTGCACCTCCCCCTTCTGCATCTGCTTCTGCAGCTCCTGTTGCTGCAACTCCTGCTTCTTCATCTCCTGCTCCTGAATCTTCTGCTGCTGTATCTCCTGCTAAAGCTCTTGCTTCATCTCCTGCTTCATCTCCTGCTTCTACGTCGGCTGCATCGTCTACTCCTGCCTCTCCTCCTACAGCATCTCCTTCTGGATCTGCTGTTGAACCTGCTGTTGAAACTCCTGCTGCTGCACCTCCCCCTTCTGCATCTGCTTCTGCAGCTCCTGTTGCTGCAACTCCGGCTTCTTCATCTCCTGCTCCTGAATCTTCTACTGCTGCATCTCCTGCTGCTTCATCTCCTGCTGCTGCATAATCTGCTGCATCTCCTCTTGCTGCATCTCCTGGTGCATCTCCTGCTACTGAATCTCCAATTGCATCTCTGACTGTTGCATTTCCTGCTGCTGCATCTCCTGCTGCATCTGCTGCTGTATCACCTGCTACTGAATCCCCTCCTGAATTCCTGTCGCATCTCCTGATGCTGCATCTCCTGATGCATCTCCTGCTGATGCATAACCTGCTGCATCTCTGACTGCTGCATCTCCTGCTGCTGAATCTCCTGCTGCTGCATCTGCTGCTTCATCTCCTGCTGCTGCTTCTGTTGGGGCTGCATATGCTACTGCATCTGCTGCAGGATCTCCTTCTTCTGCCTCTCATGCCACATCTCCCGCTGATGCATCTCCTGCTTCTGTATATCTTGCTCAATGTACAGCTGCGGCATCTCCAGCTGCATCTCCTGCTGCTTCATCTCCTGCATCTTTTGGTGCATGTGCTGTAGATTAATCTACTGCTGCATCTCCTGTTGCTTCACCTTCTGATTTTTGATGTCCTCCTGCATCACCTGATGCTCCATCTGCTGCTGCTGCATACACTGCTGCATCTATTGCTGCTGCATCCTCTGCTGAAACTCCTGATGCTGCATCTCTGTCTGCAACTACCTCTGATGCATCAGCAAATTCATCTGATGATGCATCTCCCCTGATTCATCGCCTGCTGCTGAATCTCCTGCTATTGCATACCCTGATGCATCTACTGCTGCTTCATACCCTTCTTCATCTACTGCTGCTGCATGACCTGCTGTTTCTCCTGCTGCTGCGTCTCCTACTGAAATTCCTGCTGCTGCATCTCCTGGTGCTATATCTTTTGCTTATGAATCTCCTGCCACTGCATCTCTTACTGAATCTGCTGCTGAATCTACTGCGGCTGCATCTCCTAACGCATCTCCTGTAGCTCAGTCTCCTGCTTTTGCATCTCCTGCTTTATCTCCTTCTCATGCATATCTTGCTGCTGCATCTACTGCTGCTTCGTCTGCTTCTACATCTCCAGCTACATCTCCTGCTGCTGCATCTCAGGGTACATCTCTTCTTGCTCAATCTCCTGCTGCATAACCTGGTGCTACATCTCCTGCTACTGCATCTCCTGCTGCATCTACCGCTGCATCTCTTGCAGCTGCATCTGCTGCTACATGTCTTGCGGCTGCATCTACTGCTACACCTCCTGCTGGTGAATCTTCTCCTGATCGATCTCCTGAAGCATCTCTTTCTGCTTCATCTTCTGCGTTTCCTGATGCATCTCTTCCTGCTGAATCTCCTGCTGAATCAGTTACTGCTGCATCTGCAGCATTTGCTGCTACATCTCCTGCTGCTTCACATACTGCTGCATCTCCTGCTGGTATATCTCTTGCTGCATCTACTGTGGCTTCATCTCCTGCTGCATCTCCTTCTGCTGCTTCTCATTCTCTGCATCTTCTGATACTGCTTCACCTTCTGCTGCAACACTTGCTGCTCCATCTCCTTCTCCAAATCCTTCTGATACATCTGCGGATTCATCTTATGATGGTGCCTTCTTGCTGGATCTCCTGCTTCTGCATCTCCTGCTGCTGCAAACCCTGCTGCATCTCCTGCTGCTGCATTTCCAGCTGCATCTGATGCTGCTCTATCTCCTGCGGCAGCGGCTGCTGATGCATTTTCTGATGCATCTCCTGCTGCTCCATCTGCTGCATCTGCACCATCAGGATATTCTGAAAGAGATGCAGCAACAGGAGACGCAGCAACAGGAGATGCAGCCGCAGCAACAGGAGATGCAGCCGCAGCACCAGGATATGCAGGCACAGCACTGCGGCAGCAGATGCAGCTGCAGTAGATGCAGCCGTAGGAGATGAAGCAGGATTTTCAGCAGGAGATACAGCAGAAGGAGATGCAGCAGGAGAAAAAGAGGCAGCTACAAGAGATGCATCAGGAAATGCACCAGCAGGATATGCATCACTAGGAAAGGCAGCAGGAGAGGAACCAGCAGGAGATGCAGCAGGAAATGCAGCAGTATATTTAACAAGAGGAGATCCACCATGAGATGCAGCAGTAGGAGATGCAGCAGGAGATGCATCAAGAGATGAAGCACGAGGAGATGTAGGATGGAGAGGCAGCAGAAGGAGATGCAGAAGTGGATGCAACAGCAGTAGATGCAGCAGCTAATGAAAGAGGAGATGTGGAATCAGTAGGAGATAGAGTAGCTAGAGATTGCACAGGAGATGCACCAGAAGGAGATGTTAGCAGCAGGAGATGCAGCAGATGCATCTGCAGGAGAAGCAGCAGGAGGTGCAGCAGCAGAATATTCATCAGCAGGAAATGTAGCAGGATATGCAGCAGTCAGGATATGCAGCATCAGGAAATGCAGCATGATATGAAGAAGCAGGATATGCAGCAGCAAGAAATACTGCAGCAGATGGAGTAGGAGGTGATGCAGCAACAGGAAATTCAGAAGGAGATGCAGCAAGAGATGAAGCAGCAGAAGTAGCAGCAGGAGAAGCAGCAGGAGCAGAAGCAGCAGGAGGTGAAGCAGGAGAAGCAGTAGCAGGAGATGCAGCTGCAGGAGATGCATCTGCAGGAGATTCAGCAGCAGGAGAAGCAGTAGCAGGAGATGCAGCTGCAGGAGATGCAGCTGCAGGAGATTCAGCAGCATGAGATGCAGAAGAAAGAGATGCAGCAGGAGAGGCAGTACAAACTGATGTAGCAGCAGATGCAGCAGGACGAGATGCAGCTGGAAATGTATAAGGAGGAGATGCAGCAGCAGCAGATGCAGCAGGAGGTGCAGCAGGAGATGCAGCAGCAAATGCAGCATCAGATGCAGAAGAACTGCACCAGCAGGAAGTGCAGCATCATGACACGCAGCAGGAGATAAAGCAGCAGCATGTGCAGCAGGAGATGCAGTAGGAGATACAGCATGATATGAAGAAACAGCAGATTCAGCAGCTTGAATGAAGTAACAGAAGATGTTGTATCTGAGGCAGACACAGCATCAGGATATGCAGCAGGAGGTGCAGCAGCAAGAATTGTAGAGGGAGATGCATATTCATCGGACGATTTGCATTATATTTAACAGGAGATGCAGCAGCAGGAGATGAAGCAGCAGGAGATGCAGCAGCAGGAGATGAAGCAGCAGGAGATGTAGCAGGAGATGCAGCAGCAGATGCAACTGATGAAGCTGCAGCAGATGAAGAAGGAGATACAACATGAGATGCAGCAGCAGGAGATTCATCAGCCGGAATAACAGCAGCAGGAGATGAAGAAGGAGATGTAGCAGGATATGCAGTTGCAGGAGATCGAAATGCAGCATATGCAACAGCATGAGATGCAGTATCAAGAAATGCAGCAGAAGATGCAGGAGCAGGGGTTGTAGCAGCAGATGCAGAAGGAGGAGATGCAGCAGGATATGCAGCAACAGGAGATACTTTAGGAGATGCAGCAGAAGGAGATGCAGCAGCAGGAGATGCAGCAGGCGATGAAGAAGAAGAGGATACAGCAGCATTTGCAGAAGCAGGAATTGCAGCAGCAGCATTTGCAGCAGCAGGACATGCAACAGGATAAGCAACAGCAGGAGATCCAGAAGCAGAGGATTCAGCAGCAGATGCAGCAGTATTAGATGGTGTTGTAGCAGATGCAGTAGCAGATGCAGTAGCAGATGTAGCACCACATTTATCAGGAGATGCAGCAGCAGTATATGCAGCAGCAAAAGGTGTAACAGCAGATACAACAGCAGGAGATGCAGCAGCAGGAGATTTAGCAGCAGGAGATGTAGAAGAGATGATGCAGCTGGAGATGCAGCAGATGCAGCAGTAGTTCCTAAAGTAGCAGGAGATGAAACAGCAGATGCCACAGGAGATGTAGATTCAGCAGGAGATGTAGCAACAAGAGATGCTGCAGCAGATGCAGCAGCAGGAGATGCAGCAGCAGAAGAGGTAAAAGGAAGACATGTAGCATGAAATGAAGCACCAGAAATTGCCACAGCAGAAGGTGTGGGATCATGAGCTTCAGCAGTAAGAGATGCAGGAGGAGACGTAGCAGAAGAGGATGCAGCAGCAGATGCAGCAGCAGGAGATGCAGCAGCAGATGATGTAACAGGAGATGCAGCAGCAGGAGATGCAGCAGCAGTATATGTAGCAGGCCAAGATGAAGAAGGACATTGAGCAGGGGGAGATGCAGCAGCAGGAGATGCATTAGGAGATGAAGCAGAAGTATATGCAGCAGGAGATGCACCAGCAGGTGAGGTAGAAGCATGAGATGCAGTAGGAAATGCAGCAGCAGGAGATGCAGCAGGAGATGCACCAGCAGGGGAGGTAGTAGCGTGAGATGCAGCAGCAGATGCAGCAGGAGATGAAGCAGCGAGAGATGAAGAGAAGGTGATGCAGAAAATAAGATGCAGCAGCTTGAGGTGCAGCAGCAGGAGATGCAGCTGGAGATGCAGCAGCCGCAGATGATGCATCTCCTGGTGTTGCTTCTCTTGCTGCTTCATTTTCTGCTGCATCTCCTGGTGAAGTTGCACTTCCTAATGCATCTCCCGGTGCTGCGTCTCTTGATGCTGTATTTCCTGCAACTGCAGGAAATTGTTGCAGCTTCTGCAACTTCCACAGAATCTCCTGTTCCTGCTTCTCCTGCTGAATCTGCATCTCCTGCTACTTTAGAAATTACTGCTGCATCTCCGGCTGCATCATCTCTTCTACATCTCCTGCTGCTAAATCTCCTGCTGCTATATCTCCTGCTGCACCTACTGCTGCATCTCCTGCTGCATCAATTACTTCATATCCTGCTGCTGCATCTCCTGCTGCTGCATCTCCTGCTGTTCTATCTCCTGTTACACCTTTTGCTGCTGCATCTCCTGCTACTGCATATGGAGCACAAGAAATATCAGCAGCAGATGCACCAGCAGAGGCAGCAGCAGTAGATGTAGCAGGAGATATAGAAAAATATGAGGCAGGAGAAGATGTAGTAGGCGATACAGCAGGAGATGCAGCAGCAGGAGTTGCAGCAGGAAATGCAGCAGGGGAAGCAGCAGGAGATACAGCAGCAGGAGGTGCAGCCACAAATGTATTCAGAAGGATATGCAGCAGAAGATGAAGCAGGAGATGCAGAAGCAGGAGATGCAGCAGTAGATGAAGCAGTATCAGATGCAGCAGCAGATGCACCACATGGAGCAGAAAGAGATGCAGCAGGGGATGAAGCAGCAGGAGATGCAGCAGCAGGAAATACAGCAGCAGATGTAGCAGCAGGAGATACAGAAGCCGGAGATGAAGCAGCAGATGCAGCAGCAGGAGATGCAGGAAAACTAGTAGCAGAAGATGCAGCAGCAGGAATTTTAGGAGGAGATGCAGCAGTACATGAAGCAGCAGCAGATGCAGCAGCAGATTATGGAGATGCAGTAGCCAGAAATGCAGCAGAAGATGCAGCAAGAGGAGATGCATCAGGAGATGCAGTATCAGGAGATGTAGCTGCAGCTGCAGAAGCAGCAGATGCAGCAGCAATAGATGCATCAGCAGATGCATCAGGAGATGAATATTTAGTAGGAGATGTAGCAGCAGAAGTTGCTGCTGCGAACGACGATGCAGGAGATGCCACAGGAGGAAATGCAGCAGGATATGCTGCAGGAGGAGATGCAGCAGGTAATGCAGCAGGTAATGCAGCAGATGGGGAAGCAGTAGGATTTAAGCCAGGAAATGCAGCAGGAGATGTAGCAGGAAATGCAGCAGCAGGAGAAGCAACAGAAGGAGATTCAGCAGAGGATGCATATTCAGCAGGATATGCAGCAGGAGATGCAGCAGGAGATGCAGAAGCAGGAGATGTAGCAGGAGATGAAGCAGTATCAGATGCAGCAGCAGATGCACCACATGGAGCAGAAAGAGATGCAGCAGGGGATGAAACAGCAGGAGATACAGAAGGAGGAGATACAGCAGCAGATGTAGCAGCAGGAGATGCAGGAAAACAAGTAGCAGAAGATGCAACAGCAGAAATTTTAGCAGGAGATGCAGCAGTACATGAAGCATTTCCTGCTGATGCATCTCCTTCTTCATATCCTGCTGATGCATCTCCTGCTAAATCAGCTCTTGCTGATGCATCTTTTGCTGCATCTCCTGCTACTGCATCTCCTGCTGCTGAATCTCCTGCTGATGCAATTCCTGCTGCATCTCCTGCTGCTGCAATTCCGGCAGCATTTCCTGATATATCTCCTACTTCTGCATCTGCGCATGCTGGATTCCCAGCTGCCTCTCCTGCTGCTATATCTGCTGCTTCATCTGCGGCTGCTGCATCTCCAGCTGCATCTCCTGCTGCTGCACCTCAAGCTGCTGCATCTTATTTTCTGCATCACCTTCTCTTCATCTCTCGCTGCTTCATCTCCCGCTGCATCTGCTGCTGCTGCATCTCCTGCTGCATCTGCTGCTGCATCTCACGCTACTACCGCCCCTGCTGGTGCATCTCCTGCTGCATCTCCTGCTGCTGCATCTCCTACTGCATCTCATGCTGCTACCTCACCTGCTGCTGCATCTCCCGCTGCTCAATGTCCTTCTTCATCTTGGCCTGCTACATATACTGTTGCTGCATCTCCTGCTGCTGCATCTCCTGCTGCTGCATCTGCTGCTGCATCTCCTCCTGCTGCATCTGCTGCAGCATCTCTTTCTGCTGAATCTCCAATTCATCTCCTGCTGCATTGCTGATGCAGCTCCTGCTGCATCTCCTGCTGCTTCATAAACTACTGCTGCATATCCTGCTGCTGCATATCCGGATGCAGCATATCCTATTGCATCTCCTGGTGTTGCTTCTCTTGCTGCTTCATTTTCTGCGGCATCTCCCGGTGAAGTTGCACTTCCTACTGCATCTCCCGGTGCTGCGTCTCTTGATGCTGTATTTCCTGCAGCATCTCCTGCTTCTGCAACTTCCACAGAATCTCCTGTTCCTGCTTCTCCTGCTGAATCTGCATCTCCTGCTACTTTAGAAATTACTGCTGCATCTCCGGCTGCATCATCTCTTCTACATCTCCTGCTGCTAAATCTCCTGCTGCTATATCTCCTGCTGCACCTACTGCTGCATCTCCTGCTGCATCAATTACTTCATATCCTGCTGCTGCATCTCCTGCTGTTCTATCTCCTGTTACACCTTTTGCTGCTGCATCACCTGCTACTGCATATACTGCTGCTGCATCTCCTGATAAATGTGGTGCTGCATCTGCTACTGCATCTGCTACAACACCATCTAATATAGCTGCATCTGCTGCTGAATCCTCTGCTTCTGGATCTCCTGCTGTTGCTTATCCTGTTGCATCTCCTGCTGCTGCAAACGCTGCTGCAGCATTTCCTGCTGCTGCATCTCATTCTGCTGCATCTCCTAAAGTATCTCCAGCTGCTGCATATCCTGCTGCTGTTATTCCGGCTGATGAATCCCCTGCTGCTGTTATTCCAGCTGATGAATCTCCTGCTGCTGCATCTCATGCTGTATCTCCTTCTTCATCTGCTGCTGCTTCATCAGCTGCATCTGCTGCTGCATCTCCTGTTGCTGCATCTCCTGTGAATATAATGCTGAATCTACTGATGAATATGCATCTCCCTCTGCAAGTCTTGCTGCTGCACCTCCTGCTGCATATCCTGATGCTGTATCTGCCTCGGATACAACATCTTCTGTTACTTCATTCAAGCTGCTGAATCTACTGCTCTATCTCCTACTGCATCTCCTGCTGCACATGCTGCTGCTTTATCTCCTGCTGCGTGTCATGATGCTGCACTTCCTGCTGGTGCAATTCTTCTGCATCTGATGCTGCATTTGCTGCTGCATCTCCTGCTGCACCTCCTGCTGCATCTGCTGCTGCTGCATCTCCTCATTATACATTTCCAGCTGCATCTCGTCCTGCTGCATCTGCTGCTACATCAGCTTGTACTGCCTCTCCTGCTGCATCTCTTTCTTCTGCATCTCTTTCTTCTGCATCTCATGCTGCTGAATCTCCTGCAGCTGCATCTCCTGCAGCTGCATTTCCTGCTGAATCTTCTGCTACTGCTTCTCCTGCTTCACCTCCTGCTGATTCTGCTCCTGCTGCTTCATCTCCTGCTGCTTCTCCTGCTTCTTCCTCTCCTGCTGCTTCATCTCCTCTTCCTGCATCTAATGCAGTATCTGCTGCTGCATCTCTGATGCATCTCCTGATGCATCTCCAACTGCATCTGGTTCTGCATCTCCTGCTGCTTCTTCTCCTACTGTATCTACTGCTGAATTTCCTCCTATATTTCCTGCTGTTTAATCTCCCGTTGAATCGACTGCTTCAGGTACTCCTGCATCTCCTGCTGCATCTGCTGCATCTGCATCTCCTGTTTCTGCATTTCCTGCTGCATCTGGCATCTCCTCCACCTGTATCTTCTGCTACTTCTGCTGCTTCATCACTTGCTGAATCTCTTGCTGCATCTCCTTCTGAATTTCCTGTTGCTGCATCACCTCCTACTCCATCTGCTGCAGTATTTCTTGCTGCTGCATATCCTGCTTCTTCATATCATGCTGCATTTCCTGATGCTGCATATCCTGACTGCTGCATATCCTGCTGCATTTCCTGCTGATGAATATTCTGCTGCTGCACCTCCTGCTGCTTCTCCTGCAGATGCATCTGCTGCATCTCCTGCTGCTAACATCTCCTTCTGGTGCATCTCCTGTGCAATCTCTAGCTACTCTATCTCCTACTGATTCCACATCTCCTCTTTCATTAGCTGCTGCATCTACTGCTGTTGCATCCACTTCTGCATCTCCTTCTGCTGCCGCTCCATCCTACATCTCCTCGTGCTTCATCTCTTGATGCATCTCCTGCTGCATCTCCTGCTGCATCTCCTACTGCATCTCCTACTGCTGCATCTCAAGGTGGATCTCCTCTTGTTAAATATGCTGCTGCATTTCCTGCTGCATCTCCTGCTGGTTCCTCTCCTGCTGCCTTTCCTAGTGATGCATATCCTGCTGGTGCATTTCCTGATGCATCTCTTTTTCTGCATCTCCTCCTGCATCTCTTCCTGCTGCATCTCCTGTTGAATCTCCTTCTACTGCGTCTGCTCATCTCCTGCTGCTGTACCTCCTGCTGAAGACTCGCCTTCTGTTACATCTCCTGCTGCATCTCGTAATGCTTCATCTCCTTCTGCTGCATCCCCTGCTGCTGTGTCTGTTACTGCATCTCCTGATTCATCTCCTGCTGCTCCATCTCCTGCTTTATTTCCTGATGCATCTCCTACAGCTGCATCTCCTACAGCTGCATCTCCTCTTGATGCATCTCCTGATGCATGTCGTGCTGATGACTCTCCTGCTGCTCCATCCCCTGCTGCTCCATCCTCTCTTACATGGACTGCTACTTCATATCCCTCTACATCTGCTGCGTCTGAGGCTTAACCTATTGCTTCACTTCCTGCTGCATCTCCTACTGCATCTCCTGCTGCTGCATCTCCTGCTTTTGCACCCCCGGCTGCATCTACTGCTTCTTAATTTCCTGCTGCATCTTATTCTGCTGCATCTCCTGCTACTGCATCTGCAGATGAATCTCCTGCTGCATCTGCTACTGCTGCACCTCCTGCTTCTGCATCTCCGGCTGGTGCATCTGCTGCTGAATCTCCTGCTGCTGCATGTCCTCCTGATGCATCTCCTGCTGCATCTCCTTCTGCGGTATCTCCTGCTGAAAATCCTGCTTCATCTCCTACGGCTGCATCTCCTGCAGCTGAATCTGCTGCAGCAGGAGATGAAGTCGTAGATGCAGCAGGAGATTCTGCAGCAGGAGACGAGGCAGGAGTTGCAGCATCAGATGAAGCAGCAGTAGATGCAGCAGAGAATGCAGTAGCACGAGATTCGGCAGTAGGAGATGCAACAGGAGATGCAGCTACAAGAGATGCAGCAACAGATGCAGCAGCAGAAGATACACGAGGACATCCAGCATCAGGGGATGCAGCAGCAGATTCAGCAGCAAATGCCACAGGAGACGCAGCAAAATGAGATGCAGAAGCAGATGCAGTAAGAGATGCAGATTAAGCAGTAGATGCAGCAGGAAGAGATGCTTCAGATGATACGGCATCAGGAGATGAGCAGGAGATTCAGCAGGAGATGCAGTAGGAGGAGAGGCAGGAGGAGATGATGCAGCAGCAGCAGACGCAGAAGCAGCAGATGAAACGGGTAATGCATCAGTAGTAGATACATTAGGGGATGCAGCAGCAGGAGATTCCGCAGCAGTAGATGGAGATTCAGCAGGAGATTCATCAGCAGGAGATGCTGCAGCAGATTCACAGTAGGACATGCAGGAGCAGGAGATGCAGCAGGAGATGGGCCAAAATAGATGCAGCAGAGAAACTGTAGGAGGAGATGCAACAGAAGGTTCAGGAGGAGGAGATGCAGCAGGAAATGTAGAAGGATATACAGCAGGAGAAGCATCAGGAAGAGATGCAGCAAGAGATGCAGTAGCAGCAGATGCAGCAGAAGATGCAGGAGAAGATGAGGCAGCAGATATAGCAAGATATAGCGTAGGAGATGCAGCAGGAAATGTATCATGTTATGCAGGAGAAGGAGATGAAGCAGGAGATGAAGCAGAAGGAGGTGCAGCAGTAGGAGATGCGTCAGGAGATGTAGAAGCAGATGCAGCAGGAGATGCAGATGTATCAGGAGATGCAGCAGCGGGACATGCTGCAGCAGATGCAGCAGGAGGAGATTCCGCAGGATATTGAGCAGGAGATGCAGCAGCAGAAGATACAAAAAGAGATGAAGCATGAGCAGATGCAGAAGCAGGCGATGCAGCATGAAATGCAGCAGCAGGTGATGTAGTAGTAGGAGATGCAGAAGGAGATGTAGCAGCAGGAGATGCAGCAGGGAATGCAGCAGCAGCAGATGTAGCAGGAGATGCAGCAGCATCATATGCAGCAGGAGATGTAGCAGCAAGAGATGCAGAAGCAGGAGATGCTACAGGAGATGCAGCGGGAGGAGACGAAGCAGCAGGAGATGCAGAGTAGTAGATGCAGAGAAGAAGATGCAGCAGAAGGAGATATAGCACGAGATTCAGCCGCATTACATGCAGCAAGAGAGAAATCAGCATCAGATGCATCATCAGATGCAGCAGCAGAAGATGCAAGAGCAGATGCAGAAGCCGGAGATGCACCAGCAGGAGATGCAGTAGGAGATGCAGCAGTAGATTTAGCAGCAGCAGATGCAGCGGCAGATTCAGCAAATGCAGCAGTAGTAGCTTCAGAAAGAGATGCATCACCAGGAGATGCAGTAGTAGAAGATGCAGCAGGTGATGCAGAAGCAGATGCAGTAGGAGATGCAGATTTAGCAGGAGATGCAGCAGCAGATGCAGCAGCAGGACACGCAGCAGGAGTTGATGCAGGAAGTAATAGAGCAGCAGGAGATTCAGAAGGAGGAGAAATAGCAGGAGATTCAGCAGCAGGAGATCCAGCTGCAAGAGATGCAGCAGCAGGAGATGGAGCAGGAGATGCAGCAGTAGATGAATCAGAAGACGGTGTAGCAGCAAATGCAGCTGATGCAGCAGGAGATGCTGCAACAGATGCTGCAGGAGGAGACACAGCCGGAGGTGATGCAGCAGGTAATACAGCAGCAGAAGATGCAGAAGCAGGAGATGCAGAAAGAGATTCAGCAGCAGGAGATGAAGAATCAGGAAATGCAGCAGTATATACAGAAGCTAGTTATGCTTTAGCAGGAGATGCAGCAGGAGATGCAGTAGCAGGGAATGCAGCAGCAGATGCAGCAGCAGATGCAGCAGCAGATGCCACAAGAGATGCAACAGAAGGAGATTACAGAAGCAGATGAAGCAGTAGATGCAGATTCAGGAGATGCATCAGGAAGAGATGCTTCAGATGATACAGCATCAGGAGATGCAGCAGGAGATTAAGCAGGATTTGCAGTAGGAGGAGAGGCAGGAGGAGATGATGCAAGAGACGCAGCAGTAGGAGATGCAGAAGCAGAAGATGCAGCAGGAGATGCAGAAGGAGAAGATGAAGCAGGAAATGCAGCAGCAGCAGCTTCCGCAGCAAGAGATGCAGAGAAAGGAGATGAAGCAGTAGGAGATGCTGTAAGAGATGCAACAACAGGGGATGTAGCAGCAGGAGATTGAGCAGGTGATGCAGCAGCAGATGCAGCAGGAGGAGATGCAGAAGGAGGAGATGCAGCAGCAGCAGATGCAGCATCAGAAGGAGATGCAGCAACAGGAAATGCAGCAGGAGATTAAGCAGCAAATGCAGAAGCGGCAGATACATCAGGTGGAGATGCAGCAGCAGATGCAGCAGTAGATGCAGATTCAGCAGGAGATTCAGAAGCAGGAGATGCTGCAGCAGATTCACAGGAGGAGATGCATCAGCAGGAGATGCAGCAGGAGGTGCGGCAGAAGTAGATGCAGCAAGATAATCAACAGGAGGAGATGCAAGAGAAGATGCAGGAGTAAGAGATGCAGCAGGAAATTCAGAAGGAAACACAGCAGGAGAAGCATCAGGAGGAGATGCAGCAAGACATGCAGCAGCAGCAGATGCAGAAAGAGAGCAGCACGAAATGCAGATTCAACAGCAGGTGCCGCAGGAAGAGAATCTTCAGCAGATGCAGCAGGATATGCATCATGACGAGATGTAGCAGGACATATGGCAGTAGCAGATGCATCGGCAGATGAAGCAGGAAATGCAGCAGAAGGAGATGAATCAGCATCAGATGCAGCCGCAGATGCAGCAGCAGGAAATGCAGCAGCATCTGATGTAGCAGGAGATGCAGAAGCAGAAGATGCAGCAGCAGGATATGAAGCCGAAGATGCAGCAGAATATACAGAAGCAGGAGATGCAGGGGGTGATGCAGCAGCAGGAGATAGAGGAGGAGAAAATGCAGCATCAGGAGATTCAGCAGCAGGAAATGCAATAGGAGATAGAGCAGCAGGAGATGCAGCAGCAGAAGATACATCAGGACATTAAGCAGGAGATGCTGCAGGAAGAGATGCAGCTGGAGATAGAGCAGCAGGAGGCGCAGCAGGATATACAGCCGCAGGAAATGCCGGAGAGAAAGCAGTAGAAGATGCAGCAGCAGATTTAGTAGCAGATTCAGCAGGAGATGCAGCAGCAGGAGATGCAGCAGTAAGACATGCAGCATGTCATGCAGGAGCAGATGCAGCAGGATTGCAATAGGAGATGCAGCAAGAGATTCAGCAACAGGAGATTCAGAATTATATACTGAAGCAGGAGATGCAGCAGGAAGAGATGCAGATAGGGAGGATGCATCAGGAGATGCAGCAGCAGGAGATGCAGCAGGAAATGCAGCAGCAGTGGATGTAGTAGCAGGAGATGCATCAGGAGATGCAGCAGCAGGAGATGCAGATAGGGAGGATGCATCAGGAGATGCAGCAGCAGGAGATGCAGTAGGAGACGAAGAAGCAGGAGATGCTACAGGAGATTAATCACGAGATGAAAAAGGAGGAGATGCAACAGCAGGAGACGCAGAGTAGTAGATGAAGAGAAGATGCAGCAGAAGGAAATACAGCAGGTGATTCAGCCGCAGTAAATGCAGCAAGAGAGAAAGCAGAAGCAGATGCAGCAGCAGGAGATCTATCAAGAGATGCAGCAGTAGATGAAGCAGCAGAAGATACAGCAGCAGATTCAGCAGGTGCAGCAGTAGTAGATTCAGAAAGAGCTGCAGCAGGAAATGCAGGTGGAGATGCATCTGCAGGTGATGCAGAAGGAGATGCAGCAGGTGATGCTCAAGGAGATGCAGCAGGAGATGCAGAACGAGATGAAGCAGCAGGACATGCAGCAGAAGGAGATGACGCCGGAGATGTTTCATTAGAAGGTGCAACATGAGATAGAGCAGGAGATGCAGCAGAAGGACGTGGAGCAAGAGTTGCAGAAGCAGAAGATGAAGCAGCAAGAGAATCATTAGGGGTTGCAGCAGCTGGAGATGCAGCAGGATGAAGTGAAGCAGCAGGGGATGCATCAGGAGATGCAGAAGCAGCAGATACAGCAGGAGATGCCGTACCAGGAGGTGGTACTGCACCTCCTCTTTAGCCGGAGGAGGTTCAGCAGGAGATGCAGCAGGGGGAGATTCAGCAGGAGATGCAGCAAGAACAGATGCAACATGAGATGCAGTAGGGGGAGATTCAGCAGGAGATGCAGCAAGAGGAGGTACAGCAGCAGCAGATGCAGCAGCATATGTAGCAGAAGGAGATGCATAAGAGATGCAGGAGCAGTTGATGCAGCAGGAGATGCTGTAGCCGGCAATGCAGAGGGAGATTATACAGGAGATGCTGCAGCAGGTGCAGCAACAGATGCAGTAGCAGGAGATGTGTCAGGACTTGCAGCAGTAGGTGAAGCAGCACCAGATGAAGCAGAATATGCAGCAGATGCAGCAATACGTGATGCAGCAGGAAGAGATGAAGCAGGAGATGCACAAACAGGAGATGCATCCACAGGATATAAACAGCAGCAGATGCAGCAGCAATTTGATCGGCATGAGATGCACCAAAAAATATAGCAGAAGATGCAGCCGAAGGAGATGTAGCAGGACATGCAGCAGCAGGAGATGCAGCTGCAAATGCATTCAGCAGGAGGTGCAGTAGGAGGAGATGCAGCAACAGGATATTCAGTAGGAGGAGATTCAGTAGCAGATGTAGCAGGACATCTGCACTTCAAGCTGCTGCATCTTATTTTCTGCATCGACTTCACTTCATCTCTTGCTGCTGAATCTCCTGCTGCATCTGCTGCTGCATCGCCTGCTGCTGCGTCTCCTGCTGCATCTCCAGCTGCTTCATCTCCTGCTGCATTTCCTCTCGCTGCATCTCTTGCTGCATCTCCTGCTGCATATACTTCTGCTTCACCGCCTAAAGCATCTCCTGCTGCTCTATATCCTGCTTCATCATGGCCTGCTGCATCTCCTGCTGCTGCATCTCCTGTTACACCATCTGCTTCTGCATCTCCTGCTGCTGCATGTTCTTCTGCATCTCCTCCTGCTGCATCTGCTGCTGCATCCTCTTCTGGTACATGTCCCGCACCATCTCTTGCTGCTGAAGCTCATGATCCTGCATCTTCTGCTGTGGCAATTCCTGGTGCTTCATTTCCTGCTGCGTTTCTTCCTTTTACATCTCCTGCTGCTGCATCTCCTGCTCCTGCATCTGCTGCAGCATCTTCTGTTGCTACATCTCCTGCTGAATCTACATCTCCTGCTGAATCTACATCTCCTGCTCCATCTGCTGCGGCATCTCTTTCTGCTGAATCTCTGATTCATCTCTTGCTGCTTTGCTGATGCAGCAGGAGCTGCATCTCCTGCTGCTTTATAAACTACTGCTGCATATCCTGCTGCTGCATATCCGGTTTCAGCATATCCTATACTGAATCTCCTGATGCTGCATCTGCTGGTGCTGCATATGCTACTCCATCTGCTGCAGGATCTCTTTCTTCGGCCTCTCATGCCACATCTCCCTACGATGCATCTCCTGCTTCTGTATATCTTGCTCAATCTCCTGCTGCTGCATCTCCTGCATCTTTTGGTGCATCTGCTGTAGATTAATCTACTGCTGCATCTCCTGTTGCTTCACCTTCTGATTATTGATGTCCTCCTTCCTCACCTGATGCTCCATCTGCTGCTGTTGCATACACTGCTGCATCTCCTGCTGAATGTGCTTCTGTATCTGCTGAGTCTTAATCTCCTGCTGCTGAATCTCCTTCTTCTGCTTCTTCTGCTGAATGTGCTGCAGAATATGCTGCTGCATCTCCTGTTGCACCTCCTGCTTAATATGCATCTCCTGCTGCATCTCCTGCTGATGCATCTCCTGCTGATGCATCTCCTGCTGAATCTCCTCCTGCTGCTGCTTCATCTCCTGCATCTGCTGCTGCATGTGCTGCTACATCTCCCTCTGCTCTATGTCCTCTTCCTGGATCTCCTCCTGCATCTATTGCTGCTGCATCCTCTGCTGAACCTTCTGCTGCTGCACCTCTGTCTGCAACTATCTCTGATGCATCAGCGAATTCATCTGATTATGCATCTCCCCTGCTGCTCCATATCCTGCTGCTGTATCTCCTACTGCTGCATCTCCTGCTGAATCCCCTGCATCTCAGGCTGCTGCATCACCTGCCGCTTCTGCTTCTGCTGCATCTGCTGCTGTATCTACCACTGCTGCTTGTGCTGTTGCTGCATCTGCTGCTGTATCTACCACTGCTGCAAATCCTGTTGCATCTCCTCCCGCTCCATCTTATAATACATCGGTTTTTCCTGCCTCCCTTTCTTCTTCATCTCATGCTGCTGCATCACCCGCATCTCTTGCAGCTGCATATCCTGCTACATCTCTTGCTGCATCTTCTGCTGCTGCATCTCCTACTGCTGCAATTCCTGCTCCTACTTCTTCTCCTGCTTCATCTGCTGCTGCATCTTCTATTTAGATCTTCCTGATTTTTTGTTGTTGCATCTCCTGCTGCAGCATCTCCTGTTACATCTCCTACTGCTGTATCTACTTCTGAATCTCCTCTTTTATCTCCTCTTGCAGCATCACCAGCTGCGTCTCTTCCTAATGAATCGCCGTTTGCAGCTCCTACTTCTGCATCTCCTGCTGCTGAATATTCTGCAACATATCATGCTGCTGCATCTGCTGCTGCTGCATTTCCTTCTGTTGCATCTCGTACTGCATCATCTCCTGCTGCATCTGCTGCTGCGTCATCTCCTGCTGCATTTGCTGCTGTATCATCTGCTGCTGCATCTCCTATTGCATCATCTCCTGCTGCAACTGCTTCTGCTTCTGCTGCATCTGCTGCTGCTGAATCTCTCTGCATCTGCTGCCTCATCGGCTACTGCTTCATCTCCTTCTGCATCTGCTGCTGTATCTACTACTGCTGTATCTCCTGCTTCATCTCCTGCTTCTCCATTTACTTCTACATCTCCCGATGCTGAACCTCCTTCTGTTTCATCTTCAGCTGCTGCAGTTTCGGCAGCATCTCCTGCTGCTGCGTTTCTTGCTGCTGCATCTTCTGCAATATATCCTGCTGCTGAATCTCCTGCAGCACCTCCTGCTTCACCTTCTACTGCTTAATCTCCTGCTGCTGATTCTGATTTGCATCTCCTTATGTATCTCCTGCTCCTGCACCTCCTGCTGAATCTCCTGCTTCTGTATCTTCTGCTGCTGCATTTCCTGCAGCATCTCCTGCTGTTTCAGCTCCTGGAGAATCAGCATCTACTGCTACATCTGCTGCTACTTCTCCTGCTGCTGCATCTCCTGCAGAATCAGTATCGCCTGCTGCTGCATTTTCTAAAGCATCTCCTGCTGCATCTCCTGCTTCTGCATTTACTGCTGAGGATCCCTTGCTGCATCACATGCTGCATCTCCTGCTGCTGCATCACCTGCAGTATCTCATCCTATAAAATCTCCTGCTGCTGCATCTCCTGCTGCTGCATCACCTGCAAAATCTCCTATTGCTGCTTCTTCCGGCTTCATCTCCTATTGCAACTCCAACATCTCAATTCATAATCTTTTATGAAAACATTAGTCTCGCAGAGAATATTCTAGCACGGAATGCTGCTCTTTCTGAATGTCTTCTCTAAGAGGGCTTTCACTGCAGAACGACTTCTCTGGAAGTGTTTTCAATGCAAGCTGCAAAGCACGGCGAACAGAAGGTTTTAGTATAAGGTACTGAATTATGACTTAACTGCCCCTTTTGAAGCGCTTTAGGAAATCGAATAACGCTCACAGGGAAGATGCTAGCATGGAATGCTGCTGCTTCTGAATGTCTTCTCTTCGAGCGTCACTTCAAAATATCAGAGCGTTCAGCACAGGTACCTCAGGGATGTTGCTACGATGACATGCTGGCTCTCGTTAGAGTCTTCTGTGGAAGAGCTTTCAGTGCAAGCTGCAAAGGACGACTTTTGGAATGTTTTACTATAAGTAACTGTATTGTGATTTAATTGCGCCTAGAGAGACGCTTTAGAAAATCGAATAACTATAGTAGGGAAGATGCTAGCATGGAATGTTGCTAATGCTGAATGTCTTCTCTTAGAGCGCTTTCACTGCAAAGCTAAGACTCTTTCTGTCTAAGCTTAAGGACTGCAATATCGGAATTGAAGTTAAAGAGTTAGTTGAAAATTTGAGAGAATTCAGCAGAAATATCGCAGGGAAGATTCTACGATCCAATACTGAAATTCGTTAGGTTCTTCTCTGGAAGCGCTTTCATTAAAAAGCAAGACTTGTAGACCTTTCAGTCTTGGCTTGTGTATTGCAACATCAGAATGGCTATTAAAGCTTCACTGCAAAATTTGAAACCGTTCAGAAAAAGTACCACAAGGGTGCTGCTACGATCAAATGCATGATCTCTTTACAATCTTCTCTTGAAGCGCTGTTCAACTGCAAGTTGCCAAGCACGTCCAACAAAACGTTTAGTATTGGTTATGGAATTGTGATTTAACTGCGCCTATGGAGGCGCTTTAGGAAAAGTGAGTCAAGCACACATGGAAGAGGCTAGAATGGAATGCTGCTGCTTCTGAATGTCTTCTCTTAGAGCGCTTTCACTGCAAAGCGAGACTTGTAGGATTTCCAGGCTAGGCTTGTGTACTGTAATATCAGAATGGCTATTAAAGCCTAACTTCAAAATTTCAAGTCGTACAGCACAAGAACCGCAGGGAAACTCCTACCATCATATGTTAGCTTTCTTTAGTGTCTTCTCTTGAAGACCTTTCACTACAAGTGGCGAAGCACGAATATAGACCGCTCTAACATAAGTTACTGAATTGTGACTTAAATGGGCAAAATAATGCACTTTAGGAAAAGTGTGTAAATCACGAAGGGAAGATGTTAGCATGGAATGCTGCTGCTACTGAATGTCTTCTCATAGGGCACGTTCGCTGCAAAGCAAGGCTTGTAGAACTTTCAGTCTAGGCTTGTGTACTGTAGCATCAGAATGTGTATTAAAGCGTCACTTCAAAAATGCAAATTGTCCAGAACAAGTACGGCAGGGAAGCTGCTACAATCAAATGCTGGCTCTTCTTAGAGTCTTCTCTTATAGCGCTTTTTACTGCAAGCTGTGAAGCACGACAAACACATTTTAGATAAGCGTAATGAATTGTGACTTAACTGCGCTTTTTAACGCGCTTTTCACTGCCATCTGCAAAGCACGAAAAGCCAACGTTTTCGTGTAGGCTAGTTCTTAGCGACTTAATAACGCCTAATAACGCGTTTTAGGAAAAGTGAATAGCTCCAGCAGGGAAGATGTTGGCATGGAATGATTCCGCTTCTGAATGTCTTCTCTTCTCACTGCAAACCAAGAGACATCGAACTTTCCGTCTAGGCTAGTGAACTGTAACATCAGCATGGCTAGTGAGGTTTCACTTGAAGATTTTAAAGTGTTCAGCACAAATACCCCTGGAAAGCTGCTAGCGTCAAATGGTGGCTCTCGTTAGAATCTTCTCCGGACGCGCTTTCACTGAAAGGTGCAAAACACGACTAATAGAGCGTTTAAGTATAGGCTAAAGAATAGTGATATAATAGGGACTAAGAACTCGCTTTAGGAAAATTGAATATCTCCAACAGCGAAGACGCTGACACGGAATGCTGCTGCTTCTGAATGTCTTCTCTTCGAGTGCTTTCACTGCAAAGCGAGACTTGTAGAACTTTGGGTATACGCTTGTGTACTGTAATATCAGAATGGCTATTAAAGCGTCACTTCAAAATATCAGAGCGTTCAGCACAGGTACCTCAGGGATGTTGCTGCTATGAAATGCTGGCTCCCCTTAGAGTCTTCTCTGGAAACGCTTTCAGTGCAAGCTGCAAAGCACGACTAACAGGAGGTTTTAGTATAGGATACCAAACTGTGACTTATGAAGGCGCGTTCTGAAAAGTGAATAACTCCCGCAGTGATGATGCTGGCGTAGAATACTGCGGCTTCTGAATGTCTTCTCTCATAGCGCTTACTGCATCTCCTGCTCAAGCTCCTACTGCTGCATCTGCAGCATATGCTGCGGCAGCTGGTGCTGCCTCACCTACTGCTGCATCTCTTGCTGCTGCATCTGCTTCTCAGTCTGCATCTCTTGTTTCGTGTGATGCCTGAATCTCCTACTGCTGCATCTCCTGCTACTGCATCTGCTGCTGCATCTACTGCTACATCTCTTGCATCTATAGCTGCAACTCCTCCTTCATCTCCTTCTTCTTCATCCCCTGCTGCGGTGTCTGCTGCAGCATCTTCTGCTGCGTCTCCTACTGCTGCATATCCTTCTTAATTTCCTGTTGCATATTCTGCTGCTCTATCTCTTGATGATACATTTTCCACTGCAGCTGCATCTCCTGCAGCTGCATCTCCTGCTGAATCTCCTGCTACTGCTTCTCCTGCTTCACCTCCTGCTGATTCTGCTCCTGCTGCTTCTCCTGCTGCTTCATCTCCTGCTGCTTCTTCATCTCCTGCTGCTTCATCTCCTCTTCCTGCATCTAATGCAGTATCTGCTGCTGCATCTCTGATGCATCTCCTGATGCATCTCCAACTGCATCTGGTTCTGCGTCTCCTGCTGCTTCTTCTCCTACTGTATCTACTGCTGAATTTCCTCCTATATTTCCTGCTGTTTAATCTCCCGTTGAATCGACTGCTTCAGGTACTCCTGCATCTCCTGCTGCATCTGCTGCATCTGCATCTCCTGTTTCTGCATTTCCTGCTGCATCTGGTATCTCCTCCACCTGCATCTTCTGCTACTTCTGCTGCTTCATCACTTGCTGAATCTCTTGCTGCATCTCCTTCTGAATTTCCTGTTGCTGCATCACCTCCTACTCCATCTGCTGCAGTATTTCTTGCTGCTGCATATCCTGCTTCTTCATATCATGCTGCATTTCCTGATGCTGCATATCCTGACTGCTGCATATCCTGCTGCATTTCCTGCTGATGAATATTCTGCTGCTGCACCTCCTGCTGCTTCTCCTGCAGATGCATCTGCTGCATCTCCTGCTGCTAACATCTCCTTCTGGTGCATCTCCTGTGCAATCTCTAGCTACTCTATCTCCTACTGATTCCACATCTCCTCTTTCATTAGCTGCTGCATCTACTGCTGTTGCATCCACTTCTGCATCTCCTTCTGCTGTCTCTCCATCCTACATCTCCTCGTGCTTCATCTCTTGATGCATCTCCTGCTATATCTCCTGCTGCATCTCCTACTGCTGCATCTCAAGGTGGATCTCCTCTTGTTAAATATACTGCTGCATTTCCTGCTGCATCTCCTGCTGGTTCCTCTCCTGCTGCCTTTCCTAGTGATGCATATCCTGCTAGTGCATTTCCTGATGCATCTCTTGTAGCTGCCTCTTTTTCTGCATCTCCTCCTGCATCTCTTCCTGCTGCATCTCCTGTTGAATCTCCTTCTACTGCGTCTGCTCATCTCCTGCTGCTGTACCTCCTGCTGAAGACTCGCCTTCTGTTACATCTCCTGCTGCATCTCGTAATGCTTCATCTCCTTCTGCTGCATCCCCTGCTGCTGTGTCTGTTACTGCATCTCCTGATTCATCTCCTGCTGCTCCATCTCCTGCTTTATTTCCTGATGCATCTCCTACAGCTGCATCTCCTACAGCTGCATCTCCTCTTGATGCATCTCCTGATGCATGTCGTGCTGATGACTCCATGCTGCTCCATCCCCTGCTGCTCCATCCTCTCTTACATGGACTGCTACTTCATATCCCTCTACATCTGCTGCGTCTGAGGCTTAACCTATTGCTTCACTTCCTGCTGCATCTCCTACTGCATCTCCTGCTGCTGCTGCATCTCCTGCTTTTGCACCCCCGGCTGCATCTACTGCTTCTTAATTTCCTGCTGCATCTTATTCTGCTGCATCTCCTGCTACTGCATCTGCAGATGAATCTCCTGCTGCATCTGCTACTGCTGCACCTCCTGCTTCTGCATCTCCGGCTGGTGCATCTGCTGCTGAATCTCCTGCTGCTGCATGTCCTCCTGATGCATCTCCTGCTGCATCTCCTTCTGCGGTATCTCCTGCTGAAAATCCTGCTTCGTCTCCTACGGCTGCATCTCCTGCAGCTGAATCTGCTGCAGCAGGAGATGAAGTCGTAGATGCAGCAGGAGATTCTGCAGCAGGAGACGAGGCAGGAGTTGCAGCATCAGATGAAGCAGCAGTAGATGCAGCAGCGATATATGCAGCAAAAGGAGATGAAGCAGGATATGAAGCATCAGGAGACTAAGCAATAGGAGATGCATTAGGAGATTCTGCAGCAGGCGATGGAGCAGCAGTAGATGCAGCAGAGAATGCAGTAGCACGAGATTCGGCAGTAGGAGATGCAACAGGAGATGCAGCTACAAGAGATGCAGCAACAGATGCAGCAGCAGAAGATACACGAGGACATCCAGCATCAGGGGATGCAGCAGCAGATTCAGCAGCAAATGCCACAGGAGACGCAGCAAAATGAGATGCAGAAGCAGATGCAGTAAGAGATGCAGATTAAGCAGTAGATGCAGCAGGAAGAGATGCTTCAGATGATACGGCATCAGGAGATGAGCAGGAGATTCAGCACAGAAACTGTAGGAGGAGATGCAACAGAAGGTTCAGGAGGAGGAGATGCAGCAGGAAATGTAGAAGGATATACAGCAGGAGAAGCATCAGGAAGAGATGCAGCAAGAGATGCAGTAGCAGCAGATGCAGCAGAAGATGCAGCAGAAGATGAGGCAGCAGATGTAGCAAGATACAGCGTAGGAGATGCAGCAGGAAATGTATCATGTTATGCAGGAGAAGGAGATGAAGCAGGAGATGAAGCAGAAGGAGGTGCAGCAGTAGGAGATGCGTCAGGAGATGTAGAAGCAGATGCAGCAGGAGATGCAGATGTATCAGGAGATGCAGCAGCAGGACATGCTGCAGCAGATGCAGCAGGAGGAGATTCCGCAGGATATTGAGCAGGAGATGCAGCAGCAGAAGATGCAAAAGGAGATGAAGCATGAGCAGATGCAGATAAGGCGATGCAGCGTGAAAAGCAGCAGCAGGTGATGTAGTGGCAGGACATGCATAAGGAGATGTAGCAGCAGGAGAGCAGCAGGTGATGTAGCATGAAATGAAGCACCAGCAGATGTAGCAGGAGATGCAGCAGCATCATATGCAGCAGGAGATGTAGCAGCAAGAGATGCAGAAGCAGGAGATGCTACAGGAGATGCAGCGGGAGGAGACGAAGCAGCAGGAGATGCAGAGTAGTAGATGCAGAGAAGAAGATGCAGCAGAAGGAGATATAGCACGAGATTCAGCCGCAATACATGCAGCAACAGAGAAATCAGCATCAGATGCATCATCAGATGCAGCAGCAGAAGATGCAAGAGCAGATGTAGAAGCAGGAGATGCACCAGCAGGAGATGCAGTAGGAGATGCAGTAGTAGATTTAGCAGCAGCAGATGCAGCGGCAGATTCAGCAAATGCAGCAGTAGTAGCTTCAGAAAGAGATGCATCACCAGGAGATGCAGTAGTAGAAGATGCAGCAGGTGATGCAGAAGCAGATGCAGTAGGAGATGCAGATTTAGCAGGAGATGCATCAGCAGGAGATGCTGCAGCAGATGCAGCAGGAGGAGATGCAGCAGCAGGACACGCAGCAGGAGTTGATGCAGGAAGTAATAGAGCAGCAGGAGATTCAGAAGAAGGAGGTGCAGCAGGAGATTCAGCAACAGGAGATGCAGCAGCAGGAGATGCAGCAGTATATACAGAAGCAGGAGATGCAGCAAGAGGAGATGCAGCAAGAGGAGATGCAGTAGGAGGAGAAATAGCAGGTAATGCAGCAGCAGGAGATCCAGCTGCAAGAGATGCAGCAGCAGGAGATGGAGCAGGAGATGCAGCAGTAGATGAATCAGAAGACTGTGTAGCAGCAAATGCAGCTGATGCAGCAGGAGATGCTGCAACAGATGCTGCAGGAGGAGACACAGCCGGAGGTGATGCAGCAGGTAATAGAGCAGCAGAAGATGCAGAAGCAGGAGATGCAGAATGAGATTCAGCAGCAGGAGATGAAGAATCAGGAAATGCAGCAGTATATACGGAAGCAGATTATGCAGTAGCAGGAGATGCAGCAGGAGATGCAGCAGGAGATGCAACGGAAGGAGATTGCAGAAGCAGATGAAGCAGTAGATGCAGATTCAGGAGATGCATCAGGAAGAGATGCTTCAGATGATACAGCATCAGGAGATGCAGCAGGAGATTAAGCAGGATTTGCAGTAGGAGGAGAGGCAGGAGGAGATGATGCAAGAGACGCAGCAGTAGGAGATACAGAAGCAGAAGATGCAGCAGGAGATGCAGAAGGAGAAGATAAAGCAGGAAATGCAGCAGCAGCAGCTTCCGCAGCAAGAGATGCAGAGAAAGGAGATGAAGCAGTAGGAGATGCTGTAAGAGATGCAACAACAGGGGATTGATCAGGTTATGCAGCAGCAGATGCAGCAGGAGGAGATGCAGAAGGAGGAGATGCAGCAGCAGCAGATGCAGCATCAGAAGGAGATGCAGCAACAGGAAATGCAGCAGGAGATTAAGCAGCAAATGCAGAAGCGGCAGATACATCAGGTGGAGATGCAGCAGCAGATGCAGCAGTAGATGCAGATTCAGCAGGAGATTCAGAAGCAGGAGATGCTGCAGCAGATTCACAGGAGGAGATGCATCAGCAGGAGATGCAGCAGGAGGTGCGGCAGAAGTAGATGCAGCAAGATAATCAACAGGAGGAGATGCAAGAGAAGATGCAGGAGTAAGAGATGCAGCAGGAAATTCAGAAGGAAACACAGCAGGAGAAGCATCAGGAGGAGATGCAGCAAGACATGCAGCAGCAGCAGATGCAGAAAGAGAGCAGCACGATATGCAGATTCAACAGAAGATGCCGTAGGAAGAGAATCTTCAGCAGATGCAGCAGGAGATGCATCATGACGAGATGTAGCAGGACATATGGCAGTAGCAGATGCATCGGCAGATGAAGCAGGAAATGCAGCAGAAGGAGATGAATCAGCATCAGATGCAGCCGCAGATGCAGCAGCAGGAAATGCAGCAGCATCTGATGTAGCAGGAGATGCAGAAGAAGAAGATGCAGCAGCAGGATATGAAGCCGAAGATGCAGCAGAATATACAGCAGCAGGAGATGCAGTGGGTGATGCAGCAGCAGGAGATAGAGGAGGAGAAAATGCAGCATCAGGAGATTCAGCAGCATGAATCTCCGTTTGCAGCTCCTACTTCTGCATCTCCTGCTGCTGAATATTCTGCAACATCTGCTGCAACATGCTGCTGCATCTGCTCCTGCTGCATTTCCTTCTGTTGCATCTCATACTGCATCATCTCCTGCTGCTGAATATTCTGCAACATCTGCTGCAACATGCTGCTGCATCTGCTGCTGCTGCATTTCCTTCTATTGCATCTCCTATTGCATCATCTCCTGCTGCATCTGCTGTTGCGTCATCTCCTGCTGCATTTGCTGCTGTATCTCCTATTGCATCATCTCCTGCTGCAACTGCTTCTGCTTCTGCTGCATCTGCTGCTGCTGAATCTCTCTGCATCTGCTGCCTCATCGGCTACTGCTTCATCTCCTTCTGCATCTGCTGCTCTATCTGCTACTGCTGTATCTCCTGCTTCGTCTCCTGCGTCTCCACTTACTTCTACATCTCCCGATGCTGAATCTCCTTCTGTTTCATCTTCAGCTGCTGCAGTTTCGGCAGCATCTCCTGCTGCTGCGTTTCTTGCTGCTGCATCTTCTGCAATATATCCTGCTGCTGAATCTCCTGCAGCACCTCCTGCTTCACCTTCTACTCCTTAATCTCCTGCTGCTGATTCTGATTTGCATCTCCTTATGTATCTCCTGCTCCTGCACCTCCTGCTGAATCTCCTGCTTCTGTATCTGCTGCTGCTGCATTTCCTGCAGCATCTCCTGCTGTTGCAGCTCCTGGAGAATCAGCATCTACTGCTACTTCTCCTGCTGCTGCATCTCCTGCAGAATCAGTATCTCCTGCTGCGTTTCCTGCTGCTGCATTTTCTAAAGCATCTCCTGCTGCATCTCCTGCTTCTGCATTTACAGATTTCAGAGCGTTCAGCACAAGTACCGCAGGGAAGCTGCTACCATCTAGTTTTGGCTCTCCTTAGAGTCTTCGATTATAGCGCTTTCACTGCCAGCTGCAAAGCACGAAAACGGCAACGTTTTCGTGAAGGCTAGGTAATAGCGACTTAATAACGCCTATTAAAGTGCTATAGGAAAAGTGAGTAACTGATGTAGGGAAGACGGTAGCATGGAATGCTTCAGCTTCTGAATGTCTTCTCTTATTGCGCTTTCACTGCAGAGCAAGACTTGAAGAACTTTCCCTCTAGGCTTGTGAAATGTACCATCAACGTGGCTATTAAGGTGTCAGTTCAAAATTTCAGAGCGTTCAGCCTAAGTTTCGCAGGGAATCTGCTTGCATCAAATGTAGACTCTCGTTAGAGTCTTTCTAGTGAGTCTTTCACTGCAAGCTGCAACTACGACTAAAAGAACGTTTTAGTATAGGCTAGTGAACAGTGACTTAACAGCGCCTATTAAGGCGCTTTAGTAAAAATTACTATCTCCAGCAGGGAAGATGCTATCATGGAATGCTTCTGCTTTCGAATGTTTTCTCTTAGGGTGCGTTCACTGTAAACCACGACTTGTAGAACTTTCAGTCTCGGCTTGTGTGCTGTAACATCAGAATAGCTATGAAATCGTCACTTCAAAATTTCAAAGCGTTCAACACAAGTACCGCAGGGAAGCTGCTACCATGCAATGCTGGCTCTCGTTAGAATCTTCTCTGCAAGCGCTTTCAGTGCAAGCGGCAGCAACGACTGAAAGAAGGTGTTAGTATAAGCATGTGAATACTGACTTAACAGCGCCTATTAAGGCGCTTTAGTAAAAATGAATATACCAGCCAAGAAGGTGTTAGCATGGAATGATTCCGCTTCTGAGTGTCTTCTCTTAGAGCACTTCCCCTGCAGAGCAAGACATGTAGAACTTTCACTCTTCGGTTGTGAACTCAAACCTCAGCATGGCTATTAAAGCGTCTCTTCAAAATTTCAGATCGTTCAGCACAAGTAACTCAGGAAAGCAGCAACCATCAAAAGCTGGTTTTCGTTAGAGTCTTCTATGGAAGCGCTTTCCCTGCAAGATGCAGAGCACGACTACCGCAACATAATTGTGTTGGCTAATGAATAGTGACTTAATAGCGGCTAATAAGGCGCTTTAGGAAAAGTGAGTATCTCCAGCAGGGAAGATGTTGGCATGGAATACTTCTGCTTCTGAATGTCTTCTCTTAGAGCGCTTTCACTGCAAACCAAGAGATATAGAACTTTCCGTCTAGGCCAGTGAACTGTAACATCAGCATGGCTCGTAAGGCTTCACTTGAAGATTTGAAAGTGTTCAGCACAAATACCCCTGGAAAGCTGCTTGCGTCAAATGGTGGCTCTCGTTAGAATCTTCTCTGGACGCGCCTTCACTGAGAGGAGCAAAACACGACTAATAGAGCGTTTAAGTGTAGGCTAAAGAATAGTGATATAACAGCGACTAAGAACTTGCTTTCGGAAAATTGAATATCTCCAACAGCGAAGACGCTGACACGGAATGCTGCTGCTGCTTCGGAATGTCTTCTCTTAGAGCGTTTTCACTGCTAAGCAAGACTTGTAGAACTTTCCGTCTAGGCTTGTACACTGTAACATCAGAATAGTAATCAAGGCGTCACTTCAAAATTTCAGAGCGTTCAGCACAAGTACCGCAGGTAACATGCCACAGGAAATACCGGCTGTCGTTAGAGTCTTCTCTGGAAATGCTTTCACTGCAAGCGGCAAAGTACGACTAACAGGAAGTTTTAGTATAGGATACTGAATTGTGACTTAATTTCACGAATTACTGCACTTTAAGAAAAATGAGTAACTGCCTGAGGCAAGACGCTAGCATTGAATGGTAATGCTTCACAATATCTTCTCTTAGAGCGTTTTCACGGCAAAGCAAAACTTGTAGAACTTTGAGTATACGCTTGTGTACTGTAACATCAGAATGGCTCTTAAAGTGTCACTTCAACATATCAACTCGTTCAGCACAAGTACCACAGGGAAGATGCTACGATCAAATGCTGGCTCTCGTTAAGAGTCTTCTGTGAAGGAGCATTCACTGCAAGCTGCAAAGCACTTCTTATGCACCGTTTTCGTATAGGGTACTCAATTGTGACTTACTTCGCCTAGGAAGGCTCTTTAGGAAAAGTGACTAACTCCTGAAGGGAAGATGCTAGCATGGAATGATGCTACTTCTGAATGTCTTCTCTTGTCTTCTCTTAGAGTGCTTTTTCTGTAAAGCCAGACTTGTAGAGCTTTCAGTGTAGACTTGTGTACTGTAACATCAGAAGGACTATTAAAGCGTCACTTCAACATTTCAGAGCGTATAGCACACGCATCTCAGGGAAGCATGCTCCGATTAAGTGCTGGCTCTTGTAAGAGACTTTTGTGGAGAGATTTCACTGCAAGCAGCAAAGCACGGCTTAAGGACCGTTTTAGTGTAGGGTACTGAATAGCGACTTAACTGCGTCTATTAAGCCGCTTTAGGAAAATTAAATTACGCCCGCAGGGAAGATGCTAGCATGGAATGATGCTACTTGTGAATGTCCTCCCTTAGAGCGCTTTCACTGCAAAGACGTGTAGAAATTTCAGTTTAGGCTTGTGCACTGTAACATCCGAAGTGTTATTAAAGCGTCACTTTAATATTATCAGATTGTTCCGAACAAGTAACGCAGGGAAGCTGCTACCATCAAATGCTGGCTTTAGGTTGAGTCTTCTTTGGAAGCGCTTTCGCTGCAAGCGGCTAAGCAAGACTTATGGACCGTTTTAGTGTAGGGTACTGAATTGTGACTTAACTTCGCCTAGGAAGGCGCTTTAGGAAAAGTGAGTAACTCCCGAAGGGAAGATGCTAGCATGGAATGATGCAGGTTCTGAAAGTGTTCCCTTAGAGCGCTTTCACTGCCAATCAAGACTTGTAGAACTTTCAGTCTTTGTACCGTAACATCAGAACGGCTATTAAAGCGTCCCTTCCAAATTTCAAGTCGTTCAGAACAAGTATCTCCGAGAATCTGCTACGATCAAATACTGGCTCTCGTTAGAGTCTTCTTTGGAAGCGCTTTCACTGCAAGCTGCGAAGCACGACTAAGAGAACGTTTAGTATAGATTAGGGAATTGTGACCTAACTGCGGCTATGAAGGCTCTTTAGGAAAAGTGAGTAATTCCCGCATGGAAGATGCTAGCATGGAATGCTGCTGTTGCTGAATCTTTTCTCTTATAGCTTTCCTACTGCAAAGCAATACGTGTAGAACTTTCAGTGTAGACTTGTGTTCTGTTACATCAGAATGGCTATTAAAGCGTCACTTCCAAATTGCAGCGCCTACAGCATCTCCTGCTGCATGTCCAGCTGGTGTATCTGCTGCTGCACCTCCTACTATTGCATATCCAGTACCATCTCCTGCTGAATCTGCCTATGTGGATACGTCTCCTGATGCTGCATCTGCTGCTGGATCTCCTGCAGCTGTATCATATGCTGATTCTCCTTCTACTGCTTTTCCTTCTGCTGCATCTCCTGCTGCTGCAGAAGGAGATTCACCTGAAGACACAGCAGCAGATTCAGCAGCAGACACAGCAGCAGGAGATGCAGAAGGAGATGCATATCCAGGAGGAGATGCATCAGCAGTTGATGCAGGAGGAGATGCAGAAAAATACTCAGTCGAGGGAGTTGCAGCGGAGGAGATGTATCAGGAGAGGCGTCTTCAGAAGGAGGTACAGCAGGAGATGTAGCAGCGTAAGATACAGCAGGACATATTTCGGGAGATAGAGCAGCAGGAAATACAGCAGCAGGAGTTGCATTCTCAGGAGATGCAGCAGGAGATACAATAGCAGGAGATGCACCAGCAGATGCAGCTGCAGTAGAGGTAGGAAAAAAAAGCAGCAGGAGATGCACCAGCAGATGCAGGAGGAGATGTAGCAGGAGGAGATGCAGCCGCAGGAGATGCAGCAGCTGATTCAGTAGGAAATGCAGCAGCAGGATATGCAGCAGGAGATGAAGCAGCAGCAGATGCAGCAGTACACGCAGCAGAAGGAAATGCAGAAGCAGATGCATTAAGAGATTCAGATTAAGGAGGAGATGCAGCAGGAAGAGATGCTTCCGATGATACAGCCTCAGGAGATGCAGCAGGAGATTCAGAAGGAGATGCAGTAGGAGGAGAAGCAGGTGGAGATAATGCAGTAGATGCAGCAGCAGGCCATGCAAAAGCAGAAGATGAGGGTGGAGATGCATCAGTAGTAGATACAGCAGGGGATGCAGCAGCAGCAGATGCAGAGAAAGAAGATGAAGCAGAAGGAGACGCAGCACCAGGAGATGCAATAGGAGAGGCAGCTGCTATTACCTAGCCTACACGAAAACGTTGCCGTTTTCGTGCTTTGCAGCTGGAAGTAAAAGCGCTATAAGCGAAGACTCTAAGGAGAGCTAAAACTAGATGGTAGCAGCTTCCCTGCGGTACTTGTGCTGAACGCTCTGAAATCTTGAAGTGAAGACTTATTAGCCATGCTGATGTTACATTTCACAAGCCTAGACTGAAAGTTCCACAAAGCGTGCTTTGTAGTTGAAGCCCTTTAAGAGAAGACGTTCATAAGCGGCATCATTCCATGCTCCTTGCTGGAGATATTAATTTCAACTATAGCGCCGTAATAGGCGTTTTAAAACAACTACTCACAAGCCTATACTAAAACGTTCTTTTAGTCGTATTTGCAGCTTACAGTGAAAGTGCTACCATAGAAGACTCTAACGAGAGCTAGCACTTGATCGTGGCAGATTGCCTACTGTACTTATGCTGAAAGCTCTGAAATTTTGAAGTGAAGCCTTCATAGCCCTTCTGATGTTACAGTGTACAAGCCCAGACTGAAAGTTCTACAAGTCTTGCTTTGCAGTGAAAGCTCTAAAAGAGAAGACAGTCAGAAGCCACAGTATTCTACGCCAGCATCTTCACTGCGGGAGTTCACTTTTCAGAACGCGCCTTCGTAAGTCACAGTTTAGTATCCTATACTAAAACCTCCTGTTAGTTGTGCTATGCAGCTTGCAGTGAAAGCGTTTCCAGAGAAGACTCTAACGAGAGCCAGCATGTCATCGTAGCAACATCCCTGAGGTACCTGTGCTGAACGCTCTGATATTTTGAAGTGACGCTCGAAGAGAAGACATTCAGAAGCAGCAGCATTCCATGCTAGCATCTTCCCTGTGAGCGTTATTCGATTTCCTAGAGCGCTTCAAAAGGGGCAGTTAAGTCATAATTCAGTACCTTATACTAAAACCTTCTGTTCGCCGTGCTTTGCAGCTTGCATTGAAAACACTTCCAGAGAAGTCGTTCTGCAGTGAAAGCCCTCTTAGAGAAGACATTCAGAAAGAGCAGCATTCCGTGCTAGAATATTCTCTGCGAGACTTATGTTTTCATAAAAGATTATGAATTGAGATGTTGGAGTTGCAATAGGAGATGAAGCCGGAAGAAGCAGCAATAGGAGATTTTGCAGGTGATGCAGCAGCAGGAGATGCAGCAGCAGGGGATTTTATAGGATGAGATACTGCAGGTGATGCAGCAGCAGGAGATGCAGCATGTGATGCAGCAAGGGATCCTCAGCAGTAAATGCAGAAGCAGGAGATGCAGCAGGAGATGCTTTAGAAAATGCAGCAGCAGGAAACGCAGCAGGAGATACTGATTCTGCAGGAGATGCAGCAGCAGGAGAAGTAGCAGCAGATGTAGCAGTAGATGCTGATTCTCCAGGAGCTGCAACAGCAGGAGATGCTGCAGGAAATGCAGCAGCAGAAGGTGCAGAAGCAGGAGATTCAGCAGGAGGTGCAGGAGCAGGAGATACATAAGGAGATGCAAATCAGAATCAGCAGCAGGAGATTAAGGAGTAGAAGGTGAAGCAGGAGGTGCTGCAGGAGATTCAGCAGCAGGATATATTGCAGAAGATGCAGCAGCAAGAAACGCAGCAGCAGGAGATGCTGCCGAAACTGCAGCAGCTGAAGATGAAACAGAAGGAGGTTCAGCATCGGGAGATGTAGAAGTAAATGGAGACGCAGGAGACGAAGCAGGAGATACAGCAGTAGCAGATAGAGCAGCAGATGCAGAAGGAGATGAAGCAGTAGCCGATGAGGCAGCAGATGCAGAGAGATTCAGCAGCAGCAGATGCAGCAGAAGCAGAAGCAGTTGCAGCAGGAGATGATGCAATAGGAGATGCAGCAGCAGATGATACAGCAGCAAATGCAGCAGGAGATGACGCAGCAGCAGATGCAGCAGGAGATGATGCAATAGGAGATGCAACAGAAGGAAATGCAGCAGCAGCAGATGCAGCAGCATGTTGCAGCAGATGTTGCAGAATATTCAGCAGCAGGAGATGATGCAGTATGAGATGCAACAGAAGGAAATGCAGCAGGAGCAGATGCAGCAGCATGTTGCAGCAGATGTTGCAGAATATTCAGCAGCAGGAAATGATGCAGTATGAGATGCAACAGAAGGAAATGCAGCAGCAGCAGATGCAGCAGCATGATATGTTGCAGAATATTCAGCAGCAGGAGATGCAGAAGTAGGAGCTGCAAACGGCGATTCATTAGGAAGAGACGCAGCTGGTGATGCTGCAAGAGGAGATGAAAGAGGAGATTCAGAAGTAGATACAGCAGTAGGAGATGTAACAGGAGATGCTGCAGCAGGAGATGCAACAACAAAAAATCAGGAAGATCTAAATAGAAGATGCAGCAGCAGATGAAGCAGGAGAAGAATCAGAAGCAGGAATTGCAGCAGTAGGAGATGCAGCAGCAGGAGATGCAGCAAGAGATGTAGCAGGATATGCAGCTGCAAGAGATGCGGGTGATGCAGCAGCATGAGATGAAGAAGAAAGGGAGGCAGGAAAAACTGATGTATTATAAGATGCAGCGGTAGAGGATGCAACAGGATTTGCAGCAGTGGTAGATACAGCAGCAGATGCAGCAGAAGCAGAAGCGGCAGGTGATGCAGCAGCCTGAGATGCAGGGGATTCAGCAGGAGATGCAGCAGTAGGAGATACAGCAGCAGGATATGGAGCAGCAGGGGAGATGCATAATCAGATGAATTCGCTGATGCATCAGAGATAGTTGCAGACAGAGGTGCAGCAGCAGAAGGTTCAGCAGAGGATGCAGCAGCAATAGATGCAGGAGGAGATCCAGGAAGAGGACATAGAGCAGAGGGAGATGTAGCAGCACATGCAGCAGCAGATGCAGGAGATGAAGCAGCAGCAGGAGGAGATTCAGCAGGAGATGCATCAGCAGGAGATGCATCAGCAGGAGATGCAGCAGGAGATGCATATTAAGCAGGAGGTGCAACAGGAGATGCAGCAGCATATTCTGCAGCACATTCAGCAGAAGAAGCAGAAGAAGGAGATTCAGCAGCAGGAGATTAAGACTCAGCAGATACAGAAGCACATTCAGCAGGAGATGCAGCAGTGTATGCAACAGCAGCAGATGGAGCATCAGGTGAGGAAGGAGGACATCAATAATCAGAAGGTGAAGCAACAGGAGATGCAGCAGTAGATTAATCTACAGCAGATGCACCAAAAGATGCAGGAGATGAAGCAGCAGGAGATTGAGCAAGATATACAGAAGCAGGAGATGCATCGTAGGGAGATGTGGCATGAGAGGCCGAAGAAAGAGATCCTGCAGCAGATGGAGTAGCATATGCAGCACCAGCAGATGCAGCATCAGGAGATTCAGTATAGGATATGCTGAAACCGGATATGCAGCAGCAGGATATGCAGCAGTAGTTTATAAAGCAGCAGGAGATGCAGCTCCTGCTGCATCAGCAAAGCAGCAAGAGATGAATCAGAGATTCAGCAGAAAGAGATGCCGCAGCAGATGGAGCAGGAGATGTAGATTCAGCAGGAGATGTAGATTCAGCAGGAGATGTAGCAACAGAAGATGCTGCAGCAGATGCAGGAGCAGGAGATGCAGCAGCAGGAGATGTAAAAGGAAGAAACGCAGCAGGAAATGAAGCACCAGGAATTGCCACAGCAGAAGATGCAGGATCATGAGCTTCAGCAGCAAGAGATGGTGCGGGACATGTACCAGAAGAGGATGCAGCAGCAGATGCAGCAGGAGGAGATGCAGAAGAACATGCAGCAGCAGGAGATGCAGAAGCAGATGGTGTAACAGGAGATGCAGCAGCAGGAGATGCAGCAGGCCATGATGAAGCAGGATATAGAGCAGCAGGAGATGCTTTAGGCGGTGAAGCAGAAGTATATGCAGCAGGAGATGCAGCAAGAGATGCAGCGAGAGGAAATGCAGCAGGAGATGAAGCAGCTGGAGATGCAGCAGGAGACACAGCAGCAGGCGATGCAGCAGCAGATGCAGCAGGAGATTCAGCAGCAAGAGATGAAGTGAAGTCGATGCAGAAAATAAGATGCAGCAGCTTGAAGTGCAGATGTCCTGCTACATCTGCTGCTGAATCTCCTCCTACTGAATATCCTGTTGCTGCATCTCCTCCTACTGCACCTCCTGCTGAATGCATTTGCAGCTGCATCTCCTGCTGCTGCGTATCCTGCTGCATCTCCTTCGGCTGCATCTCCTGCTATATTTTTTGGTGCATCTCATGCCGATCAAATTGCTGCTGCATCTGCTGCTGTTTATATCCTGTGGATGCATCTCCTGTTTGTGCATCTCCTGCTTCATCTCTTCCTGCTGCATCACGTATTGCTGCATCTGCTGCATATTCTGCTTCATCTGGTGCTGCTTCACCTACTGCTGCAAGTCCTGACACATCTCCTGCTACTGCATCTGTTGCTGCACCTGCTGCAGCATCTCCTGTTTAATCTCCCTCTGCATTGCCGGCTACAGCATCTCCTGCTGCATCAATTGCACCTGCATCTCTTATGCATCTCCTTCTGCTACATATGCTGCTGCATCTGCTGCTGCTGTACCTCCTCTTGCTGCATCTCCTGCTGAATCTCCCCCTGCTGCATCTCATGTTGCATCTCCTCTTGCTGAATCTCCTGCTGAATCTCCCCCTGCTGCATCTCCTGCTGAACCTCCTCCGGCTAAATCTCTTGGTGCACCTCCTGGTACGGCATCTCCTGCTGTATCTGCTGCTTCTGCATCTCCTGATGCATCCCCTGCTGCTTCACTTCATCCTGCTGCATCTCCAGCTGCTGCAACCCCTAATGATTCTCTTGCTGCTTCATCTTCTGCTTCTGCAACTCTTGCTCCACGTCCTTCTGCTGCATCTCCTGCTCTATCTCATGTTGCACCTTCTAATGAAACATCTCCGGCGTCATCTCCTTCTGCTGCATGTCCTCCTGCTTCATCTCGTTCTGCATCTCCTGCTGCATCTCCTTGAGCATCACCTGCTGCATCTCCTTCTGCATCACCTGCAGATGCATCTCCACCTGCATTTCCTGCTGCAGCTCTTTCTGAATCTACTACTGCTGCACCTGCTGAATCTGCTGCTGTATCTTCTGCTGCTTCATCTACTGCTGCATCTCTTGATAGATCTCCTGCTGCTGCATCTGCTTCTGCTTTCTCTCTTGCTGCATTTACTGCGGCTGAATCACCTGCTGTATTTCCTTCTGCTGCATCTTCTCTTCATCTACTACTCTGCGTCTCCTGCTGTTGCATCTCCTCCTTTTTCATCTCGTGATTAATCTCCTGTAGCATCTCCTGCTTCTTCGTCTCCTACTGCAGGAGATGCTGCTGCATCTCCTGCTGCATCTCCTGATGCATCCTCCCTATCTGCATCTCCTGCTGCTGCATCTCCTGCTGCATCTCCAGCTACTACATCCAGTGCTGCTGCATTTCCTGCTGCATCTCCTGCTGCTGCATCTCCTGATGCATCCTCCCTATCTGCATCTCTTCCTGCTGCATCTCCTGCTTCAGTATATAATTCTGAATCTCCTGTTGCTGAATCTCTTGCTGCATCTCCTATTGCAATCCTGCTGCATCTGCTTCTGCATCACATGCTGCATCTCCTACTGCTGCATCTCCTACTGCTGCATCTCCTGCTGCTGCATCTCCTGCTGAATCTGCTACTAAATCTGCTGCTGCATCTTCTGCTTTCTCTCCGGCATTTCCTGCGGCTATATATCCTGCTGCACCTCCTGCTCCTCTATCTCCTATTGCATTTCCTGCTGCTGAATCTCCTGATGCTGCATTTTTTCCTCCTCTATCTCCTGCTGCTGCATCACCCGCTGCATCTCCTGCTGCATGTATATTCTGCTGCATCTTCTGCTTCATATCCTGCTGCTGCATCTTCTTCTTCTGCATCTCCTGCTACATCAGATGCTGCTGCATTTCCTGCTGCTGCATCTGCGGCTGCATCTGATGCTGATTCATCTCCTTCTTCTGCATTTCCTGCTTCATCTGCCGATGCATCTGCTACTGCCATATGTCCTGCTACATCTCGTCATGATGCATCTCCTGCTGCATCTGCTGATAATTTTCTTCCTATGGCACCTTCTTTTGAATCTGCATTTAGTGCTGCTCTCTTTCTGCATCTGCTGCTGCTGCATGTCTTGCTGCATCTCCTCCTGATGCTTCTCCTGCTGTGTTTCCTTCTGAATTTCCTGCTGCATCTCTTACTCCTGCATCTTCTCTTGCATCTCCTCCTGTTGATTATCTTGCTGCATCTACTTCTGCCGCACCTCCTGCTGCATCTCCTGCTGATGCATCTCTTCCTGCATCTACTTCTGCCGCACCTCCTGCTGCATCTCCTGCTGATGCATCTCCTCCTGTGAATCTGCTGCAGCATCTCCTGCTTCTGAATCTCCTGCTGAATCTGCATCTACTGCTGCATCTGCTGCTGCATCTCCACCTGCTGTATCTGCCGCTTCTGCATTTGCTGCTTAATCTCCTGCTGCATTTCCTGTTGCTGCATCTCCTTCTGATGCTGCATCTGCTGCTGCTGCATCTCCTCATTCTGCATCTCCTCCTGCTGCATCTGCTGCTGCATAACCTGTTGTTGCATCTCTTACAGCATCTCCTACTGCTTCATCTCCTTTCTCTGCATCTCTTGCTGCAGAAGCTGCTGCTGCTGCATTTCCTGCTTCATCTTCTCCTTCTGCATCTCCTGCTGCATCTTCTGCTTCTGCATCTCCTACTGCTGCGTCTCTTGCATCATCTCCTCCTGCCTCTCCTCCTACTGCAAATCCTGCTTAATCTCCTGCTGCATCACCTGATGCTGTATCATCTGAAGCATCTCTTCCTGATGCATCTCCTGAATCTGCATCTACTGCTTCATCTGCTTCTGTAATCTCCTTCTGTTGCATCTCTTGTGGAATCTGCTGCTGCATCTGCTGCTGCATCTGCTGCTGCATTCCCTGCTACTGCATCTCCTGCTGCATCTCCTGCTAAAGCATAACCTGCTTCTGTATATACTGCTGCATTTCCTGATTCTTCATCTCCTGCTGCTGAATCTCTTTCTGCATCTCCTGCTTCTGCATCTTCTGCTGCTCTATTACCTGCTGCATCACCTCCGGCTGTGTCTCCTCCTGCAGCATCTGTTGCAGCATCTCCTGCTGCATCAGCTGCATTTGCTGCTACACCGTCTTCTGATTCATCTACTGCTGCATCTCCTGCTGCTGCATCTCTTGCAGCTGGATCTCCTGCTGCTGAATCTCCTGCTATTTCTCCTCCTTCTGAATCTCCTGCTGCTCTATTACTTCCTGCATCAACTCCTGCTGATTGTCCTGCTGCTGCATCTGCTGCAGCATCTCCTGCTGATGCATATCCTGCTAAATCTGCATCTCCTACTGCATCTGCTTCTGCATCACCTGCTGCATCTTCTACTACTGCATCTCCTGGTGATGCATCTCTTTCTGAAGCTACTACTGCTGCATTTGCTGAATCTGCCGCTGCATCTGCTGCTGCTAAATCTACTGCTGCATCTCCTACTGCATCTCCTGCTGGTGCATCTCCTGCTTCTGCATCTGCTCTTGCATCTTCTGCTGCTGCATCTGATGCTGCATCTGATGCTGCTTTCTCTGTTGCTGCATGTATTGCGGCTGAATCTCTTGCTATATCTCCTTCTGCTGCATCTTCTTCTCTGCATCTACTCCTCTGCATCTCCTGCTGCTTTGTCTCCTCCCGCTGCATCTCCTGTAGCATCTCCTGCTTCTGCATCTCTTGCTGCTACATCTCCTACTGCATATGATGCTGCTGCATCTCCTGCTACATCTGCTGCTGCTGCATTCCCTGCTGCATCTCCTGCTGCTACATCTCCTTCTGCATCTCCTACTACTACATCATCTGCTGCTGCATTTCATGCTGCATCGCCTGCTTCTGCATCTGCTCATGCTTCATCTCTTTTTGCATCTTCTGCTGCTGCATCTCCTGCTCAATATCCTGCGGAATCTCCTCCTGCTGCATCTGCTGCAGCATGTCCCGCTGCTGCATCTCCTGATACATCTGCATCTCCTGCTGCATCTGCTTCTGCATCTCCTGACGCATCTCCTACTGCTGCACCTCCTTCTGCTTCATCTCCTGCTTCATCTACTTCTCCTGCATAACATGATACATTTCCTGCTGCATCTCCTACGCTATATCTTGCTACATCTGCTGCCTCATCTTCTCCTGCATCTTCTGCTGCATCTGCTGCTACTGCATCTCTTGCTGCATCTCTTCCTGATGCTTCTCCTGCTGTATATCCTTCTACATTTCCTGCTGCATCTCCTCCTCCTGAACCTTCTGTTGCATCTCCTCCTACAGTTTCTCTGCTGCATCTATTTTGGCCCATCTCCTGCTGCATCTCCTGCTCCTGCATGTCCTACTGTGAATCTGCTGCAGCATCTGCTGCTGATGAATCTCCTGCTGAATCTCCATCTACTGCTGTGGAATCTCCTGCTGCTGCATCCCCTGATGTATCTGCTACTGATGCATTACCTGTTTCATCTGCTGCTTCTGCGTCTGCTGCTGCTGCATCATCTCCTCCTGCCTCTCCTCCTACTGCATCTCCTGCTGAATCTCCTGCTCATCTCCTGATGCCGTATCATCTGAAGCATCTCTTCCTGCTGCATCTACTGCTTAATCTGCATCTCTTACTGCATCTGCTTCTGCATCTCATTTTGCTGCGTCTCCTGTGGCATTTGCTGCTGAATCTGCTGCTGCATCCCCTGATGCTGGATGTCCTCGTGTATCTTCTGCTGCTGCATCTGTTGCTGCATCTCTTGTAGCTGCATCTCCTGTTGCATCTCCTACTGCCGAATCTCGTGCTACTGCATTCTCTGCTGCATCTACTGCTGCTTCATCTGATGCTGCAACTCCTGCCTCGTCTCCTGCTGCAGAATCTCCTGCTGCATCTACGACTTCATCTCCTGCTGCAGCAGATTCAGCTGCAGGAGATGCAGCCGTAGGAGATGAAGCAGGATTTTCAGCAGGAGATACCGCAGAAGGAGATGCAGCAGGAGATGCATCAGGAGGACATGCAGCAGCAGGAGATTCAGCAGCAGATGCACCAGCCGGAGATGCAGAAGCAGGAGGTGCAGCAGTAGCAGATGCAGCAGGAGATTCATCTGCAGATGCAGTAGCAGGAGATGCAGCAGAATAAGATGCAGCAGGAAATTAAGAAGCAGTAGATGCAGCCGGGGGTGCAAAAGCAGGAGATGCAGCAGCAGGAGATGCAGTAGGAGATGCAGCAGGAAGTGAAGCAATAGGTTAAGCCTCAGACGCAGCAGATGTAGAGGGATATGAAGTAGCAGTCCATGTAAGAGAGGATGGAGCAGCAGGGGATGGAGCAGCAGGAGAGTCATCAGCACGACATGCATCAGGAGATGCATCAAGAGGAGATGCAGCTGTAGGAGATGCAGCTGTAGGAGATGCATCAGGAAATAAAGCAGGAGATGGAGCAGCAGGAGATGAATCAGGAGATGCAGTAGCAGACACAGCAGCAGGGGATGCAGCAGAAGGAGATGAAGCATTACGAGATGTAGCAGGAGATGTAGCAGAAGGCGAGTCTTCAGCAGGAGGTACAGCAGCAGGAGATGAGCAGACGCAGTAGAAGGAGATTCAACAGGAGATGCAGCAGGAAGAGATGCAGGAGGAGATGCAGAAAAATAGATGCATCAGGAAATGCACCAGCAGGATATGCATCACTAGGAAAGGCAGCAGGAGAGGAACCAGCAGGAGATGCAGCAGGAAATGCAGCGGTATATTTAACAAGAGGAGATCCACCATGAGATGCAGCAGTAGGAGATGCAGTAGGAGATGCAGTAGGAGATGCAGCAGGAGATATAGCAGGAGATGCATCAAGAAATGAAGCACGAGGAGATGTAGGATGGAGAGGCAGCAGAAGGAGATGCAGAAGTGGATGCAACAGCAGTAGATGCAGCAGCTAATGAAAGAGGAGATGTGGAATCAGTAGGAGATAGAGTAGCTAGAGATTGCACAGGAGATGCACCAGAAGGAGATGTTAGCAGCAGGAGATGCAGCAGATGCATCTGCAGGAGAAGCAGCAGGAGGTGCAGCAGCAGAATATTCATCAGCAGGAAATGCAGCAGGATATGCAGCAGTCAGGATATGCAGCATCAGGAAAAGCAGCATGATATGAAGAAGCAGGATATGCAGCAGCAAGAAATACTGCAGCAGATGGAGTAGGAGGTGATGCAGCAACAGGAAATTCAGAAGGAGATGCAGCAAGAGATTCAGCAAGTGATGAAGCAGCAGAAGTAGCAGAAGATGCAGGTGGAGGAGATACCAGATGCAGCAGGAAATGCAGAAACAGGAGATGCAGATGCAGCAGGAGATGCAGGAGTACCTGAAGCAGTCGATTCAACGGGAGATTAAACAGCAGGAAATATAGGAGGAAATTCAGCAGTAGATACAGTAGGAGAAGAAGCAGCAGGAGACGCAGAACCAGATGCAGTTGGAGATGCATCAGGAGATGCATCAGAGATGCAGCAGCAGATACTGCATTAGATGCAGGAAGAGGAGATGAAGCAGCAGAAGAAGCTGCAGGAGAGGAAGAAGCAGGAGAAGCAGCAGGAGATGAAGCAGCAGGAGATGCAGCTGCAGGAGATGCAGCTGCAGGAGATGCAGCTGCAGGAGATTCAGCAGCATGAGATGCAGAAGAAAGAGATGCAGCAGGAGAGGCAGTACAAGCTGATGTAGCAGCAGATGCAGTAGGACGTGATGCAGCTGGAAATGTATAAGGAGGAGATGCAGCAGCAGCAGATGCAGCAGGAGATGCAGCAGGAGATGCAGCAGCAAATGCAGCATCAGATGCAGAAGAATTGCACCAGCAGGAAGTGCAGCATCATGACACGCAGCAGGAGATAAAGCAGCAGCATGTGCAGCAGGAGATGCAGTAGGAGATAGAGCAGTAGATTCAGCAGCTTGAATGAAGTAACAGAAGATGTTGTATCCGAGGCAGATATAGCATCAGGATATGCAGCAGGAGGTGCAGCAGCAAGACTTGCAGAGGGAGATGCATATTCATCGGTAGATTCAGCATTATATTTAACAGGAGATGCAGCAACAGGAGATGCAGCAGCAGATCCAGCTGATGAAGCAGCAGCAGATGAAGAAGGAGATACAGCATGAGATGCAGCAGCAGGAGATTCATCAGCTGGAATAACAGCAGCAGGATATGCAGCAGCTGGAGATACTTTAGGAGATGCAGCAGAATGAGATGCAGCAGCAGGAAATGCTGCAGCAGCGTTTGCAGCAGCAGGAGATGCAACAGGATAAGCAACAGCAGGAGATCCAGAAGCAGAGGATTCAGCAGCAGATGCAGCTATATTAGATGGTGTTGTAGCAGATGCAGTAGCAGATGCAGCACCACATTTATCAGGAGATGCAGCAGCAGTATATGCAGGAGCAGGAGATGCAGCAGTAAAAGGTGTAACAGGAGATACAACAGCAGGAGATGCAGCAGCAGGAGATGCAGCAGCAGGATATGAAGTAATTGATGCAGCAGGAGATGCAGCAGTAGGTGCAGCAGGAGATATAGCAGCAGGAGATTTAGCAGCAGGAGATGTAGAAGAGATGATGCAGCCAGAGATGCAGCAGTAATTTCTAAAGTAGCAGGAGATGCAGATTCAGCAGGAGAAGCAGGAACAGGAGATTCTGTGGAAGTTGCAGAAGCAGGAGATGCTGCAGGAAATACAGCATCAAGAGACGCAGCACCGGGAGATGCAGTAGGAAGTGCAACTTCACCGGGAGATGCCGCAGAAAATGAAGCAGCAAGAGAAGCAACACCAGGAGATGCAATAGGATATGCTGCATCCAGATATGCAGCAGCAGGATATGCAGCAGTAGTTTATGAAGCAGCAGGAGATGCAGCAGGAGCTGCATCAGCAATGCAGCAGGAGATGAATCGGAGATTCAGCAGAAAGAGATGCCGCAGCAGATGCCACAGGAGATGTAGATTCAGCAGGAGATGTAGAAACAGGAGATGCAGCAGCAGAAGATGTTAAAGGAAGAAATGCAGCAGGAAATGAAGCACCAGGAATTGCCACAGCAGAAGATGCGGGATCATGAGCTTCAGCAGTAAGAGATGCAGGAGGAGACGTAGCAGAAGAGGATGCAGCAGCAGATGCAGCAGCAGGAGATGCAGCAGCAGGAGATGCAGCAACAGTATATGTAGCAGGCCAAGATGAAGAAGGAGATTGAGCAGCGAGAGATGTAGCAGCAGGTGAGGTAGCAGCATGAGATGCAGTAGGAGATGCAGCAGCAGGAGATGCAGCAGGAGATGCACCAGCAGGGGAGGTAGTAGCGTGAGATGCAGCAGCAGATGCAGCAGGAGATGCAGCAGCAGCAGATGCAGCGGGAGATGAAGCAGCGAGAGATGAAGAGAAGGTGATGCAGAAAATAAGATGCAGCAGCTTGAGGTGCAGCAGCAGGAGATGCAGCTGGAGATGCAGCAGCCGCAGATGAAGCAGCAGATATAGCAGCAGGAGAGGCAGCTGGGAATCCAGCATGCGCAGATGCAGAAGTAGGAGATATATCAGGAGATGCTGCAGGAATTGCAGCAGCATGAGATGCAGCAGGAATTGCATCAGCAGGAGATTCAGCAGCAGGAGATGCAGTAGCAGGAGATGCAGCAAAAGATGCATCAGCAAGAGCTGATTTAGCAGGAGATGCATCAGCAGGATATGAAGAAGGAGATGCATCAGCAGGAAATGCTTCATGTACTGCTGCATCTCCTGCTAAAATTCCTGCTGCTGCATCTTCTGCTACTTGTTTTCCTGCATCTCCTGCTGCTACATCTGCTGCTGTATCTCCTCCTTCTGTATCTCCTGCTGTTTCATCCCCTGCTTCATATCCTGCTGCTGCATCTCCTGCTGCTGCATCTCCTGCTGTTCTATCTCCTGTTACACCTTTTGCTGCTGCATCTCCTGCTACTGCATATGGAGCACAAGAAATATCAGCAGCAGATGCACCAGCAGAGGTAGCAGCAGTAGATGTAGCAGGAGATATAGAAAAATATGAGGCAGGAGAAGATGTAGTAGGCGATACAGCAGGAGATGCAGCAGCAGGAGTTGCAGCAGGAAATGCAGCAGGAGAAGCAGCAGGAGATACAGCAGCAGGAGGTGCAGCCACAAATGTATTCAGAAGGATATGCAGCAGAAGATGAAGCAGGAGATGCAGAAGCAGGAGATGCAGCAGTAGATGAAGCAGTATCAGATGCAGCAGCAGATGCACCACATGGAGCAGAAAGAGATGCAGCAGGGGATGAAGCAGCAGGAGATGCAGCAGCAGGAGATACAGCAGCAGATGTAGCAGCAGGAGATACAGAAGCAGGAGATGAAGCAGCAGATGCAGCAGCAGGAGATGCAGGAAAAAAAGTAGCAGAAGATGCAGCAGCAGGAATTTTAGGAGGAGATGCAGCAGTACATGAAGCAGCAGCAGATGCAGCAGCAGATTATGGAGATGCAGTAGCCAGAAATGCAGCAGAAGATGCAGCAAGAGGAGATGCATCAGGAGATGCAGTATCAGGAGATGTAGCTGCAGCTGCAGAAGCAGCAGATGCAGCAGCAATA